>CANSNZ010000347.1:0-254313 GCA_947646795.1 Beta lomatogona
CTCTTAATATCTCTCCAATTTTCTCTCTGGCGTGAACTTTAAAGCCGATTTTCAATCCCTTATATATCTTGGTGAACGAGAATAAAAATCCTTTTCCAAGTTATATTATCTTTTGAACAATTTAATTCCTTAAATAAAGGGATAAAATTCTTTTCCTAATTAAAAACCAATTTGATCTTTTATAAAGCTGATTTTCCTTTTCCTTATAGGATAAGGATTTCTCCATATCAATATTAACTAGATTAATTCTATAAATCAGATTTCTTATCATATAAACTTGATTACATCAGTTTTTTATGATATACTTCGAAAATTCTTTTCCTCAAAGCTAGTTTAGAAAATCAGATTTTTTATCACAAACTTGTTTCGCTCAAACACACGTTTTAATAAAAACTTTTCATAAACTGACTTTCTCGAAACTTTATTATTTCTTTTTAATAAACTTGATTTTCGAATTTGTATTTCCTTTTATATAGATATATAAAATTAACATAATTATTTATTCCGCTTACTCTAAGAAAATAATAATTATCCTAATTTTATATTTCTATATTTAGTATATAATATATCAACTAGTTCTAGCATATTACATTTTGCATATAGTAACTAAACTTGGAATTCAATATAAACTTGGACTTCAATCTTGATTCTTCACTTCTTCCAAAGTCTTCATTTATTTATTCCTTTCTCGACCATACGTCACAAACTTTCATACTATAACATATTATATTATTTTTCATCATCAAAACTTAACATGCATATGCCGCGACAAATTCCCCCTTTTTGATGATGACAAACACTCAATATAATATTATTAAGTAATCACTTTTTCCCCCTCAAAATATGCACCATTAATCACATAAGGGAAAATAGCATAACATCATTCACAAGTAACATGGTAACCAAGATAACCAATTATTCATTAGTCTAAGTATTATACCCATCTTTCCCCCTTTTGACATTATCAAAAGGAGAGCATCAACATGTTTAGCGAGACAAAATGAGATATAGTCAGCAAAATAAGTTAAGTAGCTCGAAGCACTAAATACTAAGGATCTTTGGTGCTATGTCATAATCCAACTCACGGTCAAAGTCATTAAGCAAAATTATAACCCAACTCACAATCCGAATTTATGAAGCAAGAAATAATCATGAAGGATCATGGGTGATGGCTAAGAATGTAAGATGAATATAGGTAATGCAAGCTTGAAGATTTGAAATGACAATTGACTCAACAAGTGCTTAAACCCTTTTTTCATATTTTTTTAACTTCCGCAAATAAACATCATAAGACTTTCTTCTACGTGGCACTGTGCCACTGAACAATCTATTCCCTTTCAAATATAACTAATCTTCGGATATCTTGGAATCCAAAATGATGATCTTCAAAGCTTTGATAATGTTCTTCACATTTGAATTGAACTCTAGGACTTATCTAAAATAAATGTCTTACTTTTCCTTTTCTTTTCTTTTCTTTTTTTTTTTTTCTTTTTTTTTTAATTAATTTTTTTTATTTTTTTATGAAGGAGAAGCATACCATACAATATTACTAGAGTCAACCAATAAGAGATCAAAGATAATAACTTAATTCGGACCTCATTGTCTTTTTGATACATCTCACGGCCTTGTGCCTTGCACGGTGTAAATCAGTCTTGTTCATTTTTTCACGTATTTGAGTTTCATTCCAACCTTTTCATGTTCCCCTTAACTGATCGTCTTTTTCTTCCATCATCTTATCAAGATGTTCTTGCCCCATAAATTATCATTAATCAAGATTAAAAGCACTTGTTGAACTTTGGATCAATGGGTGAGGAAAAAGAAGGATAATAATAGGGGAAATGAAGATAAGGGTGGGACATATGAAAAGAAAGAAATAATGAGGCACAAATGTCAAACTCATAAAAAGAAAATCAGAATATTGGGCTAAAGATCAAGTTTGCTATAGGAGAAAGTATTTGCATTTCATAGCTCAAAAAATTCAGCAACTTAGGATCATATAGCTTATTAGTTCGGCAACTTAGGATCATGACATTAGGACAGCATCATTAGACCATTACGAGTCCTTTTTTATATCAAGTGGACCTTTACTCACAAAATGTCACCAAGACATGCCTCTTACTCAATCAACATATTTAAAGGAGGACAACAAGCATTATACTCAACTAATTTTCAGATATTAATCCCAAAGCCACAAATTATCTTGTAAAACACTTATGCATGAAATTCAACAAAATTACCTCGATTAGACAATTGTGATGTGCTCAACAAATTGTGTTTCGAACCACTTACCAACATCACATTCTCTATGGAGTGTGTTAGGGATCTGTGACGTTTCAAATACCAATTATTTATCCCTTTTTGTTATCGCCAAATGTAACACACCTCCATGGTAGGCGACTAGTGAGAGGAATTGAGATTTATCACTAGTCATATGTCTTAAGCAGCCGTTGTCGAGATACCATAGGCTGCGTCCTCTCGCATTCGCCTCGCAAAAGATCACTTGTTAGTTTTAGGAACCCGATTTGCTTGGGTCCCTTTTTCTTTCGTTGAGCCTCTAATAGATCTTTTCTAACCCATATTTGATTTACATACTTAACATTCTTGGTAACACTTTTTTTCTTGATATTGCAGTTATCCATAAGGTGTCCATTTTTTCCACAGAAGTTGCAAATCAAATACTCAGGTAAATCAACATATTTTTGTTTACGAAAGTCTTTTTCAAAATTTACGGCACCTTGTGCCTTACACTGCTTCAGTCTTGTATATCCTAAACCGATTCTGTTTCGATTGCTAGTTGTCTTGGAAATATAATCTAGGGCTTTTTTACTGTCTAACCATTTTTCATACATTTTTCGAGCAATAGTCAATTGTGATTCTAAAAATTCAACAGAAGTGTTTAGATCGATATTCCTTTTTCTTGAAATTTCCAAATCTCTTTTAGCTTTATCAAGTTCGTCACTTATCTTAGCATCATGAGGTAGCATGAGTGGAACAATTCTAGATCTATGTCTGGACTCCTTCACTTTAGTTAACTCAAGTTTTAAAGATTCAATTTGTTTTTCAAGATTCGAATTTTTAGCTTCTAGCTCAGTGTTATCAACGATTTCTTTTGTGAGAGACTTTTCGTACCTTAAGGCAATTAACTCAACATTTATTTCTTCGACAGTTTTTTCCAGTTCATCATTCTTTTTCATCAGTTCTTTACAGTCCTTTAATAAATCCTTATATTCCAATTCCAACCCAATCTTGTGCTTACTTAAATTTTTCACTTCTTTTCTCATGTTTGAAAAATCATCATTCATTTCTTGACAATCATCAATGATATTTTCAAGCAAAGTAACAAGTTGGTTTTTTTGATAGAAGATGTATTGAAGGTTTTAGAGAAAGAAAACTTACCTCACCTGTCTTCGAGTTTCATCTTGGGAGTTTGAACTTTTCGCCATTAGACACAAGTGAGAGTCGTCTTGGCACTTTGTGCCCTTTCTGTGATGTCGTACAAGCATTCGGACATAATTTTTCTTCATGGCTTTGTGCCTCATTGTTCTTCATCGGAATCCGAGTCTCCCCAAACGGCAGCTATCATAGCCTTTTTGAATTCTTTCTTGGATTGCTCCCTTCTTTCTTTGGGCTTCTCATCATCCCATAAGGGACATTATTTAATCATGTGATTTAACTCTCCACACTTGAAACAACCCGAATTAGTAGCACTTTTCTTAAAGTTAGAGGTAGTGCTCTTACCTTTGAAATTTTCATCTTTTCTAGGATTTTTGTTTTTGTTCTTTTTTGAGAAAATGTTTAAATCTCCTAGTAAGAAAATCAATATCATCATCACTATCACTATTTTCAATTTCCAATTCAGTTCTCAAGGCTATACCTTTACTTTTTGGTTCATTAGTTTTAGAATCTAAGACAAGTTCATGAGTCATTAATGATCCAATAAGTTGTTCTAGTGAAAGCTTAGTCAAATCTTTAGCTTCTTGAATAACGGTTATTTTTGGGAGCCATCGATTTGTTAAACTTCTTAACACCTTTCTCACTAAATCTTCAGAAGTATATGTTTTGCCTAGAGATCGTAATTCATTAGTGATTAGTGTAAATCTAGTGAACATCTCTTTAATAGATTCATCCTTATTTATAGTAATCAATTCATATTGTTGGACAAGCAAATCTATTCTAGATTGTTTTACCTCATTCGTACCTTCGTGGGCCAACTCCAGCGTGTCCCATATTTCTTTTCTTTGTAGTGCAGCGGGAATCCTTGAGTATTCATCGAGGTCCAATTCCATATTGGAGAATACTCATTGCTTTGTAGTTCTTTTCGGCTTTTGCATAGTCGACCGAATTGTAGTCATCTTCATTCTTGTCGACCATCTTTCCTTCAGCGTCCTTTCCTTGGATAAGGATTGGTCCTTTTCTAATAACCTTCCAGCATTCATAATCCGATCCTTGGATGTAGATCCTCATCCTTGCTTTCCACCATCCGTAGTCTTTTCCGTTGAAAATCGGGCACTTGGTGTGTCTATCTCGAGAGTCATCTTGCATATTCATGATGTGTATTCTCTAGGGATGAGCCTTTCGAGAATAACCTCGCTCCGATACCACTTGTTGGAACACAAGGTGACACTCAAGAAGGGGGGTTGAATTGAGTGACTAAATCTAATCGATTTTCGCAAAAAGCTTTTTTATGGCACAAAGGCCGTGCACTGTGTTATTCACTCGTAAAATCTCCGATTAATGTTTTTGCTCAAACGAAACTTAATCAAACACTAAAACGATAATATCAAATAATAAAACACGAGAATTTAACGTGGTTCAATCTCACCTCCGAGATCTACGTCCACACAAACTATTCTTTTTATTACTTGAATCGTAAAATATCAACCTCTCGATACAATTCGATTCCCCACTACTAACTCTAGTAGTGCTCCCCAACACTTAACTCTAAGTGTTGCTACTCTCTATAATATCGAAATTACGAAAGAATAATCCCTCAACAAACGTGCTTCTTAGTTAAGCAAATTAGAGGACAAATACAACCGTAGTTTAGTTTCCTAATCGACTAGAACTCAGTGCTATACTACGTGCCTTAAAAATCTGTTTTCGGCTCTTAATATCTCCAATTTTTTCTCTCTCGAAAACGTGAACTTTAAAACCGATTTTCAATCCCTTATATATCTTGGTGAACGAATAAAAATCCTTTTCCAAGTTATATTATCTTTTGAACAATTTTAATTCCTTAAATAAAGGGATAAAATTCTTTTCCTAATCAAAACCAATTTGATCTTTTATAAAACCGATTTTCCTTTTCCTTATAGGATAAGGATTTCTCCATATCCAATATTAACTAGATTAATTCTATAAATCAGATTTCTTATCATATAAACTTGATTACATCAGTTTTTATGATATACTTCGAAAATTCTTTTCCTCAAAACTCTAGTTTCCGAAAATCGATTTTTTATCACAAACTTGTTTCACTCAAACACACGTTTTAATAAAAACTTTTCATAAACGACTTTCTCAAAACTTTATTATTTCTTTTAATAAACTTGATTTTCGAATTTGTATTTCCTTTTATATAGATATATAAAATTAACATAATTATTTATTCCCTTAACTCTAAGAAAATAATAATTATCCTAATTTTATATTTCTATATTTGGCACATAATATATCAACTAGTTCTAGCATATTACATTTTGCATATAGTAACTAAACTTGGAATTCAATATAAACTTGGACTTCAATCTTGATTCTTCACTTCTTCAAAGTCTTCATTTATTTATTCCTTTCTCAACCATCTCGTCACAAACTTTCATACTATAACATATTATATTATTTTTCATCATCAAAACTTAACATGCATATGCACAACACTTTTTTTTCTAATTTTAACACTTTCTCTCTCCTTATACTAGAGATATAGTGATAGGTTAGATAGTAAACCTAGTAATTCTAGGAATTAGTTTTTGACTCCTTTTGATGTAAAGTCAACATGAGAGAAATAAAATATATTTAATAAAATAATATTTTTATTTTTTAAAAAAACTAAAATAATATAAACAATTACTAAACAGGTATAAAAATACGGGGTGTTACAATCTACCCCCCTTAAAATAAGTTTCGTCCCGAAACTTAAAGTATTGCTCAAATGATCAAACTTATACTTTTGTTTATGAAAACAGCTCATCAACTCTATAAGTTAGCCAACTGCTATCACTTGAAGTATAAAACCTCAACTTGCATCACATTTCTCATAGATAAATTTAACACATCAAAGTCATAAACTCTCTACTATCATAAGAATGTTCATACTATAACAAGCAGGCATAAAACACATCAAAGCTTTATCAAAAAACTTTCAATCACACATGCACGAAATCAGTATGAATTCTACCCCCCTTAAAAATGGAGTTACGTCCTCGTACCTAAAAATTTACCTGGGTGAAGAGATGGGGATACTTAAGACGCATAGCATCCTCAGCCTCCCAAGTAGACTCCTCTGAGTTGTGGTTTGACCACAACACCTTCACGATCTTTGTCTCCCCTTTGCGAGTCTTTCGGACTTTGTGATCTAGAATCTGAACTGGAAACTCCTCATAAGACATGTTATCATCTAACTGGAGAGACTCTGGCTGTAGCACATGCGAAGGGTCACTAATGTATCGCCGCAACTGAGAAACATGGAACACGTTATGCGCACGGTCAACGCCTGGCGGCAACGCCAATCTATAAGCCACCTCTCCTATTCTCTCCAAAATCTCGTACGGGCCAATGAAGTTAGGGCTCAACTTTCCCTTCTTCCCAAATCTCATCACTCCTTTCATAGGAGAAACCCTAAGCAACACCTTCTCTCCTACCTGAAACTCCTCATGGCGACGATGCTTATCACCATAACTCTTCTGTCTATCCTGTGCCGCCTTCATTTTCTGCTGGATGAGCTTTACCTGCTCAACGGTCTCCTGAATCATCTCTGGACCAATCACAACAGACTCGCCTATATCACTCCAACACAAAGGAGTACGACAACGCCGACCATACAAGGCTTCAAATGGTGCCATCTGAATGGTAGAATGGTAGCTGTTATTATATGAGAACTCTATCAAATCAATCTTATCCTCCCAAGAGCCTTGGAACTCTAAGGCACAAGCCCTCAACATATCCTCCAGCGTTTGAATAGTGCGCTCCGTCTGGCCATCTGTAGCAGGATGAAAAGCTGTACTCATCTTCAATTTAGTCCCCAAAGCTTCCTGAAGCTTCTGCCAAAAGTTAGACAAGAATTTGCGATCCCTATCTGAAACAATATCGCTCGGAACACCATGAAGTCTAATCACATGCTCTCTGTAAGCAGTAGCCAATCGCTCATGCTTCCAAGTATCCTTCATGGGAACAAAATGAGCAGACTTGGTAAGACGATCCACAATAACCTAGATCATATTATTCCCCTTTGGTGTTCTCGGAAGTCCACAAACAAAATCCATTGAGATTGAATCCCATTTCCATGCAGGAACCTCTAAAAGGCTGAATCATCCCCCGAGGCCTCTTGTGCTCACTCTTGACCTCTCGACAAGTCAAGCATCTCGATACATACTTAGCAACATCGGTCTTCATATGCGGCCACCAAAAAGTCTCGCTTTAGATCCTTGTACATCTTATCCCCTCCAGGATGAACCGAATACTGCGATGAATGAGCTCCTTCTAAGATCTTTTCCTTCAACTCGGGAACATTAGGAACACACCATCTCCCCTTAAATCTCACGCTACCATCCTCAACCACTCGTGAAATTGACAGGCTCATTAGCTTGCTTGTCCTTTAAGAACTTATCCCGTACTTGTGCTTTTTGATCTCATCATACAAAGTGGACTGAATCATAAGAGAGTTAAGTTGAGCTCCCAATTGCACTATCTCTACATCAAGATTCTGAAACTCCTCTCGAAGACGATTCCTCGAACGCATGGTTTGCAAACAAGGTGAGAGGATTTCCTACTAAGTGCATCTCGCAACAACATTGGCCTTACCCTCATGGTACCGAATCTCCATATCATAATCCTTGATCGTTCTAACCATCTCCTCTGTCTCATGTTCGCCTCTCTCTCGAGTGAAGATGTATTTCGACTCTTGTGGTCCGAAAATATCTTGAATGATGTGCCAAGCGTATAATGACGCCGGATCTTGAGTGCAAAAACAACAATGCTAACTCTAGATCATGCGTCGGATAATTCAACTCATGGTTCTTCGGTTGCCTAGAAGCGTAAGCAACAACCTTTTATCTTGCATAAGCACACAACCAAGACCATTCTTCGAAGCATCCGTGAACACTTCGTACTCGAGGTTTCCATCGGGTAAAGTCAACACGAGAGTCGTGGTGAGACGCTCCTTTAAGATCCGGAATGCCTTCTCACAATCATCATCCCAACGATACTTAGTATCCTTCCTCATCAATGCAGTCAACGGTCGAGCTATTTTCGAGAAGTCCTTCACAAACCTCCTATAATAACCCGCCAAGCCAAGGAAACTGCGAATCTCGGTCACACTCTTTGGAGTAGGCCACTCTGAAACAGCTTGGATCTTTGATGGATCAAGCGAGACGCCCTCTCTAGAAATGATATGACCGAGAAAAGCAACTTTCTTCACCGGAATTCACACTTGGAGAACTTAGCATACAACTTATTCTCCCTCAGGACCTGCAGAATAGTGCGAAGATGCTCTTCATGCTCACTGGCATCCTTTGAATAAATCAGTATATCATCTATGAACACCACCATAAACTTATCCAGGTACGGCCTGAAGACTCGATTCATTAAGTCCATGAACACTGCTGGAGCATTAGTCAACCCAAAGGGCATAACAGTAAACTCATAGTGCCCATAGCGAGTTCTGAAAGCTGTCTTAGGAATATCATTCTCTGCAATACGGAGTTGATGGTATCCAGATCTCAGATCAATCTTAGAGAAAACTCCAGCTCCCACCAACTGATCGAACAGATCATCTATTCTTGGCAAGGGGTACTTGTTTTTCATCGTAACATTGTTGAGCTCTCTCGTAATCAATACACGAGACGGAGACTCCCATCCTTCTTTTTCACAAACAAAACAGGAGCACCCCATGGAGATACACTAGGTCGAATGTACCCCTTATCAAGCAACTCTTCTAACTGAGCCTTAAGCTCTTTCATTTCAGCAGGCGCCATTCTATAAGGAGGCTTAGAAATAGGTCCAGTTCCAGGCATCAAGTCAACACTGAACTCAACATCACGTCTCGAAGGCATGCCGGGAATATCGTCAGGAAAAACATCTACAAACTCATTAGCAATTCGAACATCTTCAACACGTGGCTCTTCCTTACTAGTGTCATGAACATGGCACAAGTACATAGGACATCCCTTCCTCAAATAGGATTTCAAAGTCAAGGCGTAAATGATTTTCAAAGAAGACCCTCTATAAAACTCATGGACTCCACTAGGACCCAATTACGTACACCTTTTGTTTCTCACAATCTATCTTGGCTTTATGCTTACTAAGCCAATCCATCCCTAGAATTACATCAAAATCATGCAAGGGAAAAGCTATCAAATCAGCTACTAGGGTGGTACTACCACACATAATAGGGACATCTGGATACAAATTATTACAAGTTATAATCACACCAGAAGGAATAGAGATGTCTACATCACAAATTCTAGAGTTCTCTAACCCTAACTTTTTCACAAGAGGTTCGGACACAAAAAGAATGATAAGCACCCGTAATCAAATAGCACATAAACAGGACATCGAATGAATAGAAAAAGTACCGGTGACCACGTTGCCCTTAGTGTTTGCCTCGGCCCGGTTCATCACATGAACTCGCCCGGTGTTCCTCCTCACATCACCTCTCGTGTGCCCGAGTAGCATTAGCGGTCCCTCCATTGCGATTAGGTGCAGCATTCCCGGAGTAGAAGGAGCGTAACGATCGTTCTTTCCATTTTTGGGGGTCTCTTATCTCGCTTGTGCCCCATTCCTCGAACTCATCTCAGGCCTGAAGTTCCTAGATCTTGGGTTAGTAAAGCATTCATAAGCACGATGCCCCTTCCTCCCATAGTGATTACACTCCACCAAATTACCATCACAATCCTTGCCAGGGTGGTTCTCACTACAACGTTTGCAGTAGAAAATCCGATCAGTCCTCTGGCTCTGACTTTGGGGCTGGCTGCGCGAAGGAGTGGAATTCTGATTATCCTTACAATACTGCTGACTGGAACCTCCCTTGTTGTAATTACCACCGTAATCACGGTTCCCAAAGTTTCGATTTTTAGTGAAACCCCCTCTACCTTTGTTGTAACCAAGTGGAACCGGATGTATCACCCTATTCTCGTCGCCCGAGTAGACCCTGCTGTAGTGGATTTCAACTTCTTTGCAGCTTGCCTCTTCTCCTCAATCCTCTCAGCGTTACAAGCACGAGTGTACACCTCCTTCACTGTAGTATACTCACCAGCTCCTATCCTAGAATGAAGATCGGGATCTAACTTCTCCTCGAATTTCACCGCTCTCTCCTACTCATCAGGAACTAACCCCTTAGCAAAACGAGCCAACTCCTGAAATTTCACATAGAACTCATGAACGGTCATATCTCCCCGCACGAGATCATTAAACTCCGTCCTCTTCCTCTTCCTCATATGGGTTTGGAAGAACTCGTCACGAATCGCCTTCTTGAACTCGATCCAACCAAACACTCTCTCCTCCATGAGCTCTTCTCCTTCCCTCATCCACAGTCACCTTAGTAGTTAGATCAAACTTATTGTGAGTCCACCAAATATCGGCATCCTCAACCGGATAATAGGGCGGCAAAGATCAACCCTCATCTCATCAGGGACTTGGAGAGTGGTCATCAGGGACTTGGAGAGTGGTAAAGATTTTGTCAAATTCTCTAATCCAGTTCTCCATCTTGGTAGGGTCACCCTTACCATCAAAAGAAGAAGGTTTCTTCTGGTCAATTGCCTTAGAAATCACAGCGGTTTTGGAACTAACATTGCCGAAACGGGGAGTAACAGGAGTATTAAGGGCGTAGCTTGAGCCTCAAGCAAATTTCTCCATACATCGCTTAAGGCTCGAGTGGATTGAGCTATCTCACGCATCATACGATTCGAACTTGAGTTTCGAGCACGCACATGTCTACGCATCATCTTAAAAGCACAATAGAAACAAAGATAAACCAAAAATGATTCACCCTTACCAAATAATAAATTAAATGCAAGAACTCAAATAATTTATAATTTTACTAGTTTCTAAACTCCGATAAATCAAGCAACCAAATCAAATGTGAAGTATATATATCATCAACACAAAGTAATAATTTAATTCATTCTCTTCCCATATCACTTCCTCACAACGGCTTTTCAATTTTAATAATTTATTTACCTATTCTTGTTTAAGGTCATCTTAAAGAAGTCTTAGTAACCTCGGCTCGATACCAATCGTAACAACCCTGAATTTCCAATATTTCAAAAAAACAACTTAATATAGATAAACTCGGAAATCCAGAGGTGCTACGCCGTGATAATTAGTAATAATAACCGCAAGGCTAATGGTTCTAATTAAAATAATAAATAATAAGTTTTAAATAATTATTACAGACCAACTAAATAGAATGTAAATTAATTATTACAAACCAGAATATAAATCTTATAGTCAAATAAATAACAACGGAAGTCTTTTTTAAAGTCTTATTAAATCGAAAAGAGATCCAACGCACTCTTTAACCCAACCGGAGCTAACTATCTTTAAGTCCCCGCACATTAAACACTGTAATATCAGCCAAAGGCTGAGCAAGATTTAATACTGTAATAAAACAAAACTATTCAATGTGCAGGTAAGATATATAGGAATATCTTACAAATTCATTTACAAGTTGTACAGATTATATATAATATATTAATTTTCTAACAACCTCAGGTCCAATCTTTCTTTCTTTCTGAACCATTCTGTAAAACTTTAAAATATAACTTTTCGTAATCTGTGAGTAGGAAGTACTAAAAATCCAATGAGCTAGCTAGGCTCACTAGATAAGGTAAACACCAAAGTCCCTAGTATGCATACCCCTAACTTGATAACGTACCCAAGAAGGAAGACAAATGGCAAGAGTATTGATCAATATACTCCCAACTACTAAATAAACGGTTGAGACACTGTTAACTCAACATACTTCCATACTCGAGGAATACCGCTTACCGACAACCCCACATTTTCATTAAACTTGGTAACATTGAGGAACTTCATCCTTTTAAAATAAATCTCATAAATAATCTCATAACCTTTTTCGATATAAATATCGAGAATAATTTAAATCTCAAAGTATGAACTTCATAAAACGATCTCATTGTTAAAATAAATTTCCAAACAATGTGAAAACATTTCGAACTCATTCAGTAAAAGCAAAGTAAGAAATCTTACCTTATCAGCAACCACAATCAATAAATTTCAATCTCAAGTCAGAAAGGTTCCTCTACGAACCCGCAATCTACAATATAATAATATAGTATAAGTCACTTGACTATACTTCACATAATTCGCCTATAAATAACATAACCTAGTTAATAGGATATAATTAACTTTTTTTTTTTAAACGACTCAACCAAGTCAAAAGAACACAACCACATACTAGTATAACAACACAACACAACACCACAACCATACCACAACAACACACCACCACCACCATACCACAACATAACAACAACACACCATAACCACGCAACAACAACAAAGACACACATACACCAATCTTCTTAAAGTTTTTTTTTTCTTTTATATAATCAACTATGAAACAATAGTACAAGTAGAGCATAACATTCAACCATACGGCAATATCTCGACAAAGCCAAGAACTAAAACTAAGGTAATTTGATTATATTCGGGCAAAAAGTAGCTCTTCCCCACCATCCTTATCTTTCTTCACCGCAGACCAGTGGAAAGTATTAACAGGTTTGCTTGGTAATACCAAGGTTCCCGACGATAGGTTAACGGGTAATTAGATAATTTATCCTGGATTCTTGACACCGGCGCTTCTCGTCATGTTACCGGTAATCTCACTTGGCTTTATGATATTGTTAACTTGTCTTCTCCTTGCCCGGTTTTTACCTAATGGTACTTTTTGTTGTTGCTACTCAAGAGGGTTCGGTTCGTCTTTCATCTCACATTGTTCTATCTCATGTACTTTATGTTCCGTCCTTGAACTGCAATTTGGTTTCTATTTCTCAATTAACCGATAATTTGCATTGTATTGTTCACTTTGACTTACATACTTGTGTTATTCGGGACCCGTCGAAGAAGCGGATTGGAACGGGTGTTAGACGGGATGGACTTTACTACTGAACGGAACCGAGATTCAACATGTCACGGTTCACAATGTTTCTTCTTCTCTCACTCTTTGGCATCAATGCATGGGTCATCCTTCTGAGAAAGTCGTAAAATTACTTCCCCCTGTTTTTGGTTTAAAAGGTAGTTTGAATAAGGCATGTGAGATTTGTTTCCGTGCAAAACACTCTAGAGATAAATTTCCTTTAAGTGACAATAGAGCTTCTAGGATTTTTGAGAAAATACATTGTGATTTATGGGGACCTTATAAGCATCAATCTACTTGTGGTGCTCGTTATTTTTTGACTATTGTGGATGATTTTTCTTGGGCTGTATGGGTTTATTTACTGGTGGATAAAACTGAAGTATTTCGTATGTTTATGTCCTTTGTCGCTATGGTTGATCGTCAATACTCTCAAACCATCAAAATAGTTCAAAGTGATAATGGTACGGAATTTCATTGTTTACATGACTATTTTTCTGCCATGGGAATTTTATTTTACACTTCTTGTACACATACTACACAACAAAATGGGCGAGTTGAGCGCAAACACAAACACATTTTGAATGTTGGGAGAGCCTTGCGATTTCAGGCCAATTTGCCTATTTATTTTTGGGGGGGAGGTGTTCTTGCTGCAGCTCATCTAATCAATCGTACTCCAACTCCTTTACTTGATAACAAATCCCCTTATGAAATTTTGACTGGCACTTGTCCTTCTTATAATGAAATTCGTACTTTTGGATGTTTATGTTTCGCCCATAACTTAAAATCCAAAAATGATAAATTCGCCAGCATAAGTAGGAAATGTCTTTTTATGGGGTATCCTTTTGGCAAGAAAAGGTGAAACTTTTTGATTTAGATGCTCGGGAATTTTTTATTTCTCGTGATGTCAAGTTCTTTGAGGATATATTTCCCTTCATTCATCCAGAGAAGGCCAATATTACTCCTCATACTATTGTTCCCATTTGCAATGACATTCATGATGACTTTACCCCTGTCATTGACCCAGACCATTCTCTTGAGCCCAACACCTTTCTTCCTTCTTCTCCTAATTCCTCCCTGGGTCCTGACACCGAGCCACATCATTCGTCTCCTCCTAATTCTAATTCTAGGCCCAATTCTCTTCAAACCAACCCAGCGCCACACACTTCCTCTTCTTCTCAAACGCCTTCTGGGCCTCCACCTACTGAACCGTCCACGTTTTCTGGGCATGCCTTAAACAATTCTCCCTCCTCTCCTGGGTCTGCCTCTACCGCTCACCCTGTTGGGCCTCCTCTTGGGTCCCTCTCCTCCCCTTCTCCACATGGTTCGACCTTACCCACAAACTTACCCCCCTCTTCTTCTGGGCTTAATTCTGCTGGGCCTTCTCCTAATTCTGTGTCTCCTCCTTCCTTCCAGCCCACTACTCCCTCTTCTCCTCCTGACTTGGGCCGTGGCATGCGCACCAAAGTTTCGTCTGTTTTGTTACGCGATTTTGTAACAAATTCCGTTGTTGTTCAAGGTCCGTCCCGCTCCACTCTGTCTCTGACAGCCCTGTGTACTCCCCATCCTATAGTACACTATGTTAATTGTGACAATTTTTCTATGCAACATCGGTTATTTCTTGCAGCTATTACATGAGGGTCGGAGCCTAAATCTTTTAAAGAAGCCATGAGAAGTAGTGACTGGAGGAGTTCTATGTCTGATGAAATTCATGCCTTAGAGGCTAATGATACTTGGTCTCTTGTTCATCTTCCTCCTGGTAAACGTGCTCTTGGTTGCCAGTGGGTTTATCGTGTCAAATATCACTCCAATGGCTCTGTTGAACGACTTAAGTCTCGTTTGGTTGCCCTTGGCAATCATCAGGAAGAAGGCATTGACTACACTGAGACTTTTGCTCCCGTTGCCAAGATGGTCACTGTTCGTGCTTTTTTGGCCATTGCTGCTTCTAAGAATTGGGAACTTCATCAAATGGATGTTCACAATGCTTTCTTACATGGCGATCTTGATGAGGAGGTTTACATGAAACTTCCTCCTGGCTTCACTTCTTCTGATCCGAATTTAGTCTGTCGGCTCCGGAAGTCTCTCTATGGTCTTGAACAGGCTCCTCGATGTTGGTTCGCCAAACTCGTCACTGCATTACGAAGTTATGGTTTCTCTCAATCATGCTCTGACTATTCCTTGTTTACTTTCACTCATGGTACTATTCAGATGAATGTTCTTGTTTATGTTGATGATTTAATCATCTCTGGGAATAATTAGCTTCCTTGTCGGCTTTCAAAGCCTATCTCAGTGATTGCTTTCATATGAAAGATCTTGGCTCTTTAAAATATTTTTTTGGCATTGAGGTTGCTCGTAGTTCCTCTGGCTTTTTCTTATGTCAACGGAAATACACTCTTGACATTGTTTCTGAGGTTGGATTATTGGGTGCCAAGCCTGTTGATTTTCCCATTGAGCAAAGTCACAAGCTTGGCTTAGTCTTTGGCGCTATCTATTTCGATCCTCCCCGCCTACCGTCGTCTTGTGGGTCGCCTTATCTACTTGGCCGTCACTAGGCCCGATCTAGCCTATTCGGTTCATACTCTCCCAATTTATGCGGGAGCCTCGTGTTGAGCATTGGGATGCCACTATTCGCGTGGTTCGCTATTTGAAGGGTACTCCGAGGCGGGGGTATTCTTCTTCGGGCCGATAGTAATCTTACTCTCCAGGGGGTGGTGTGATTCGACCGGGGCTGCTTGTCCAGTTACTCGGCGGTCTCTTCTTGGTTGGCTTGTTTTTCTAGGTCACTCTCCTATCTCTTGGAAAACCAAGAAGCAACCTCTTGTTTCTCGCTCCTCCGCCGAAGCTGAATATCGATCCATGGCTGCTATTACTTGTGAGCTCAAGTGGTTGAAAGGTTTGTTACTTAGTCTTGGTGTTCATCATCCCAAGGCTATCAAACTCTTTTGTGATAGTCAGTCAGCTCTTCATATTGCTAAGAACTCGGTTTTTCATGAACGCACAAAGCACATTGAAGTTGGACTGCCACTTCGTGCGTGACGTTATTAAAGATGGCTTGATTTTGCCTTCTTATGTGCCTACTACTTCCCAACTTGCCGACATTTTTTACCAAAGCACTTGGCAAGCGCCAATTCGAGTTTCTTCTTGCCAAGTTGGGCATTTCAAACCCTCATGCTCCAACTTGAGGGGGGGTGTTAGGATATTAGAGAGATTTTAGGATATCTTGTTATTTATGGCTACCTAAATTCTCTCCCTAATTGATGTACTTTACATATTTTAGGACTCTAATCCTTGTATACATATTGAACGTAAATCAATGAGAAGGGCAACAAAATATTTTACCCATTCACGTTTAATAGATTGCATGCATGAAAAATAATCTAACTATATAAGAACATAAGTAATTCCTAACTAATATTTATAAGAATTTTTATTGTATTAATAAGTAAGCTCAATATTATAATTTTAATTAGTAACCTTACGACAAATAATTCCTACAGGGGAACATAAGTAACCCTAACATAAGACCGCATACTAACTAAACCTCAAAATATAATAACTAAACTTATATTTGGATCGACCGCATATAAGACTTTGTGATTTGATCGTGGAAACCATATATAATCTTCCATAATTTTATATGTGTAATCCTTGTAAATAGAACTCTTGGATAATAATAGTATCTTCATTCTTCTATATTATTCAACTAGGAAACTTAGTGACTCTTCTGGCAATTTTTTTATGTATTTTTTTATGTATGTATATAGTTTGCAAATATTAATTAGTGGAATGTACTACTAATACATCTTCATTATCATGTGTTAATCAACAAAGAAAACATATAGTTAGCCTGTATGAAAAAAAGAAATGCAATGGATAATTAAACAGATTTGAACGTTAATCTGGTTGAAGCAGCGTAATAGTAATATAGTGCTGCAATGGATAATAAAAATTTAAATTATCCAAATTGGTCCCGGCGGGGCTCGAACCCGCGACCTTCGGCTCATAAGACCAACGCTCTAACCAACTGAGCTACGGGACCTCTTTGATAGTTTTATAGAATTAATCTACACAGATTAGAACTAACAACACTAATCAGCTTTTCTACCGTGGGCTCTAAAAGTACTTTGTTTCCATTAGCCCAAGCATTGGCCCACAAAGTAGAACAAGATTCCGGCATCCCTGCAAAGGCCCACAAAGTAGTCCAATTTACATTTGTAAAGTAGTGGTAGCTTAAAATAATTATCATAAACCTAGCTTAAAATTATTCAAATATTAAATATACGGACAATAATTATTATTTTGATAATAATAATTGATACTAATATCAAAGTTATTGAATTTAGCAAAAGTAATTCATAATCATACCCAATTGCAAAAAAGGTAACTCAAATGGAGACCTGAATTTGACAAAAAAATGACTTTTTACCATAATTTATTATGTTACATATTCTTCAAAATAAATGTGCTCTCAAGTTACTTTTTTAAAAAAAAGGGATCAAGTACATACTATTACATTTAGAAATAATTGATTACATCAAATATACACGATTCATTATCCTCAAAGCAGATACTCTCTGAAATTGACAATTAGAAGTATGTATTCTTCTTGTATGATTGTATGATAATGAGATACGCTATACATTAATGATTTTTGATTAGTTAATATTGCATCAAAAAAAAAATTGATTAGTTAATAACCTAATGTTGGAGTCTTACTCGTAGGATACAAAATTCAAATAGTACAAAAGCAAACAAACATTTTCTTCTATTTTAAAGCTATGAAGTTCGAGTTATAATTTAAGTAAGAACCATAAAATATTTATTTTGACGCTAAGAAAAGTTTTGCTATATGTTTTTTATTCTTAAAAAAATCCCTTACTATAAGTTAAGGAAACAATATAAATATTTAAAATTATTAATGATTATTTTCATTGCCATTGTTGTCATCAAAATCCTTATTAAGAAATTTTTAAAGTTATTCTAATTAGAAAAAACCAGTTTTAATTAGTGAAAATAAGTTTCACGTGAGAAAAATTTGAATTAGTAAACGTAGTCTTAAATCTTAATCTATAATCAATTGTAATCATAAAACATAAGACCATTTTTTGTAAACATCAGATTAAGTGAATCGGACATAAGTTAATAAATTTCAAAATTTCTCCTTTCTTTCCATTTAACTTGTTTAATTTTCCACATGAGACCAACTTTTGCTAAAGGCATTTTTATAGAGAACTCATAGAAACTGATACAGACATATTTCAAATCATGTATCTTGATGCACTTTTTAAAAATTACTACCTCCATTTTTTTTTTATTGTTTGCTTTTTTGTTTTTACCGTTACTAATTAGTTGTTACACTTTCACTATCTTTATTTTATATGTCAAGAGGGGTAGGACACCAAAATATAAAAAACCCTATTTTATCCCCAACAAATTAAACAAATTACATCAATAAAATAAGAAAAACAAAAACAAAAAATAAGGTAAAATTAAGTAGAATTATTACCTACAAACTAACTGCTTCTATCTACCCCTTGAAAAAAAACTGCTTGATCTATCTACAAAGAAAAAAAATGAACCACCCAAAACTAGCAGTTAGGGCAAAAACTACATGTACTTCAACGTTCAAACCACGAGGTTATGCTTCAAAACAGAGTCCTCTCCCCCCCTTATTATCAAATGCTCTCTTTAATTACCTCACAAGAAACCAACAAGGAGAGAATGTGTACTTGAAAAGGTAAGTGTGCAATTAGTTTGGGAAAATTAATTAAAGTAATAGTAATAGGGGTGCCAAATGAAATGGACAGATAAAATAGCAAAATAGGAAAGAGAAATAAAAAAGGAAAATGGATGAATTGGAGTTATGAATTATGCATTTCGATGAAAAGAAATTGTGATTAGTTAGAACACTTGGCACGCTTAGTGGCAAATAGAAGTATATTATTTAGAAATGGTGTCTTCATAATTTAGTAGCAACGAGTGCGTGTAGTGATTTTTGTCATAGAATAGAGATTTTGTTTGTTTGAGGAATTATAAATACCGAATATATTATTTAGAGTCTCTATTCTATAAGCCATTCTTTTCTAATGTTTTTGGCTTCTGTGTCTAATGATGCTATTTTATCTCTATTAGCCTTATATACACGCGATGCAATATTTTTAAATTTAACAATTTAAAAATATCTGATTTACTAGATGTAATTAACAATTACTTTAAATTTCTATGTGTTTCGCATGCATCGCGTGCATATAAGGCTAGTTTCCTTATATGGGAACTTATCACATCAATTTTTTATACTTTTCAACCTCATATACTCTACCATCTATTTTAATAATCCACCAAAAACCTTCCTACTTACCCTATTTTTCTATCTTCTATAATATTTTAATATTTCTTTTACATTTTCCAAAGCCAAATATTCAGTGGTTTTGTTTCTTGCTTTTTGCAAAATTTCCTTGGTTTTCCCCAAAGTGAAGTGTAACAATTAAAAAAACGGAGGGAGTAGTTCAAATCAATATGACATGAAATAACTAAAAATTTCTTGAAAATTACATAGATAGGCATATTGTAGTTAACAGTGGATACCTAAGGGTATTATTGTAACTATATAGTTTTATATAAATATAGATGGCTCATGTGCTTGTGAGACTGGCAATAGATATTCTAATCGGGCCAGTCCAATAAGGTACCGCATTGCAGAGTAGTTGCAGACCATTTTTCCTCAGAAAACCATATATTCCTCTTAAAGAGAATATAGGAAGCTCGATTGGGCTGAGTTATTCTCTTGGATCACAACAAAAATCATAGATAAGTTCGTAGTATCACTCATCTCACTTGCCTGAACTCTATAGTTCGGAAGTTAGTGTGAGCAGTTTATGAGTGAGATCTCCTTATCCTCCCCTTTACTCGATAATAGGGTTCTGGCCCAATTTCATCACAAAAAAAATGAGAGGAAAGAAAAATATGCCCTATTTCCCCTCCTTATAAGGGACTTCAACTTACATACCTAAAATTATTTACATATATATAAACTATACAAATCTCATATGACTTAATTAGTCCACAATAAATTTATTGGATAAATCAAGTATAATTTATCTTTTTTTGCTGTTAGTATTCTATTACTTACTCTTACGTCCCGTTTGGTAGTCGTTAATAGATTGCGGTAATGGGAATGAATTTTAAGTGTAGGTTACAAGGGAAGCATCCTTAAAATCTCTATGGGGAGGCAATTTCAACCCCCAAGTTTGTGTCTTTTCTCCATGGGGAAGCAATCTCACCCCTAATTTTCATTACCACTCATTACCACCTAACAAGGTGGTATTGGATGGGAATGAAAATTTAAGATGAAAAATAAACACTTTAGGATAAATTAGCATTACCATGGGAATGAACAATGACTTTCTTCACAAATTTACATACAAATTCATTCCCATTACCACCATTTATAACCAACTCCCAAACGGGCCGTTAGCGTTACTCTTTTAATAATCTCAAAATAAAAAGAGAGTTACCTCAATAAAAATGGTGACTTTAATAGATACTCCAATATAATTACTTTTAAAAGGTTAAAAAGATACCTTAAACATGAATTCAACTTAATCTTAGAGTATTATATACCTGTTCCATACAAGAATTTCTAATAAATAATATAATCTGAAAGTACAAATAGTTGAAGTTTAGAAGTATATAGATCTGCGCCAATAAGTTTAATCTATTGGAGCCAAATCAAAATAGAGTACTTTAATGGAGCCTAAATTTGCGGATAATACAATCATTTGTGCTAGTTAGTTGCGCACCAATTAAAGCTTCACCCCAATTACCTCCCACGATTAGATTAATTAATCTCTAAATACTATAATGATGTTAGCCAACGACATGCAAATTATGTGCTTAATTTTCTTTTACTATAAACTATAGACACATACATGATGCATCTTATAGTTATAGATATTATATTTTTCTTTGTTTACCTAATCAAACTAAATTTCATATCATATAGATTAAGAAGCTGAGTCAGAATTCTTGCCAACTTCTGTTACTTTTCTTGCTGAGGGGTGTCAAAACAGGTTCTCAAACAGGTTCTGGGTATACCCACGGTGAACTGTGTCGAGACCGGACAGTCGGGATTCGATTGTCAGTGCCCCAGGTCATGATTGGTCAGGTTTTGTTCAACTGGCACTAGTAGAAAAACGACTATTTGCGTCTCACCATCTGCGTCGCACAACAGGACAAACGTCGCAGAAGACTCATTTGCGTCGCATGCAACAGGGAATCGACGCAAAAGACACCTATGTACGTCGTATCTAACTAACGTGCGACGCAAGACAGCTATGTGCGTCGGATGGGCAAATAATGCGACGCACATAACAGACGCTATGCGCGTCGCATGGAGCCCATGGTGCGACGCAAATGATGAATTCTCGAGCCAAAAGAAGAAGCGCGTCGGATGAAGCCCATGGTGCGACGCAGATTACAAGCCCAACCCGCTTTTAATTTTCCCGTGTTATATTTTCTCTCAAACCTAATTTTCTTATTCTCTCTTTCTCTCATCAGCCGTTTTATCTCCTGTCTCTCTCTCCAACTCCTCTGTCTTTCTCTCCAACTCTTCTCTACAGTACCATTAGATCCATTCTCCTTTCGTTTTGATTAATTTGTCGTTTCCTCTATGCGACGCACACTCGTTGTTTTCGTTCGCCTGCGATAAGTGCAAGAGTAAAGCGAAGAGATTATGTGCGGAGGCATAAATTCGATCCATTCTCCATTCGACTCGTTTTTCAGGTTTTTTTTTTAACTTTTTACGTGATTCAATTTTTGATATATTTGTTTAATTTGAAGTTTTTTTTATGCAGATTTGACTCGTATTCTCCGCTTTTTTTTTTTTTTACTTTATACTTGATTTGACTCGTATTCTCCTCTTTTTTCTTTAATTTCTGGAAATTTTTTTGGGTTTTTGCTTGATAATAGTTGTAGTAAAAATTAGATGCTTGATTTTATTTAATTTGAAGGATTTTGAAGTGTAATCTTTATTTTTTCTGAAATATTATGGTTTGAATGTTTGATTTTAGGGTTCTTCTTTCTTTCTCCTCTTTTTGTCAAATTATTCGACTTTGTCCTAATTTTTCTTTCTTTTTCTTCTCTCGTGTTTTGCAGGATATTCAGATGTAATTTACGGTGTTCTACATAAATCGTCCAATAATGAAGAAAACCCACCGAAATTAGCGAAATTGTTTTTGTTTCGTTCTTGAATTTAGATCTAAGTTACGATGTTAGTTACATGTTGTAATTTGTGGCCTAATTTTGTTGTGTAAGTGAAAGAAACATGAATAATATTTTATTTTTTTCCCCCTTCATTGTTATGCCTTTGGCTTTACATATTTGCACTATTATTTCAAATACCAAACTGAAACTGATGAGTTTATTGGATTGACGATGAGTTTATTGGATTGAGCTTTTTTTTTTTATATATTAAAAGCCCCATTTGCGTCGCATTGTGTTAACATCCGACGCAGAAGACCTTATTTGCGTCGCATGTTCACATGGTCTGACGCAAGTGATGCGTAGTTACACGCCCAGTAGGTGGACTGGGCATACCAAATGATCTGCGTCGTTTCCTACTGATGTGCGACGCAAATGCTTGTTCAACTGCGTCGCATCTCCATCCGACGCAGATCGTGTTTGCACCATCTGCGACGAGACTTGTCGCGTCGCACCTTCATCCGACGCAAATGATGCTTTCGCATGTGACGCAAATCGTCAATTCTCTACTAGTGTGGGTCGAACACATTTGAATCATTGGATTCCCGGGTGCCGGACAGGTCTGAGCGTTCCATTTACAAGTCGATCCATTCCCGGATATGATCGCCCGTTGACATTTTTTTTGCCGGGTTTGCGCAGGTCGTATTTAGGTTTCATGTACGGTTGAGCTAAGTCAAATGTACTCGGGTTGAATTAGTAATGACCTTAGTTCGATCATTGTGAAACATCGGGTCCATTCGCTATTGACCATCAACTCAACTTCGGGTAACTCCTGATCGGGCCATCTTGATTTTGTTATGGATTTTGTAAGCGAATCATATTAATAAAAGTATTAAGATCGACATATATATATATATGTGTGTGTGCGATAAATATATGGATGAAAACGAAAAACCAATAAAAATACTATATTGATTACCGTGATGTTTGTGTATTCTCTTAGTCAACTCTTATTTCGAATAATCAACTGCGTAAAACCACTCTAATGAGTAAAGGAGTAGAACGACTCTTCATATGTTTTAATATTATATATTATAACCAACGACAATAATAACGAGTAGACGATCAATTCCAAACTTTATATAAATGATTTATTATTATAAGCATTATGATTGATATATAAGTTTGTAAATAGTTATGATGGTAATGAGAATAATAATACTAATAAACATAAAACGACAATGATAATAGGTAAAAATACAAATAATAATAGTAATAGTAACAAGGCTAACAATAGCAATAGTAATACAAATAAGAACAGGAATACTAATAATAACAATAACAATATAAATACTAATATGTTGAATCATTTTAATATAAGATTGATATCAAAATAATTGTAAAACCAATCTAATACTCTATTGATTATAAATTAGTATAACGACTCTTAATATGTTACAATATTATAACAAATGACAATCATACATTCATATGTTTACAACGACGGTTCATATGAGGCCTAAGTGATTACAACGAGGGTTCATATGTTCCAAGCTTTTATATAAATGATTTATTATTATAAGCATTATGATTGATATATAGTTTGTAAATAACCATGATGATAATGAGAATAATAATAATAATAGTAATAGTAGCAACAATGCTAATAATAACAATAACTATAGTTCACGTAAATGACTATAATCAAAACATTAATTGAGCAACTAATAGTTGTATAAGTAATTTTCCAAGAAATTTAGTTTCATAAGTAATGACCTTAGAGCAATATAACTAGCATAACTATAAGTCTATAACCGATTAGTGCTTACGCTCTTTGTTATTCCCTAATCAATTCACCGACAAATGAGATAATTGACACGAGTAAATTTCGGTTAAACAAATAATATAAATTATGAAAATTTTAATTATTTCGTTAGATAATTATGATTATTATTTGAAAATGGGGTTATAGAGTATGAGATTTGGATTTTGGGGTTTAGTTGTTTTGAATAATAATTTTTTTGCCATAATCCATAATCCATAAACATTATCATTCTCAAATCTCATTGGCCAAAAAACAAACACATGGATCCTAATTTTTAGCCTTTGATTTGTAAAAGAGCAAAATGCCAAAACATTGATCCAATGGCCCAAAATGAACCAATTTTCCCTTCTTTTTCAGAAATTCTCATATCTCCCTTATTTCTATCCTAAATTCCTAACCATTAGATCTAATCAAACGGTTCAAACAACCCCAAATAACCCCCCTATAAAAACTAACCCTAAAATGAAACCCTAAATTTCTCTCATTTCTCAATTCTCTCTCATCATCTAATTCTCTCGGCGCCTCTCACGATTCACAATCTCACTTCTCAGTCTTCTTCACTTCTTCATTCCGTCACTATCTCGCCGGAAAATACATAGATCTTGTCGAAAAACATTTTCTTTTCTTGAGTTCTCACCGGTTCCGTCTATATCTCGGCGAAAAACGTAAAGATCTCGCCGGAAAACGTAAAGGTCTCGCCGAAAAGCGTAAAAATTTGACTGGAAAACAAAAATCCTTGCCGGAAAACACAAAATCTCTCCTCGATCGACTGTTTTTCTGAGGTTTGTTTTATTTCCTTTTTTTTTATCTTTTTTATTTTATGTAAGATGCCTAATTTTCTTTGCTTGAGTTTCGAATGTGATGATTAACTTTGGTTGGTTTTTTTTAATTTCGAGTTTCGATTCATGTGAAGTTGTTTAATAATTGTTTTTTTTATGTTTTATGTAAGATTTATGATTTTCTTTGTTTGAGTTTCGAATGTGATGATGAACATTGGTTGTTTTTTTTAATTTCGAGTTGTTTGAGTTTCGAATGTGAAGTTGTTTCGAATCTGATTTTATTTAAATATGTTTAATATGTTTTACTCTCACTCACTCATTTCTCTCTTTTTTGTAGATTTGTTCCTCAAATTCTTGTGGTCTTCATCTATTTAAGGTAATAATGTTCTTCATCTCTTTTTATTATTTTTTCTCTCATTCACTCTCGAATTGAATTATCTCATAGCATTAATTTGCTTTTGTGATGTTATTTTTTGTTTTTGTTAAAGCTACAATGGAATATGCGGATCCTACATCAATTGAAACAATGGAATCTACTTGAGTTGGTGCATGACTGGATGAATTCGAAGCTTTTGGAACATGGAAATCAATTGAAAGTTGTTGTAATGTTTTGAATTTTAGATTTGGAGGTCTGTAACATTTTGAGCAAAATTAAGGTGGTTAAACATTGAATATTTTGGTATAAATGTACATAATCCTTTAGATCTAGTTTACATAAGATATTGTTTTTCATTTTAGAATTTTATATTTTAACTTTTAGGTATAGCTCTAAATATTTAGATCTAGTTTTCATAATGTTCAACTGAATGATTAAGTTTCTCGATTGATTTTTATTTTTAATGAGAAAATGGAACCAAATAGGCAAATATCATTCTTTGTTTCAGTTTCTTGAAAAAAAAAAATCTGGAAATATAACCCCTAATTTCGTATCATTAAGAAAAATTCAGTGTTATAGTTGTAAAAGAGTGCTAACAAGCCTACTAATTCTTAACGAAGTCTCGAGCCATCAATAGATGATATTCAAAATTACATCAAAAATTTAGATACTTTAGAAAATTGTTAAAATACTACGTATATACATACATGTTGTGACTTGTGAGTTATAGCATGTATAACATATATATACATCAATAGATGTCAAATCAAAACAAGAGAGCAATGTACACAAATAATTCAAAAATAAATGAAAATAAAAATATAAACAAGTACATGATATTCAAAGTTTAACCCTTAAATTAAATGTAATTTTATTGTTTATTTAATTAATTATTAAATGTAAACAATTTTATAAATTAATATATTTAAATGATTTCATAGATATAAAAAAATAATTGAATTTTAGTAATATCTGGTTGAGTAAGGTCGGGTTCGGGTTTGAATGCAGGCCTGTCTGGTCTGGTCAGAATATATTCTTGCCAGGTACCGGGCAGGTCTGGGTAATCCCAGGTCAGGTTTCGGTCAGGTCTAGGGACTGACCTTCACAGGTCGAACCAGGTTCAAGTCAGGTCAGAATCAGGTTGACCCAGCGATCAGGTCTATTTCTGACACTTGCTTTGTTTTCCTAGCTAGTAATAAGGTATCCATCTGTCGGCCTTACGTGTAATTTATTTTATTGATTTCAAATAATATTATTTAATTATTTGTGATGGCAAATAGATTTGTGTTAAAAAAAAGGAAAAAAGAAGAAGGATTAAGAACTAGCTAGCATCTTTATGTTATAATTAGCCTTTTCTATGTGTACGATCACCACTGAAAAAGAGTACAGAAGAACAATATCGTACATTCGTACTTTGAACATAGTACAGTCGTACCAAAACAAACATGAGAGGAGTATAATATAAACTCCACAAACACCGTTTTTCTGTAACAAATACATAATAAATCTAAGATGTGATGAAACAACAAAAAAGAAAATGCCAAATACTGGATAAAAATCTCGCTTCATCCCGATAAGTTGGGGAAATATTCCTTTTATCATGAAGAAGGTGAAAGTCTAATTGAGGCGAAGGATAAGCTAATAATATGATTAACGGTTTTTTCACCAGGTACACCTGTGGTATTTCAAAATTCATGAGGTACCCATGTTGTTTAAAATGCACCAGGTACCATTACTTTGGGGGTGAAATGCACGAAATACCCTTAATGACTAACGGTGTCAAGTTTTCGTTAGTCATTAACCCTAATTAACCCCTAATCCTAATCCTAACCCTAACACCTAACCCCCACCCTAATCCTAACCCTAACACCTAACCCCCACCCTAAACCCTAACCCTAACCCTAACCCTAACCGTCCAACTACCACAACCCTCCTCCCACCCCTCCCTCATCCACGCAACCCACCTCCCCCTCCCCCCCACCTCCGCAGCACCCCCCTCTGCCCTCCCCCGCATCACCCTCCCTCTCTGCCCTCCACCGCAGCACCCCTCCTCCCCTCTGCCCTCCCCCAAGCGTTTTCATTCTTGAGTTCGATCCAAGACATTGTTGAATGCAGAGGAGGAGTGAGACGAGCCGCCGCCATTGTTGTTGTTAAATGCAGAGGTGGAGAGAGAGTGAGATGAGTGACATTGTTACCCACCTGATGCAAATTCTCCCTTCTTCAACTCCAATTCTCTTTCTCAAATTTTACCCGAAATTCTAAATTCAATCAAAATTTCAACAACTTTAACTCATCTAATCAAACTCAAGCTAAAATCAGAAATACCTAATTACTTAAAATTCAATTACTTACTACTAATTAGAAGAAGAAGAAAATTTATAGAAATTGATTTGTACGATTTCTTCTTCAATTTCTCTGTCGTGGTGGTTTATCATCTTTCTTGATTGGCTGATGGGGTCAATACTCACACATTCTCTCTCCAAAACGTCAATACCAGCTGGTGAATTCGAGAGAGTGGATTTCAATGGCGGAAGAAGAAGAATCGGGGTCGAAGAGAGAGAGAACAACGAATTTGTCGCAGGCGAAAAATGGAGGTAGCCAACTACGTACGTCGATGTATTTCGATTGTGGGAGACGATGGATTTGGAAGTTGTGGTGTTGTTGAGTTTGGGATTGGATTACTGCCATTATTAGGGTTTTTTTTAAGGTTTTAGCAAAATGTTGGGAAGCTCAGTATTGACGATCTTCGGGGTTTCCAGTGGGGAGGGAGTGATCTTTGGGATTAGGGGAAGGGTTTTTAGTGGGGTGGGGGGTGGGGGTGGGGTGGTTTCCGGGACTTGGGGGAGGGGGAGGGTCACTACAAGAATCCGCGTACCTATAGTCGAAAACGGTCGGTAATTTCTCAAATACGGTCGGTAATCAGATTACCGACCGCTAAACGGTCGTTTTGCTGCAGTAGGTAAAAGGCTGGTCGGTAAATTAAGAATAACGACGGTTCAACGGTCGGTAAAATTACCGACCGACTAGGCAGTAGGTAATCTCACAAATACCGACTGCTAGCCAGTCGTTAATTGTTGAGATGAAATTTAAAAAAAAAAAATCAGCGACATCCCTTCAATTTGAGAGATGCACTGATCTCGAATTTCCTATCAAAATCTGAACCACTTTCAGGAAATCTAAGGAAAATATAGACAAACCAAGCATAAATTTACGTATATCAAAGCAAATAAAAAAAAGTCTCACATTCAAAGTTTATAAAAGAACATGTATAATTCTGGGTAAAATCCAATTACTTCACAATTACACTCGTTCATTACAAAAAATGATAACTAGATCTAAAAGTTACAAAAAAAAAATTACAGTTAATTTTACTAACATCTTAATTCTTGGATTATGTAAATTGAATGGGTACTCTATGCATCACAATAATCTTCAAATTTGCCAAACTTCTGGAAATTGAAACGTTCGCTCATTACTAAATAATTTAATTGGTCCTTCCTTCATCACCAATCTTCAAGTTTGCCAAATTAAACTTCCTCATACTGAAATATGAATAGAAGAGCAAAGAAGAAGAAAAAAAGAATATTAACAAAACCGAAGAAGTGAAGATCTAAGACAAAAAAAAAAAGGAAAAAGAAGAGGAAAAGTAATCCGAACCTTCAAATGGATGAAACGAAGAACCACCACCACAACAGAACGGACAAACCGCCACCACCGACGAATGAGATATTTGGTTGAGATTGATGTTTTTTGATGGCCACGAATGAGATTGATGATGTAACACCCTGTATTTTTATACCCGTTTAGTAATTATTTACATTAATTTATTTTAGGAAAATAAATTCAGATTTCTTTTATTAAAAATATTTTTTTTACTAGTTTGACTTTATTTTAGAGGTGGTCAAAACAAATTCCTAGATTTACTAAGTTAAATATCAATACTTACCATACTAGTATAAGGAGAGAAAAAGTAAAGAAAAAGAAAGTAAAAAAAAAAAAAGGAAAAGAAACAAAAGAAAAGAAAAGAAGGAAGAAGTGTTTACTGCTCTTGTTTCCTCCAAACCACCACGATCCACCTTTGGCTTCAAAAAAAAAAAAACAAAAATTCTTCAACCTACAACATCATTAAAGCTACTTAATCTCCATCGACCATCATCATACTCCAACATCATTCGTCCATATTCACATTTCTTAGTTTTTTTGTGGGTATCTAGAGGAGAGAGAATTGCGGTTCGTACTTGTGATTTTCGGGTCAAAAATCGGATCAAATCAAGAGCTTTTCGGGTCCTTTATTGAGTAATATTACTCTGTTACTTTCCCTAATCAAGTAAGATTCCTTGTCATGTTTTGAATTTCAGTTTTGGCTTAATTTCGAATTAGGGTTTTGTTAGTTTAGGGCTCTTGAGATAAATTGAATTGCGGTTTTTTTTTATTATGAGTGTTGGGTGTAGCTTGATTGAAAGGATCTTTGTTTATTAATAATAAGTTTATCAACAAGAACTGTGACTCGTAGGAATTACAGGTCAGATTCGTAATTTGTGTTTTTCGTCAGTTTATGGGCGTTTTTAGCCAAAATACTATTTCACAAAAGTTGTTCGTATCGAAATTTCACCCAAGATAGGCTCAAGAAACGTTTCATTTGGATTTCATGGGAAAAAGTTATCCCTATTTTTAAGTTTCTGCTGAAATTAAATAATGCTTGTTATTTTCATATAGTTAGTAGTATTTACAGTTTGACTTTTGTTGACTAGTTTGACTTTTGTTGACTTTGTTGTATTCTTTTTGGACTAAATTTAAAGTGAGTTGTTTGTAAAGGTAGTCAAGGCTCATTAACTAGGTTATGTCGTTTATGCGTAAACTATGTAAAGTATAGTCAAGTGATTTATACTATATTATATTATATTGTAGATCGTGGGTTCGTAGAAGAACCTTTTTGACTTGTAATTAAAATTAGTTGACTGTGGTTTGCTAATAAGGTAAGGTTTCATACTAAGCTTGTACATATTATTTCAGAAAGTATTTCATATTGATTTGTGATTTATATTGACTTTGGAATCGTTTTTACGATGCTAATATGGTGCTTTTAATTGTTTTGACGATATTTATATCAAAATAACTTATGAGATTATTTAAGAGAATTATATTAGAAGGAGGAAGTTCCTCGTAAGACAAGTTTGAGTTTATTAAAAGGAGGAAGTTCCTCGTGAGACAAGTTTGAGATTCTTAAAAGGAGGAAGTTCCTCATTGTTACCAAGTTTTAATTAATTTGTGGGGTTGCCGGTAATCGGTATTCCTCGAGTGTGGAAAGTAGGTTGAGTTATCGGTGTCTCAACAATCTATTTAGTAGTTGGGAGTATGTTGATCAATACTCTTGCCAATTGTCTTCCTTCTCGGTTCGTTATCGAGTTAGAGGTATGCATACTATGGACTTTGGTGTTTACCTTATCTAGTGAGCCTAGCTAGCTCATTGGATTTTTATTACTTCCTACTCACATATTTCAAAGGAGTTATATTTGAAAGTTTTACAGAATGGTTTAGAAAGAAAGTAAAGTAGATTTGAATTATTGAAGGTTGTATATTATATTCAAGTTGAATGTTGTACAAGTGAAATGATTTTGTGGAATATTATGTATGTATTCCACCTGCACATTGGATAGTTCAAGGTTGTTATTGGTATGAAATCTTGCTCAGCCTTTTGGCTGATATTACATGTCTTCAATGTGCAGGGCTTGATGGTGACTGACTTATATTGGTGTGAAAGCGTTGACTTCACCTAGATGTAGTTTTATTAAAATTAAGACTTCCGCTGCAATAGTTTAGAATTATGGTTTGTTATAGGAGTGTATTAATTAACTACATTTCCTTTTAGTTGTAATAGTTAATAATGGATTTATGTATTAGTAGTAATATCTTTCGCCTTGTGGTTATTAAATGTTTAATAATCGCGGCATAACAGCTCTTGAATTGTCCATGTTTTGTACTCTATTATGTTTTCAAAAGAAAATGGAAATTCAGGGTTGTTACAGTTGGTATCAGAGCCTAGGGTTCGCGTTTATGGCCGGAGCCTAGAGTTGAGCTTAAAGTGGTCTAGAGGATTAGCCCCCAGCCCTAGAGGTTGTCCTTGAGTTGTGGTCTAGGATTGAGACCTAGAGTTGTGACCATCGATTTAGTACCTATCGGGATCTTCAAATTCCATTGTTTATTTTGAAACTATGTTTTTAGGAGAAAATACCTCTCCATACGTGGATTGTTCATCACCATTAAGACCACCAGCGGCCGGGGTGCGTGTTAATGATGAAGAATAATTTACAAAAGTTTTAATCATTGTTTTGATAGGAAGTTGGATCCATCCCTACCTCGAGTTAGATTTTTGTGACCTAGCAGGTTGTTCTTAGAGTTGTAATCTTGAGGCTGTGACCTTAAGTAAGACTAAATAAATAAAAGTATTGAAATTTGAAAAGTCGAGGTAAGATTGAGATTTGGAAAGTAAGGGATTACATGTAGTTGTTGTGTATGGTAGTTGTTGTTGATCCCTCTTATGTGGATGTTTGACTTGATAAAGTCAATGAGTTTGGTAAGTGTGGAATTAGCTGAGTTTCATGTTTGACTCTAGTTAAGTCGTGCTTGCTTCCATGTTTGGAATGATTGGCTAGTAAAGGTAAACCATTTCGAGTATATCCCTGTTTGGGTTGTGATTTTAAGTTGGTGCATAGTCGAAAGTTTGTTATAATAAGCTCAAGTTTGAGTCGCATAATGCAAAATTTAGTTCCATTTGTTTAAAGGAACTCTGAGGTGACATTCCGTCTTGATGTTAATTTCTATCGTCACCTATTTCATTTAAGTATTAGCTCGCCGATTTTTATGTTCGCATTAGGACGAACTATTATAGTGGATAAGGATGAGCCTTATTCCATTCAAAATGACACTCCTTTTTATTTTTATATTTGCTCTTGTGTGTCTTGTGGTGTTAGACCCACCCACCTCCCGTACTTTGTCCATCTTTTAGCCTTGAGAATGTTTAGTGATTAACTACTTGATTCTTGAATTGCAAACTGATTGAGTTGCGTGATGGCATGCACGAATTGTAGTTGGTGTGAATTGTTAATTGAAAACCTTACAGGGAATGGTTTGGTTATGTCTTGGATAAGCTAGTCTTGTTGACTAAGTGCTATGAAATGACTTGTTAGTGTATGATTGTGTGTTGGGGCTATAACAAGAGTTGAAACCCGAGTTATTAGCTCTCTTGGTCTTGCCTATATACCTTGTTTACGTGAGTTTAAAGTCGTCTAGCGAGTCATGAGATGACTATCTATTGTAAGTTGTCGTGTTCTGATGACTTTCATGTAGTATTCATGGTGAAGTGGATAGTTAAAGGAAAAAGGAATTAGTCCAAGTGGGTCGGTTTCTCGTAGCATACCAGTGACTAGTCAAAGTCAGCTCATAACATGTTAAGGGTCAACCGTAAAGTATTACTGTTTATTTGCCGGTGTCAATGAGTCGGTTTGAGATCATTATAGAACAACTAGTAACTATCATGTACCGAGTAAGGCTGTGGAGTGGTGACATATGTAAGGCATAATGTCAATTCGAGTCATGTCGATGGTGGGACGCGTAGTTCCCCGTTATGTGATTTGTTTAGTAGTGATCAAGGTCTAATAACACTAAAATGGTTAGCGAGTCTAATGTAGACTGGTTTAACGAAGAGAGTCTCTTCTCATTGAGTTTAATGTTAGGAGTATAAGTTGAAGTAATCTAAGTCTTTGGTTTAAAGTCATTGCAAAGTTCTTGATTGGTAGTCACTAACCTTAAATGACAAGCTACAAGCTCCACAGTTTCTTGCACTTGTTTAATGAAATGACTGTAGTTGTGGAGTTATAGTTGTACCATATTAATTGGTTAAGAACCTTGAGATAACTTGGTTATAATTTATAACAAGCTCTCCTTTTGTGTCACCCCAAAGCGTTAGACGCCCACTTAAAGTTGATCAAATCGTTGTTAATGACGTAGATGCTATTGGGAATGGTTAAATGTGCTCAAACTCAATTTACTTAAGTCTTGTCCAAAGAATGAGACTAAGTTATTATAGTGGTTAAAGTGTGTAATTGATTAATTTGATTTAAGTTTTATGGGAGTAAAGGTTAAGTGTATCATGTGGCAAGTCTATGACTAGTTGTTTGAGTCGAAATTAATGAATTTAATAGAAACTACGGAAGTGTAGTGGACCATATCTATTTCATGAACCTTGAAAAGTGAGTTTAAGTTAACTCTTGATTGCTATGTTTGGAGTGTTGAGTATCGATAGGCAAGGGTAATACCACCATTATTGTTGATGGAGTTGTTAGTTTATGTGATTCATGTATCCGTACTTGACTTGAGATTTTATTTCGTGAAACTATAGTGTGTGAACGGTTTATGGTGTGTTATGAATGTGTGTTAGTTTTGAGTCATGGTTCTAAAAAGGGGTTTTGTATGAAATAAGCTTTAGTTTCATGTAAATAGAGCATATCGTTACTGTGGTACCTTAGTAGCTCGATTTGGCTCTGTTTAGTCAACGAGTAAGTTATCCTACCAAAGGCTATGTGAAATTGTTCAATTTGTTGTATAATGTGTGAAAGTGTTTTAAACACGTTTCAATTGAGGTTGTGGATTCGTTCTCGAATCGATCTAGAAATGTTTTTCTACAACGATTTGAGTGAATTTTGGAAAAGTTAAAAACACGTTTTTGAAAAAGTTTTGAAAGGGAGCCAATCTGCCGCGGATTGTGAGCCTTGAAGGTCTCTCAGTGGAGCTTTCTACCGCTCTATAAGGAATTTTGAGTGGTACCAAGTAATAGGAGACTTGGTGTTTAATAAAGAATATTTGGAATCGTGTTATGTGCTTTAAACTTGTTTAGGTTTAAACCCAAGTAAAGTGGATAGTTAGATGGCCGGCCCCATGGTGGAGGTTTTAAGCCTCCACGCCCCACTGTCATGACTATGAGTCAAACAAATGCCGGAGATTTTAAACTCCTCCTTTGTTGTCAGGATTATGTTCAACCCCATTGTTAGAGGTTCCAAGCCTCAATACCCTAGTATTGGAAATATATGCCTTATTATTTGGATTGATTGGATCCCAGTCAAGAAATTGCTTTAAAGCGATATAACTTAGCATGTTGTTACTTCGTGTCTAGAAGAATGTTGTCACAGTAAGAAATATTGAGCAAAGTTTTTGCAAAACAAGAATTCAGAAAAGGTTCATTTATTATTGGATTTCTAATAAAGAATCGTTTTGAAGAAAGAAAATTAGTTGTGCCCATATTCACGCGTAAGGTTATCTAAGTACTCTTTGGATGTAAATGCTTAGTGTGCTTTGATGTGATTTTCGTGGTGTCATTGATTACGTGATAGTCATAAACTCCAAAACACGTGCTATGAATGTTTATGGGTTAAGACTCTGCCCAATGTTGATGCGACCATCAAAGTATTTTGTTTTGCCATTTGTGGTATGCCTTGGTGATTGTGAGTGATATAATAACTTCAAGTTGAAGTTCTAGTTGTCGACTTGCTAATTGTTTTATATATATATTTTTTTAGGCGAGTACGCCCAACCATGTAATGGTGAGTTAATATTGTATGAGTCTTTACTTCTATTATTTTTAGAAGAGAAATAGTACTCTTGATTCGGATTACTTGTTGCTCCGCGAAAGCGTTGAGTATTGGATTTGGAAATGCTTTTATGTATTGTGATTGTAACAGGTTTAGAACACCTTTTCTCATTTCGAGTTGTCCATTTTACAAAAGAAACTCTGCCGGATTTTCGAGAAAATCCTATGTTATTATTTAAAGCGCTTGTGCACCATAGTGTAGTTATAAATTGAATTTCACACTCTGCGACATAGTCCAACGAGGGTGACGGTAGTGGTTCGGTTTAGCTTGACTTAGATTATATCCCGTCGTGTCTAAGCCTTAGTAAGGGAGTTGATTCCCAAGTTTATCGGTCCATATGTGATCCTTGAAAGGATAGTTGATTGTGTATGTAATGTATTCCATGTTTCTTAGTTACGACGTCGTATTAGTAACTCTTCACATGGTGATAGTTGAAGTTCTAGTTGAGACTCTAGACCAATAGATCTGTAAGTCCCGTAACATTTAGAAATTGATAGTAAAGGTTTTGTGGTCAAACCATAACACCGAGGAATTACTCGTAAGACCGAGGATGTCATGTGTTTTATGAGTACCCATCTCTTGTTCATGTTATTGTTAGTTACGAGGGTGTAACTTCCTTTTTAGAGGGGTAGATTTCGTGCCAATTGTGTGTTTGGTGCTAAAAGTTGTTATGATTTCATATATGATGTATACCTTAGTGTCTAAAGGTATACATAATTCGTGTATGATTAGAAGTTTTATGGTAAACCTTGTAATATGTTGCATGTTTTACTTCTTGTAGAATGAACATTTTAGTTGAAATGGTGATCAATTGAATTGATCTATGAGAAAGCGAACTAGTTGCCGGGGATGTTCTCTGAAATGATTTGGTTGTTGGAGATTTTATCCAGAGTGATAGTAGTTGGCTAACCTATAGAGTTCATGAGCTGTTTTCAGAAACAAGAGTATAAGTTTGATCATTTGAGTAATATTTTAAGTTTCGGGACGAAACTTATTTTAAGGGGGGTAGATTGTAACACCCTGTATTTTTATACCCGTTTAGTAATTATTTGCATTAATTTATTTTAGGAAAATAAATTCAGATTTCTTTTATTAAAAATATTTTTTTTACTAGTTTGACTTTATTTTAGAGGTGGTCAAAACAAATTCCTAGATTTACTAAGTTAAATACCAATACTTACCATACTAGTATAAGGAGAGAGAAAGTAAAGAAAAAGAAAGTAAAAAAAAAAAAAAAAGGAAAAGAAACAAAAGAAAAGAAAAGAAGGAAGAAGTGTTTACTGCTCTTGTTTCCTCCAAACCACCACGATCCACCTTTGGCTTCAAAAAAAAAAAAACAAAAATTCTTCAACCTACAACATCATTAAAGCTACTTAATCTCCATCGACCATCATCATACTCCAACATCATTCGTCCATATTCACATTTCTTAGTTTTTTTGTGGGTATCTAGAGGAGAGAGAATTGCGGTTCGTACTTGTGATTTTCGGGTCAAAAATCGGATCAAATCACGAGCTTTTAGGGTCCTTTATTGAGTAATATTACTCTATTACTTTCCCTAATCAAGTAAGATTCCTTGTCATGTTTTGAATTTCAGTTTTGGCTTAATTTCGAATTAGGGTTTTGTTAGTTTAGGGCTCTTGAGATAAATTGAATTGGGGGTTTTTTTTATTATGAGTGTTGGGTGTAGCTTGATTGAAAGGATTTTTGTTTAGTAATAATAAGTTTATCAACAAGAACTATGACTCGTAGGAATTACAGGTCAGATTCGTAATTTGTATTTTTCGTCAGTTTATGGGTGTTTTTAGCCAAAATACTATTTCACAAAAGTTGTTCATATCGAAATTTCACCCAAGATAGGCTCAAGAAACGTTTCATTTGGATTTCACAGGAGAAAGTTATCCCTATTTTAAGTTTCTGCTGAAATTAAATAATGCTTGTTATTTTCATATAGTTAGTAGTATTTACAGTTTGACTTTTGTTGACCAGTTTGACTTTTGTTGACTTTGTTGTATTCGTTTTGGACTAAATTTAAAGTGAGTTGTTTGTAAAGGTAGTCAAGGCTCATTAACTAGGTTATGTCGTTTATGCGTAAACTATGTAAAGTATAGTCAAGTGATTTATACTATATTATATTATATTGTAGATCGTGGGTTCGTAGAAGAACCTTTTTGACTTGTAATTAAGATTAGTTGACTGTGGTTTGCTAATAGGGTAAGATTTCATACTAAGCTTGTACAGATTATTTCAGAAAGTATGTCATATTGATTTGTGATTTATATTGACTTTGGAACCGTTTTTACGATGCTAATATGGTGCTTTTAATTGTTTTGACGATATTTATATCAAAATAATTTATGAGATTATTTAAGAGAATTATATTAGAAGGAGGAAGTTCCTCGTAAGACAAGTTTGAGTTTATTAAAAGGAGGAAGTTCCTCGTGAGACAAGTTTGAGATTCTTAAAAGGAGGAAGTTCCTCATTGTTACCAAGTTTTAATTAATTTGTGGGGTTGCCGGTAAGCGGTATTCCTTGAGTGTGGAAAGTAGGTTGAGTTATCGGTGTCTCAACAATCTATTTAGTAGTTGGGAGTATGTTGATCAATACTCTTGCCAATTGTCTTCCTTCTCGGTTCGTTATCGAGTTAGGGGTATGCATACTAGGGACTTTGGTGTTTACCTTATCTAGTGAGCCTAGCTAGCTCATTGGATTTTTATTACTTCCTACTCACATATTTCAAAGGAGTTATATTTGAAAGTTTTACAGAATGGTTTAGAAAGAAAGTAAAGTAGATTTGAATTATTGAAGGTTGTATATTATATTCAAGTTGAATGTTGTACAAGTGAAATGATTTTGTGGAATATTATGTATGTATTCCACCTGCACATTGGATAGTTCAAGGTTGTTATTGGTATGAAATCTTGCTCAACCTTTTGGCTGATATTACATGTCTTCAATGTGCAGGGCTTGATGGTGACTGACTTATATTGGTGTGAAAGCGTTGACTTCACCTAGATGTAGTTTTATTAAAGTTAAGACTTCCGCTGCAATAGTTTAGAATTATGGTTTGTTATAGGAGTGTATTAATTAACTACATTTCCTTTTAGTTGTAATAGTTAATAATGGATTTATGTATTAGTAGTAATATCTTTCGCCTTGCGGTTATTAAATGTTTAATAATCGCGGCATAACAGCTCTTGAATTGTCCATGTTTTGTACTCTGTTATGTTTTCAAAAGAAAATGGAAATTCAGGGTTGTTACAGATGAAGGAGATATTTGGCTAAAATGGAGGTTAGGGATTTGAGAGGAGTAGTAAACTGAAAAGGAAAGTGAAATAGGAGTAGTAAACTGAAATGGAGGTTAGATTTAGGGTTTTCTTTTTATATGGAGGCGGGTCATGGGGTTTAGATTAGGTAGGGGATCGGATAGCGGTCGGTTGTTTTTTCTAAAAAAAATTAGATACCTACTGCTGTGCAGTCGGTAATTACAGTAAACGGTTGGTATTTTTCGTCTGCTTTAATTGCAGTCGATTGTTTTTTCTAAAAAAATTAGATACCTACTGCTGTGCAGTCGATAATTACAGTAAACGGTTGGTATTTTTCGTCTGCTTTGATTGCAGTCGGTATTATCCAATTTACCTACTGCTCTACCTTCGGTCGGTAACATTCCGTCGCTAAAACAACGGATTCTTGTAGTGGGTGGGTTCCCCTGTGGGGTAGGGGTGGCATGGTTTTGGTGGTCGGGTGGTGGTGGGGGAGAGGGGGCTACTCGGTAGTGGGGGATCGGAGGGAAGGGGGGTGGTGGTGGTGGGGGATCGGAGGGAAGGGGGCTGGTGGTGGTGGGGGATCGGAGGGGAGGGGGGCACTGGTGGGGGGGGGGGCCGCTGGTAGGGGGAGGGGAGGGGGGGGGTGGTGGTGGGGGGGAGGGGTTGCTTTAGTGGTGGGTTAGAGGGTTAGGGTTTAGGGTTTATGGGTTAACAACGGCAAAATGGTAAATAAAGCTAACGGAAACTTGACACCGTTAGTAATTAAGGGCATTTCATGCATTATTGAAAATAGTAAAGTTACCTGGTGCATTTTCGAAACAACAGGGGTACCCATAAATCTTGAAATACCACAGAGGTACCTGGTGAATAAACCGTATGATTAATGATGGTCTTACAAAAAAGTGTGCTTTTAGTCATGGTACCCTTGTGACTTGGATGTAATTTATTTTGTCGCTCGTGTATTTGGAAGTTAATTCACTACTTCATTTGATGGCTTTTATTCATTTTAATAAAAATTCCGAGAATCTTCCATAAAAATAAGTACAATTGTACCAATGTTCTCAAAAACTCTTAAAAAACTTATATATCTAAAGTCTAAACACATCCCAATAAGTTCAAAGGAAAATATTATTTCTGTAATGCGTTGATAATAGAGCTTATAATCTGATACTCGTATTTTTTTTTATAAGCCAAACTTTGGTCTATATGGAATGAAAGATCATATACTTCTATAATTCTCATTGGATAAAGATATACTACGATGAGCGTATAAATACATCAAAGTTTGATGTACTTCAATGGAGTGGTGATAGATGATGAGGAAAGATTATCAAGGGACTTAGCTAAGTAATTGAGTGATCCATGAGTCATTACTTGATAGCATGGTAAAATAGTTATAAAATACAAAAAAAACAATAAAGAGACGTGTCACATGACAATTCTTTGTGAGTTATCTAGCAAATAATTATATTATAGTATATGAAAAAGAGCTAAATCATACTAACCTTTTTGGTGGCTCAAGAAATTAAAGTGAAATAGATAACTTTTAATTGGGCATCATGTGAATTCCTCATCGGTTCTTTTGGTTTGTTACATCTCCTGTTCTCAAACAATTGGACCTCATTCCACCCATAATAGTTTCTTAATTAGTCATGACAAACCACTGACATTATATACATATATATGTTAAGTAATTTGGGATATAAAGTTAATGTTTAGAACAAATATAATTAATGTTATATTGTCTTAAAAATGAAATAGAGTTTTTGTGCTTAATTTTATAAAACAGCTCATCATAATAACATGCACAAGTCATAGAAACATACATCTTTTAAATTAAAGTGATACCGCAAAGAAAGAAAGGGGATTTAGGAGAGTTACATGTTATTGGAAAATGCAATTGAGTAAATTATTAAAGTTTTCCAGAGATTAGATTTCATCTACCTTATTTATACATCTACATCACATTTTGAGTAGTAGTGAACTTGTAGAGAAGATACTAAAATTGTAAAATTAGGTTTCTTCAATCTTTTGAACATTAGGATGCTTTGATTTGTGCATTAGATCGCATTCAATTTCTTTCGCAACGAACTATCATTCCCTTAATTAACCTTTGACCTCCTCGCAACAACCTATCTACTCTCTATTCTGTGTTCCACACTCTCCTCACTTCAATAGTTCATTTTTAATGCCATAATGTATACTTACGAATGATGATCATGTAATTTGTGCGTTGAATTAGGAATGAACGCCTTTAAATTGAAATCCAACCTAGAATAATACTTAGCATCCCTTAAAGTTTTTAATTCCATAATGCGTATAATATATTAGCTAACAAGCTACACGTAGAATCGAGTATTACTTCCATAAATATTTTAAGTGTTTTGATAAATAAACTTTTAACTAGAAGCCATCAAGTCGAAATTAAGCACCCAACTAGTATATTGACTTCCTTTCTTTTGAAATTTTTAATTGGACATATTATGTTTTTGAAAATTTTAAGTTTTTTTAGGATAAACCGAGGGGAGCTATATTTTACATTTTGAAGAACTTAAATCCAGTTTAGTTTCATTATTCTTAGCTTCTTCAAATTAAGTTACGTCATTATATTGGAAAATTTATTTTGCTGAAGAGATTCTTTTGCCAGAAAACGGTTGACATAGTGGTAGGCTATTGGCTACTGTAGCCATGAATATCAAAACCATGCAACTTAAATAAACCCCAGCTGCGAGAAAAAAAAAAGCCAGAAAGGTGTAATCAATTATAAAATTAATTATAAGCTGCAACAATACAGTATAGATGTTTAATTTATCTTGATTAAGTGGGAAAAAAGTTTCCATCAACGACAGAATGTGTTGTTGTGGTCATTAGAGGAGACAATTACAATAGAAAAATAGCACCTACTATTACTAAGCTGACGCCAACAACCATCCCTCCAAAAATAAAAAATAGAAACTGACGCCAACCACCATACTTTTAATTAAAAAATAATTAAATGATCCAGATTCATAATAACTTATTGTGAAACGAGTGCCCTAAGATATAGTCAGTTTTTATTTAATATAATTAGCTTTGTATAATATAATCACGAGTTCAATCATGATACACCCGGGTGTACCATGAGCATGATACACCCAGGGGTATTTTTGTAATAAATTAGAACTTCAGGTGCTCATTTGACACCAAGTTTGCTCATTTGGGCATTTTGCTCATTTTGCTCATTTGCTCATTTTGCTCATTTTGTAATAAAAGTGTTTGCTCATTTTCTTACATGAGTAGAAATGTTTGCTCATTTTGCTCATTTTGCTCATTTGCGCATTTGCTCATTTTGCTCATTTGATCATTTTGCCCATTTGGCGAAAATAGTCTTGGGTGTACCATTAGCATGGTACACCTAGGTGTACTATAAATATTCTCATATAATCACCTTTTGTATAGTCAGCTTCGTAAAATATAATCACTTTGATATTATATAGTCGGTTTCTTCTAATATAGTCTGTGTGATGTAGTCAACTTGGATTTACAATAAATTATTGTAAACCCGATCCACTCAAGACATTTTATACTTTTAATGTACATGTACAATATATAGTATAATTGACTGACTTTTTTAGGACTCCATTAATTTTTTTTATATTATTTATGAAATTAAGAGATTAATCAACAATTTAATAACTTAGTTTAACTGATGTTGACTATATTTTTACAGAACTAAACTTACTTTTACTGATTTTTTTGTTTTGTCTTATGCAGTTTCCTAATCAACTTTATTGAACCGATCTTATGTTATTGAATATTATTATTGTAGTGAACCAGACCTTTAAGAACAATTTTTATGGTTAGAAGAAAGATTAATTAGTGAATCACTATATTCACTTCAAAATCCTAAAAATAATATAATAATGTTTTCAAATTTTATTATACAATATTATTACCATAAGTCTAGGCTGAGACCGTCTCAGTCATTTTAGGCTGAGATAACCTCAACTCTTCAACTCCTCCTCCTTCTCGATCTGGTTCCGATCCTCCAACGAATAATGTGGAAAAGTTGAGGAATCAAAGTGGAAGCAAGCCTCCTGGTGTTTCTTCTCCAAATGGAGAGAGGCTAGAGTGAGAGCATTAAAGAAGGGGCTAGGTCGAAGGATAAGGTAGGTAAAAGATATAATTGAACTAAATCCTAAAAACAATAAAATATAGAACATGTGCAAAACTAATAAGTTTGTGTCATAAACAAATAAGTTTGTACCCATAAATTGATAAGTTTGTAACATAAATTGATAAATTAATAATATAATCGAATAAATATATCGCTTAAACTGATACAAATATGTCTTCAATAGGTACAAAAATATCATAAACTGAAACTTATCAAATCATGAAAATGGTTGAGGACGTGCCTCAACCAAGACGCTTTCTATTATTGTATTTTAACACTTTCACTGAATCATATTGTTCATTTCCAAATTTGAAAAACTTTTGCATATAACAAAAATAAACAAATTTAATTAAAAAAAAAAAAGATGATGATGTTTGAACATTTATAGTGAATGTATTTATAGGTTGTATATATGATGTTTATTACACTTGGTGTTGTGGAGTATAAGTGTAATATGATTTTAGAGGATTTATTGAAATGAAATTCGGAGGTAAAACAAATATGTGCTTGCACTATATAGCTTGTATGCGAGTTTAGAGTGTTTGCAATGTGTCTTTTTGTGTGAAACAACACCTTGTTTCGGTCTGAGTATTTCTCCTCTAATATAAAAGGGGTAATGTCATATGTATTAAGGGTGAAGAATCATTCTCGATCACTTCCTTAGATAATAGAATTCAATTGTGTTTTCTCTAAACAAAATCAACCTACAAACTCTTGTTGGTATTAATTCTTGTTAACAACCAAGATTCAATTGTTTCTTCTTTGTATCTGTTATGATTCCGGGTTCGAATCTAACTTAGTTTTAAATAACCTTCACTTAGTTAATCTCCACTAAGGATTCTAACTCACTTTTAGGGCTTCACTCACTTTAAAAAGGTTTTGAGATTAAGTTTACTAGCTTTACTCACTAACTCACAATAGTCCCACTTACTTTTAGGTTTCACGATCGCCTAATACTAACATGCATTTAAATTCACTCTCTAAAACAATCAAGTCTTAGAAAACTCCATCCAATACTTACAAAGATAATAAGTCCACAAATTTACTCAAACACATACATTCTTAATTTATTCATGAAGTAAAGGGCCTTTATATAGGCATAACTAAAGAAAGAGAATAAGAAAACTCTCGTTCCTAAAACTTAAAAGCAAACGCTTAAGATTATACCACACGGCCAACTAAGGGAGAGGAGGAAACTTCACCTTGCCAGCAAGTAAGATAAAATCTAGGAAGATTTGATTTCTTTCCCAAATTACAACTCATTGACAACTAGCAAACGGCTTGGACTCCAAGGAAACCGAAATCATAGGAATTTTTAGCCCTTTTACAAATTAACCGTGCTACCTTATTAATCAACTAACTTAACTACAATAAGAATTAAAAGATATATTTTTAATTACATATTAAACTTTCACTTTAAAAGTAAACTAAAAACATAGAAGCAAATTTTTTTTTTAAAAAACTATTAAAAACATTAAAGATAATTCAAGTAAGCTCTAAGAAATAAAGTTTAAAGAACTTCCAAGAAACCGCAATAACTTCCAAGAAACCGCAAGAACTTCCAAAAACCTCCATGAACATGAATCCAAGCTTATTTTTCGTATCATTATCTCATAAGTACTAATTACCATGATACTAGTGAGTCGGTAAATAACTTATAGAAAACCGTATATAATACGTGCTTGGAAGATCGTTTATCCGATTTCTCACTATTATGATGTAATCATCTATATAAATATAACCGGAAAAATCATTAGAAACCCGTGATTGTATTTAATTTGTATTGTAAAGGAAATTTATTTCAACATTATTTAGTTTAGATGATAGTATGTAGATGAGTAGATCTGATTGTTTGATGAAGTCTTATAAGAAGGCAACTAAGATCTAAGTTCAAATTTCGTCTATATATATGTAATTACTATTTGTGGCTTATATAAAAAAATATTAATTAAATTATTAGGAAACTTTTGGTGCAAGGGAGATTGGAACCCTTAATTAAGCAGTTTCAGGGTGATTAGATTATACGGCTATTCAAATGGAAGTCATGTGCTTTGATTGAAATATATTGTTTAAGAACTTGAAGGACCATTTCTTTAATCCCTTTTGTGTCCCAATTATACAGAAAGTTGTCGACTTACTTGTCGTAATTATACGACTTTTATGCTGTTATTAAAGCTCCACTGACAATTTGCTTCCTCGTGATTGAACAAGGTCACGACATTGGCATAACCAATCAATTACTAAATATCGGAAAATCAGTTTTCTATTGCCATGAATGTCACTATTATAATCAATGTATACATGAAGTTGCGGGATTTAGCTTGTTAATTCAACTGTTCAATGTTCAAGCATGTTTGGTACAAGAGTATGTTTGATATGAGATTTTTATGCGTTTGAAAAATGAAAATAATAAACCCTTTGTATTATACTACTATGTTGTTTGGTATTAAACTTATGAGGGATGAGAGATGGGGTGATTATTTCCATTTTCAAAAGGAAACTATTTCCACTTTGAAGTATTGACCATACTCAACGATATGTGATATTGTGATCACATAAATCATAATGCGTTTAAACCTACATTTATACTACTGTAAGTTTTTTATTTAAAAAAAAAAAACATATATAAGATACAAATTGCAGTTCCATTCTTTTTCATTTTAGGACTTCAATCAAATATGCACAGAATATTATATTTGGGCCCTTTTTGTTCACTTTGTTTTATGTAATATTTTTACGAACGTTTTCCTGAACTAGTGTTAGAAAAAAAAGTAATTCCCTATTTGGTGTTCAACTAAAAGTAATTCCACAATTTAGTGTTTAGCTAAAAGTAATTCCGTATTTGGTGCTCATGTTAAGTTTGGATGTGAAATGGAGGTTTGGATAAATTATTTCCCCATTTTAGTTTTATTTCCCCATTATCAGTGAGCATCCTCGTAAAATCCATCAATGAATTTTCTTATGAAAATCTACAATAAAAAGTGGAATAATTAGAATTTACCAGAATAGTATTGAATAATGAAGCATTACATAGTATTGAATAAGATGAGTGCAATAAGATGACAGATCGTATTGAATAATGAAGCATCAGAAGCATTACATAGTAGTAACTACTAACAACTGCAGCTTGTATAGAAAATAGATGTTTTTTCTGAACAAGGTGAAGATAAGCTTACCATAAGAAAGAGTACAAACAAAACGCAAAGTATTCACAACATGGTCATAAATGAGATTATCAGCAATCTAAATTAAAGTAGGCTTTGACATGTTACCATTTTGAGCAAATATGCAATCATAAACTAGTTTAGACACATTTGCTTTTCAAAGAGTGAATGTATATATCAATGGCACATGCGAACTAATGTGCCGAACTCGAAAAAATAGAGCTTGTATGAATAATGAGCAACAATAAGAGAAGACAATGATCAATTAACAAAACCTCTAAATTCAACAATTAAAGCTATAAATTAGATAATTCGAAAAAGAAAAAAAAAATACCGTACCACAATTGCCAGTGGAACAAGCGATGGAGAGACCCGAGAATTCCAGCAAAGATGTGATGTAGCCGGCGATCGTCGTGTATGTTTAACAGGGAAGACAAAGGAAGGCTTTTGAATTTTGGTTTGTACGTGATGACTGATGAGAGCAAAGGAAGTGAGGAGAAGATGGAGGGTTTTTAGATTTTGCCATTTTATCAAACCTAACAAAAAATTAGCTATGTTTGCCACAACCTAGGAGAACACTATATTATGGAATTACTTTTAACTTGACACCAATTAGAGAATTATTTTCTTTTTTAACACTAGAGTGGGAAAGCACTCTATTTTTACCCATGTCTCAAGGGAAAAAAATAGAATCCTAATGCCTCTAAAAATTGTAAAACCAAACATAATATAATTTTTTTTAAGGTAAGATGAAGGGGGCTAATTTGAGGGGGGATAAGGGGAAATTCTCAAATGAGTCCCATGAGGTTTGATCCCTAGACCTCAGGGATATGAGGTGGGAAGCGATACCACTACTCCACGACCTCAACCTTATGTAACATATAATAGGTTGAGCTAGCAGAATATTTGTTTTAAAAAAATTGAACCTTACGGTTTAGTGATTACTCTTGTTTTTCTACTTCATTATAAGTACTTATATTCTTGAATCTTTTCGCTTGAAAAACTCTTATCTTTCAATTAAGTTATACAGCTAAATACTGTAGTTTGTTCTTCAAAAAATCATTTAAGGTTTATTTATGTCATTTAAGGTTCTTTCCACTACTGTGCAAGAAATAAATCATTCAAAATTGAAATTTTAACCTCAAACCCCATATATTTTTTTGGCATAATCATAGATAAAACATAGAGTGAATAAACACAATATAGTATTAGAAAATAAATTGTTGACTACATTGTATTATTCAAGTAATCTAATATAACATAGGTGTAATTGACATTTACACAATGTTTTGCAAGAAATAGATGAAATACTTTGTAAATCTTAACTAGAACTGCAAGACAAACTATAACGAAATGGTAGAAGACCACTAAAGAATACAAAGCCAGCGATACTGAAATATTGAGGATGATAGTGAAAGTCCAGCTGATTGGAGAAATGTACAACCCCAGAAGTTGGTCGGTTCTGTTCAACTTATTTTGTCTTATCTTATCTTATCTTATCTTATCTTATCTTACCTTATCTGATCTGATCTGATCTTATCTTATCTTATCTTATCTGATCTGATCTTATTCTGAAATGAGTGAAGATAAGTTGAATAGAACATCTTATCTTATCTTATCTTATCTTATAAAATCTTATATAAATTGAACAGAACGGGCCACTATCATTCATAGAGATAACACCGGGTGAATAATGACAAATTATCATGTCCAGAGCTTTAGAAGCCTCAGTACTCGTGGATCCACTAATTCAGACACTACATTAGCAAGCAGATCAGCGTCATACTTCTTAGCAACCGACTAAACAAGTTTATGAAGTCCTAATAAAAAAAAAACTCATTCAATAAAAATATAGCATACCACTTCAAGCTTAACTTATATTATGCATATATGTCATGTCAGTAACCAGACATCAATGTGCTTAGTGCTACAACTACCATTGATGTGCTTTGAGGTCACATGTTTCTACAATCCGAAAGCATGATGCCATTTCTCTTTTGTTCCTTCCATTCTCTTTTATGCTGCTTTCTCATGAGTTTATATGTTTTTATATTGTGAATTTGTAATATGGCATTCTAAGATATGGCCATGCAGCACAATATGATCAAGCTAACTTAGAAAACAACATGCCAGTTGTTGGGATCGGAATGCACTGTGCGAACTCTCTCTGCAACAGTTCTACTCTTGGAGCATTTTATCGATTTTGTCTGAAACTTATATGTTGCTCTATACTGAATCAACTGTTGTTGAACATCAGAAGGACACCAAACAGTTTTTGAGTCATCTGTCTCTATACCAAGTTAAGAAGCAGCTTGTCGAAGACACTTCATGGCTTTTGCCGCAAAAACTCTCCTAACTTCTTGTTCTATCTGTTAGGAAACAGGGTGTTTTAGTTTAATTAATGCGGAACAAAATCAATGAAATAATAAGGATGAAAAAAGCAATAAAGAAGAGAAACAAAAGAACACAAGGATTTACATGGTTCGGTCAAAATAGACATACGTCCACAAATGGGGGATTCGAGCTTCTTCACTATGATGGAGAAAAAACCAGAGAAAATAATTACAAGGAGTCCTAAATTCAAGATGCTAAAAGTGTTTCATAAGTTGTGTTACAAATAATGAGCACTAAGAGGTCATATTTATAACATAAGAAATCCTGTACAAAAAAACCCTAGAAAATACTCCATATAACACCCTAAAAAGAATCAAATTCGAAAAATTGCAAAACCGCGTCAAAACCCAGCCACCCGGTCGACCGGGCCAAAACCGCCCGGTCGGGCTAGACAAAATTCCAGTTCGACAATTCTTCGTAAAATAGCACTTTCTCGTTTCTCAGCGGAATTGGGCATATGACATATCGTTGGAAAGCTCTTGAAACAAGATTTCACCTCCAATTTGAATCACATCAAAACCATTTATAGATTGAAAGATATGTGCATTCAAAGTTAGCCTTAGGTCATTCACAAGATTTCAAGTCACAAATAACAATCTCCACCTTGACTTGAAAGTTGAAACCAATCAATCAAGATACCTCCACCTTGAACCAAAAGTGATGCTCACCCAAAACAAAAAGCATAAAACCTCCACCTTAAACAAAATTCCATAAGCCTACTCACTTTAGGCAATCCAGAAAACGGACATCTTCTATAATTGTGTACCGATGCGTCTTCGAACGCAAAACTCCGTACACGAAACGATCACATGGCCTAGATTAAGAGTATAAAGTCACCAACGCCAAACATGTTTACTCAAATTGACCAAACTCTCTTCAAACACTTCTGCATCTCAACAACAAAACTCAAGCAATTGTAGAAAACCAATTGATATCAATAACTTCTAAATTGCAATTGTACTTAACAAAACACAAAAATACCAAATTTGAGATAAGAAATAGCATAACTAGAACAAAATCTAATGCATAACCAAGATTGTTACAAAAAAACTCAAAAAAAATCTATCATAGACTCCATAGTAAAAACTCCACACTATTTCTCGTTTCACCAAGAGATCTCAAAGGGCACCAATCATAAAGAGATCGTAGAAACTACAGCCCCAAATCTGTAACCCTAAAGTGCAACATCATCATCAAAGCCATCGTTGACAATATTTGCGGATTGGTCCTCATTGGACTTTTCCCCTATTCTTCTTCTTTAATTTCCAACACTCAGCTTTGATATGACCCTTCACATGCCAATAGTTACAAATTTTATTCTTACCAAAATTCTTTCCACCATGAGCAACCAAAGCATTAGTTTGAGCATATTTATTAACCAACTTATTGTCAATTAAATATCTTTGAGTTAAGGCATCCTTAACATCCTGCAAATTCAAATCATCTCTACCATACAATAAAGTATCTCGAAAATGCTTATACGAAGGCGGTAAAGAACACAACAACCTAATAGCCATATCCACATCATCGATCACAACATCGATGTTTTGCAAATCCATAATAATAGAGAAGAATTCATCTAAATGAGACTCAAACGGTTTACCTTCTTCTAGACTGAGATCATGAAGTCTAGATTTGAGTAGTAGATGGTTGATCACACTCTTTGTCATATAAAGTGACTCCAAATTCAACCACAAACCCGCAACAGACGTCTCCTTGGCAACCTCTCTCAAAACTTCATTAGATAGACTTAAATGAATCGCCGAGAGTGCCTTCAAATTGATCTCCTCCCACTGATCATCCGTCATACCCGAAGGCTTTTTGGATGCACCTTCAAGAGCCTTGTGACAGCCACTTTGAACCAAGATGGCTTTCATCTTCAATTGCCATAGGCCAAAATTTACTTGCCTATCAAATTTCTCAATATTGAATTTCATTGACATAATTGAATCAAACTCGTTCTATAAACACCTAAGATCTTAAACAACCAAGCTCTAGATATCAGTTTGTTAGGAAACAGGGTGTTGTAGTTTAATTAATGCGGAACAAAATCAATGAAATAATAAGGATGAGAAAAGCAATAAAGAAGAGAAACAAAAGAACACAAGGATTTACGTGGTTCGGTCAAAATAGACCTACGTCCACAGATGGGGGATTCGAGCTTCTTCACTATGATGGAGAAAAAACCAAAGAGAATAATTACATGGAGTCCTAAATTCTAGAGGCTAAAAGTGTTTCATAAGTTGTGTTACAAATAATGAGCACTAAGGGTCCGTTCTGTTCAACTTATTTTAACTTATATAAGATTTTATAAGATAAGATAAGATAAGATAAGATAAGATAAGATAAGATAAAATAAGATAAGATCAGAGAAGATAAGATAAGATAAGATAAATAAGATCTTTTGTTCAACTTATCTTCACTCATTTCAGAATAAGATAAGATAAGATAAGATAAGATAAGATAAGATAAGATCAGATAAGATAAGATAAGATCAAATAAGATAAGATAAGACAAAATAAGTTGAACAGAACAGACCATAAGAGGTCCTACTTATAACATAAGAAACCCCTTACAAAAAAACCCAAGAAAATACTCCATATAACACCCTAAAAAGAATCAAATTCGGAAAATCGTAAAACCGTGTCAAAACCCAGCCGCCCGGTCGACCGGGCCAAAACCGCCCGATCGGGCACTGCTGCCCGGTCGGGCCAAAACCCGCCCGGTCGGGCGAGACGAAATTCCAGTTCGACCATTCTTCTTAAAACAGCCATAACTTTCTCGTTTCTCAGCGGAATTGGGCATATGATCTATCGTTGGAAAGCTCTTGAAACAAACTTTCACCTCCAATTTGAGTCACATCAAAACCATTTATGGATTGAAAGATATGTGCATTCAAAGTTAGCCTTATGCCATTCACAAGATTTCAAGTCACAAATAACACTATCAAAGGTTCCCAACGATAAAATTAACATAATTTGCTCCTTATAAAATTAAAACTAGATTCACTACTACAAATACCGCTTTTAATTCAACTGTTCAAATGATAGCTATTTCTCTTCTCATTTTTTATACTTAGTTTACATACCATATCTATGCATTAGTATATCATTAGACATTAGCAATAAACATAATTCAAGGTACAAAACAAAAATAAAAACAAAAAATCCAAGCTAGTGGGAGATTGCGAAGCCTCTGACTTCACATTTTTCCATTTGCTATATGAAATTAGATGCTTCTTCTGAAATTAGATGCTTCTGTAATACAAGGTAGTAAGATAAACACAACCTCTATCATTCCCAAAAGATCATATGATCCCAATCCACTGCAAACCAACTGATTTCACTGTCTAATATGACTTAGATACATAGTACAACTTATTCTCAAGCCATTTCACCAGAAAATTCAATCTAGATACCACTAAAAATACCACAAAGCTAAAAGTACTCTCGACAATTCAAGGAGTCCTTATACATTTATTCCTAATAAACTGAACTAAGTAGATACTTCATAAACTTAAAACTAACAATTCAATAATTCCTTATAAATTTATACCTAATAAATTGAATTAAGTAGATACTTCATAAACTTAAAACTAAACTAACACATAAATACATACACGAATACGCTGGAACCAATAATCATAAGCGAAAACTTCTAGATAACACTCAAAACCAAAAAAATCAAACGCAACTAAAAATTTACATAAGATTACCAAATGATAGGGATTCCAGAAAGAACAAATTTTGAAAAAATTAGGAACAGCTGGTGCATGAATGAGGCAAGCATAAAATTGAATAAAATGCACAAATAGTTAAAAGAGAGAGACATGAAGTAGAAATCACCAGAATAACAAAAATGTTAGAGTAAATTTGAGCTTCAACAAGGGAGATTAATGGCGACGATTTTCGAAAGTTCTAAAAGTAATGAGGTGTGTTAGAGGTGACGATTTTTGAGATCAGTAAAAAAAAAAAAAAAATTAGAGGTGAGTTTCCATACTCGGGTTATAAAAATTTTAAGACAAAATTAATATTTGTAAAAAATGGGTTTTAATGTATCTTTTTGTCATATTTTAATGTTTTATTATGTCAATAAATTTTGAGATGATTCAACATATATTCGTCTCAAATTAATGAAATAAAAAATTTTGTCTCAAATTAGTAACAGAAGAAAAAGTTGGTCTCAAATTAGTAACCAAAAAAAAATCCGTCTCAGATTAGTAACGGGAAAAATAATTCGTCTCAAATTAGAGACCAAAAATACTATTTCGGGAATTTTTATCATACACCCGAGTGTACCATGAGTATCGTACACCCAATGCTATTTTTGTTGCTCATTGCTCATTTGAAACTCCAAATGAGCATAATCACAAATAGGTAGAACTCCAAATGAGTAAATGAGCAAAAAATAGCCTTGGGTGTACCATGTGCATGGTACACCAGGGTGTATGATGAATGTACTCTACAATTTCATCCCAATTCTTATTTTGAGACGATTCACCTAAAATTCGTCACAAATTTGAGACGTAATTAAAATCCGTCTCAAACTCCGTCTCTAATAACACATTATTTTGTAGTGAAGCAATAATTCTAATACACTCCTTAATTAAAATTAAAGGTTGGTGGCACTCCTAAGTCCTAACACTCGAATAATTCAAAAGAATATTGTTTTCACGATTTGTAACCCGATACATTTTAATACTCTCTCTGTCCCAGAATACTCTTTACACTTTCCTTTTTCATCTGTCCCAAAATACTCTGTACACTTCTATTTTTGGATATGACCCATTATTATTTTAATATTTCTACCTTTTAACCATTGGTCCACTTTCTCTCCACCAAATAAAATAATAACACACCTACTACCTACCAACTCTAACCATAACCCACATTCTCTCTCTTTAAAATAAAAAAATAATACTTTTACTAGCTACTAACTTCTATCACATCTACTTTTCAATAAAATAACAATTGATAACCAAACAACTTATCATCTAAAACTACGTGTCTTGATGAGTGTCAAGAGTAATTTGGGACGGAGGGAGTAATACTAATAATAAAATGAGTCATAGGGAGAATATAACTCCTCCTTAAGGGTATTGGTATAACCATATATAAGCTTGTTAACTAACAAACATTAAAATAGATAGTATAAGGCAAGATTGTAACACATGGCTATTCATCCTATAAACTCTTGCCATGCTGCAAATAAATTAAAGCCAATGGAGTCCAAAGCTAAAGAGACAGCTTATTCAAAGGGTGCCTTTAATTTTACCTTGGTGTTAATGTGTCAATATTTTTTATTTTATAATACAAAATATAAAATTTAAAACATCTTTGTACTTTTAATGTATTAATACATGGACATCATTTAAACCCGCATTTGTACTACTGTATGTTTTTTTTATAGTGTAAACTAAACATACTTCCTTCGTTCTAAAACAAATGAAACACTAACCATCTTAGGCTGTTTCAAAATAAATGAAACGTCACTATTTTGGTACTTACTTCTCTCTATTTCTCTTCATCACATGGGTTCCTCTTTTTCTTTCTCTATATCACTCTCTTCTCCTAAATCCCGTGCCAAAGCCTTATGTTTCATTTAAAACAGAACGGAGGAAGTATATAAGATATACAAATTTCAATTCCATTCTTTTTCATTTTAGCACTTCAACCAAATATGCATGGAATATTAAATAAACATTATGTAGGAATTTGTATCGTCGGCGCTAACAAATCAAGCAATCGAAGTACAATATGCAAAGGAATTAAGAAATCAAAGTAATAAAGAACACGAGAATATTTAAGGCGGAAACCCTTGAATAGGGATAAAACCACGAATACTGCACTAGGACTTTGAATATGAGATGATGATACAAAGAGAATTATTTAATCTCTCTAGACGCTCTAACCTTTCTTTAGGGTTCTCTAGTCTCTCTAGATAAATTCTCTCTCTTATGCTTGACATCAATAAACAATAACGACTTCAACATATGTATAATAGGGTAACAATTAGGATACATAGTTAACTAAGGAAACCAAATAAATCTAGAAAACTTGCACAAGGCCTTGACAAAACCAAAGACAAGCGCTCAATCCCACAGGCGTGGGAGAGCTACTCCGGGAGCAACGAAAACCCCCACAGTGCGGGCTATCCCTGCGGGCCAGTAGGAAGTTCGTTCTCTTCGCCCTCCTTGGCTGTGGGTGCGGGCACTATCCCCGCAGAAGCTTGTGTACCACTTGATGCTTCCTAGTTGCTTGTTGTGCAACACACACACACACACCTACACACAACGCTCCATTTACCATCTCTACATTATACCCAACACATTAAAAGTCGTAAACTGGTAATGCCTCCATTTCTTTTTAATCTACTCATTTTCCTTTTTGCCCTGTTTCTTTTTAATCTACACACTGTTACTTTATCTACTATTGGTAACATTCTCATCTTTTTCCACCAATGTCATCCACTTTTTAATATAAGAATAGTTTAAAAAAAATATTATTTTTAAAAAAGAAAAGGTAAAAAAAAGCAAGAAAAGTTAAGAAAAAGTTGGGAAGAATTATGAAAAAAAAGGGAACTTAATAAAAGTTATGAAAAAATAAAAAAAGTTTTGAAAAAGTTAAGAAATGTTAAGAAAAATAAAGTGAAACAGACCCTTAGTCTATCTTGTTCCTTTTTTTTCATAGTTTAGGCGGTATCTTGCTCTTGCTTCTTAAGTTTGTCACACTTAAAGTTTTTTATATATATTTTACTTTAATTACTAATATTTTCAATTATCAATTTTTTAGTAATGGATACTTAAAGATTTTAAGAGTCAAAGTTATGCACTAGTAAAAAAAGGCTTAAAGACAAACGTTTTTTTTAGAGAGAGGGGCTCTCCCTTCTCTCTAGAAACTTTAGCCCCAATTCAATTTCTTTTGAAATTGAAACCCTAGCCCCAATCTAATTTCTTATGAAATTGAATCCATAGCCTCCTCCCTTTTCTCATCCTTCTTGTTCTAGCGTCTTCCATGGCTTAGCTTGTCTTCTAGTCCTCTTGCCTATCCTTTATGGTAGGTAAAGTTTTCGGGTGTTCCCCTTCTTGGCGCTTCGCGTTGCGGTGGGTTGAGGGTGTTCGATTCGATGATGTCCGTGTTTGCAGTGGTTCATTTTCGCATCGCTGGTGGTCGTTCGTAGTGGGCCGTGGGTGTTCGCATCGCTGGTGTTCGTTCGAGGTGGGTCATGTTCTCGGTGGTTGGTGGTGTTTGTGACGGCTCCACCGATTGGTAGTCCTTATTTTTTTGAGTTTATTTTTCTTTTCCTGTTTTTATTTTCTGTTTTTAGTTAGTTCTTGTTTTTTAGTTTGTTAGATTAGTGGTTAGATTGTTGTGGCCTCAAGTAATTGCGGTTCTCTTAAGAAGATTTGGGAGTCTATTCATTTTCAGTGGTGCTTGTCTTGCCCCCATGAAGGGTTTCAAGAAGTTGCATTGTCTTCAGTTGGGTTTGGGGAGATGGTGTGTTGCCGCGATAGAGCATCTACCCGTGTTTCTTTGTGCTCTAATTTCTTCTATATTTGTTTATACTTGAAGCTTATTGTAACCATCCTTATGGGTGCTTTGGGTGGTGTCTCTTGTGTAGACACCTCCTAGTTCTCTTTTCCTAATAAAAAAAAAAGTTATGCACTAGTAAATGTGCAAGTTAATATGAGCATTATTTATTTAAAAATCAAGGGAGTATTTTTTAATATTATCTTTTATAAATTTACTAATTAATATATCAATGATTAAAGTTATACGTTAATAAACTTAAAAATCTAGCTAGCCTAAAATCAAAACGTTGTAAATAGAAGAAGAGGGAAATAGAAGGTTTATGAAATGTACTCCATACATATTTTTTAGGGTTTTTTGTTCCAAACTACCTTTAACTTTCAAGTTTTTGCGAGAAACTACCTTATAAAAAAATTATTGTCCCAAACTACCTTATTTTTACCATTTTGTTGTTGACAACTACCTTATGCCGATTTCCAGCGTTGATTTTTGTTTTTTCAGTTCAAAATTGTGGGAAAAACAAAATTACCCTTGTGGAAATTGCTTGAGATTCGAGGAGGGTGAGAGGATGATTGAGGAGGGTGATTGTTTCAATTTTAGTTTAAGTATAAGAGAAATTTAATGGTGGTACAAAGTGTCAAATAGATATGAGAGAGAGAGCGCGCACACATGAAATGGGGAAATTAGGGTGGGGAAAATGAAAAAAGGGTTTGAAGAGGTCAAGTGATATAACGTGACATTAAAAAAACCGAAAAAAATAAAATTCAACGCCGGAAACCGGCATAAGGTAGTTGTCAACAACAAAATGGTAAAAGTAAGGTAGTTTGGGACAATAATTTTTTATAAGGTAGTTTCTCGCAAAAATTTGAAAGTTAAAGGTAGTTTGGGATAAAAAATCCTATTTTTCACTTATAGTATCTTCCTAGGATACTTCAACTTTTGTGGATGTGATATGACATTCTGGTTCCCTAGAGGTAAACCAAAGAGAAAAAAGAAAATCAAACAAAACCCTAGTAGCCACTCTCCAGCGCCTCATGAATCATGATGGGACCTTTAGGACAAAACACCACCATTTTTGTTGGGTTAATTTATCTAGTTTCAACATCAAAGTTAAAACAGTTACAGATGATCTGTTCTGTTAGCCATAATAAACAATGTATAAACAATAATGTTGACAAACTCATACTTCATGTAATGATGTAAGGTCATGGATAAAGTTTCATGCAAATACTGATATACTACTAATGGAACATATCATAGCGACATAGCCAAATATTTTTTCATAGATTTTCATTTATATTTATGTAATATCGGCCACCTCTAAATGGTGAAAATGTTAATAAAATCTGTAAATTAAAGAATGTTAATGGAGTGGTCAATCAATATCATGTACATTATTGTCTATTTTTTGACAATAATATAGCCTATGAGCTCATAACCACTCGGGGCACTAGAGTAATTTTATTAGAGAGTGCTCCCACATTTCTAATTAGTCACTACTTATCTTTTTTTTTTTTAAAGAAGTCACTACATATCTTTAATTGTTCATTAATAATGGTGTTTAATCTTCAATCTATTACTACTATTAACAACACGTGTGAATAAGAATTGAAATGAGTAGTTGTTTGCTTTTTAAGATAGGGACGAAAACAAAGAATAAAGATATTGGAAATTAATGATAAAGAGAGGAATAATGAATCATTCTTTGAAGATCACATACTTGAATTGATTATTTGCGCGTCGTTGTACTATTACTGCCTCATAAATGAATTTCGCCACCATATTTAAAATCTACATGATGATGCCTTCAAGAATTATAAAAAGATTTGTAAAGTCGTTCATCGGAATCATGGGATTGGAACTATTCAATTATAACTCTTGAAGGAGGCCTTATATGTTTAGCTTATAATATATGATATGAAATAAATGGTTTCCAAAGATTATTTATATAAAGGAGCAAAAGGAAACCGAGTAAAGCCATAAAATTTCAAAAAACGCGTTTCTGACACTTTGCCAGACAGTCCGGCCGAGCCTAGGCACCCGATTCAGAGCGACACAAAATAGCTAAACGCAAATTTATTAGAAAAGGTAGCACCGAATAGGCACACCCCTATAGCCTAGACAACCCGCTCGATCGGACAAGATTTGAACCGAAGCTTCTTTCGTGTTTTCTCAAATGACAAACTCCAGCAAAGCGAGTAGTTCTTAAGAGAACAAAGAGAGTATGTATAGTAGAAGTACTTGACTTTCATGTAAATAATAAAATGAAAAATCTTTTTGCTATCCACTTTGATTCAATCTGCTGTGGATTGAAACTTAGATTATAGTAGTACTTTTCCATATTCCAATCATTAATTCATTATCCCTCAGCTGCATGATTAAACAAATACACGAACCAAATTGAAAAAATGGTTTAGATCGAGAACAATTTACTTACTTATCCTCAGTCAAAATTCAAATAATTACAACTGCAAGTTGATCTTTGAATTTTTTTTTCTTTTTAGTGGAATCTTTGAAATTATATAAATTTTGCAATTACATGGCAATTTCCTCTATAATATCTTGTCAAAAGAAAATTTATGGATAATGTCAAAAGTGAAGCAAACAATATCATCCACCTTCAAATGTCAACTTGCGCCCCTCTTTGCAATTTGCTCATTAATAGAAATGATAGATAAGGTCATAGGGATCATGTAATTAATGCTTACGTGAGAAATGTTTAGCAAATTCTTTTCAATGCATTAAAAAAACAAAAGAACTACCACCATATTCTAGAGAAGACAGTATTATGTTCATATTCTTCTATACGACCACAAAGGGTGAGCATTGAGAGCTATCTTTGTACTTTGAAAGCAGTTCAAATGTTCAACCAAGTCGTAATTGTTGTCTTGTTGACTACCTATATGAACTATGAAAGATACTTTTTTTCTACGCGTTTGCCCACGCATAGATTGCCTTAATTGGAATGAAGTGGGTTTGGACTATATCCGATGAGGCTATCACTTCATTTTGGCAAATATTGTAGTCACCTAATGCCCTGATGGATTTTAACAATTTTTAAGAAAGCAGCTGGCACGTGAATGCATTTTACTATACATTAGTGTGTAACATGCATATGAAAATAAGAAAACAAAGAATAAGATACTTCCTCTTTTTCTTTTTACTTGCAACCGTTTGACTTTCACGTTTGCCAATGTATAACTTCAACCATTAATATATTTAATTACTGATAATTAAAAATTATGAAAAATAGATATTCGGAAAATATACATTGAGATGAATCTAACAAGATCCCACATGAATATGTTTTTTTCTTAACTATAAATCACAAATGGTAAACTAAGTAGAGTTTGTGAATAGTGTAAAAGTCGAACCGTTGCAAGTAAAAAGAAACGGAGGAAGTATTAGTTTAGAGCATCAAGTATTCAAGTATGATAATATCCGAACATATGATAAAAGTAGTATGTAGCTGACAACCTAACACATAGAATCACATGCGTCTTAGACGTGTTGTTTTTTATTACGTTAAATTTTGAAACCTTTTGTAATATCCTTAAAATAATAGAGAAATAAAATTCAAAAAATATATAGATTTTTATGAGCATAGTAGATATGTCATGGTTTTGACTATGCGAGATTGAAGTGGTAAAATATAATTTTTCTCCTCCTTCCCTATTAAGTGTTACGTATGACTTTTACAATGTAAGTTCAATAACTTCGACCGTGATAACCCGTTAATATATAAGTCATAATTTTGGTTCTAAATAATATTATTTGTTTGTACAAATAACCACCATATAAAGGCACTTATTGGGAAAAAAAATATGGTATAGATTATATATGCTTATTTTTATCAAAAATCACTTTGTAAATTTCTTTTGTTTGCGTGATACCACCATCATGTAACAAATTAGATTTCTTTCCTCAAATTATTCCTTTATTCACCTAAGAATTTCCGTTCTTTAAATAAAAAACAAATAATTATATTGATCAAGCAATAACCTCATTGATCCATCTAGGGAACGTTGTCTTCACCTTAACATAATAAGTTTTAGGGTTCATCATGTCTTACCAAGTATGACCAGGTCCAATTATGTATAAATATAATGTGAAATCAGGTCAATGGCTACACCAGTCAGGTCAATATATTTAATTTAGTCAGATGAGGTTAAGATAACACACCCTTACTGTTACAAGGCATGGTAACATACATAAGCTAAGGTGTGTTTTTTTTCCACATTTAAATGGAATTTTCTAATATTCATTAGTGTTAAATTGTTATGGCTCAAGATACAAGTACTCATATATATATATATATACACACACACAAACTCGTACTAATGGACACATAGAATGTAATATTTCAGCTCAATTTTCTAGGTTATGACCTTTAACCCCTATTATTTTGAATGGAATTGTGTAATACATATAAAAAAAAGTCGCTAGTGAGTAGTGAGAATTGAACCCCTCAACCTCAAGGTTAAAAGGTAAAGTCCTAAACTTGGTCGGTTACAAGTGTAACATATGTTAAACCCTTAAAAATGAAGAAGGCAATAGTATAATAAAGTAGTACTAACTACTAATTGTAGGAATAATTAAATTAAACTGAGGTTCCATTATCAAGTTTGAAGCAAAATAAAAGCTACTCCCTCCCTAAATAAACTATAATATTCTCCATTTTTCACCTCCTAAAAAAGCACGAAAGTTCCATTCGGCCATACCTTCTTAGTCAAGAAAGCATTTTATTTCTTCATTCCCCATTTCCCCTCTCTTTCTCTCTCCTCAGCTTTTCTCTCTGTATATCTATACCCATTGAACTTGCACACCCTTCTCTCTCTCTCTCTCATCCTTGAACTTCGTTTTCTTTGAATTTCTCCCCATTCAAACACCCCTTTTGATTCTTCTCTCTTTCTCAATTCCAAAAACACTGCACAAATTCCCTGGTAAATTAAACAGATGTTATACTTATAGTAGTATTATAAACCTTCTTTCATTCATTCATTCAGACAATTTAACAAACACTTAGCAGACAACAAAAATGTTAGAGCTCCAAGTGGATACTACCAAACCCGAACCCGAACCCACAACAACCACCAGCTCCGGTGGCGGAAACACAAGCAATAGTGGCGGAAGAAGGCCCAGAGGCCGTCCCGCTGGGTCCAAAAACAAGCCCAAACCACCTATAATTATAACTAGAGATAGCCCAAATGCGTTGAGATCCCATGTTCTAGAAGTTTCTGCGGGTTCGGATGTTGTCGAATCCGTCACGAATTTCGCCCGACGAAGGGGGAGGGGAGTGTGCGTGTTTTCCGGGACAGGCGCGGTTACCAACGTTAATCTCCGACAACCTGCGGCGCCAGCTGGCAGTGTGATGACGATGCACGGAAGATTCGAGATTCTGTCGATTACTGGGACTGCGCTGCCCCCACCTGCACCACCTGGGGCAGGTGGGCTGACCATATTCTTGTCGGGCGGGCAAGGGCAGGTGGTTGGTGGGAGTGTTGTGGGCCCTTTAATGGCTTCTGGGCCGGTTGTTTTGATGGCGGCTTCGTTTGCGAATGCGGTGTTTGATAGGCTGCCATTGGAGGATGGTGAAGAGAGAGAAAGCGGGAGTACTCCTATTGGGCAACAAGTTCAGCCGCCGCAACAACAGCAGCATGAGCATGAGCAGCAGCAACAGCAACAGCCGACGGCTTCGCAGTCGTCGGGTGTTACAGGGAGTGTAGGACATATTGAAGGAGGAAATTATTCAAATTATGGTAGTGGTGGTGGTGGTGGTGGTGGGAATGATGTGTTTGGTTGGAGGCCGCAGTTTTAAGGTTTATGAATGAAAGAGTATAAAACTATTCCTGGGACTCCAACTATCCGCTTAAGCTTTCAATGAGGCATTTCGTCGAACAAGTGATGGGCAGAGGTGGGAGTTGGGGATGATTATATATTATGCTCCTAAGTATGAGGTACAATTTTTGTGTACAAAAAAAAAAAAGGAAGATAAAATATGTGCAAATTTAAGTAGATTAGTTACTATCGTTTTGTTCTAGATCTTTATAGTTTCATGGCATTTGTATTTGCACCATTGCATGTTGGGGGTTTGGTTAATTCAGTGACTTTGGGGGTTTAAATTTTACTGATTTGTAGATTTTTAATGAATGTGGAAATTTGTTGATCATGCAATAGCTTAGTGTGTGTGTGTGCCATTGCTATTTCCTTTGATATTGTCTTTGGATTTTTTTTTTCTATTTCTGATTTTATTGCTGAGTTATAACCATTTTAAGTAATTATTTTGCTAGGTTAAGAGATTTACACTGCAGCGGAAAGGACAGATTAATGATAGGACTATAACTAAACAAACAATGTTTTCTCATTAATTATAATTAAGATGTTTAGACAGGGAAACTCCTTTTCTGTCCTTAGTATGTATGGAAAACATTTTCAATAAAAAATCTTTTCTGAGAATATTACAATTGTAAATTAGTGTATTTTTGTTTGGTTTTATTTTGGTGGGAGAAGAGATTGAGGAAGATAATAAATGAAGAGGAAAATGTGGAATCCAGAGAAAGTTTTTTTCATAAATTAGTCGTTCTTAGTAGAATCTGAATCTCTTCTGGCCTCAGATCATGATTTCTCAAATTAGGTTGTTGGGTATTTTTGAATTGTTAAGAAAGAATATAATTCATGCAGAGGATGAATCTTTTCTGTCTATTTCTTAGTTTGTAGAATGGAAATTCAATCTAATTCTTCTAACATGCATCTTTACTTTCAAAATTGTATTTGAAATGGATACATCGCATTACTCCATCTTCTGCATTTATGCTTCAGTCCAATCTTATACTAGTTCTTACTAGCATAGTACAATGATGGAGCTTTGAAAGTAATGCTTAGATAAATGGCAAGAAATGGTGCATTCATGCAGATAATCCTTATCAATTTTATCTGTTGTCCCTAGAATCTTTTACTTATTTTGAGTTCCAACCAACAATATTTTTCATACCCATTCTACTCGTCCATTGTATTCCAAAATACTCTCATGATATATGCATTCCAAGGAATGAAAACTTCATTCTCGATTCTATGACGATTTTTATGAAAGCCTTTCATTTGTTATGTTTCAATGGGAATTTGATTTTTGAAGGAAGTATCCTAATTATTGGCCTAATTCTTCTTCTGATGATCGATCTATCCTCTAATAAAAAAGATATACCTTTGTTTATGAATCAAGTAACCTTCTTCTTTTGCTTTCCCTCTTGGTTTAGAAAACTGTTCAACCTTTTAAAATTGTTGGCTTTCAATATTGTGTATTGCTACATGCAAAGAAATGGAAGCACTTTAGATTTCTGCATAAATGAATCAGACAGAATTTCCTCTGTTAAGAAATTCTCATTTTGCTTTCTTAAGACTCTAAAAGAATTGATTGCTCCTAAGTCCTACCAGTTATTATAATAGTCAGGCTCATTTTCTTTGTTTAATGATGAATTATCTCTTCTTTGCCTTCTTTATTTATTTGAATTGGTTGAGTAGGTCCCTTTACATACAAATATTTGCTTTTAAGCACATCCAAGGATAAAAAATTTAAACCTTTTGATATTCTTGAAAAAGCTATTACTTCTGATGGCTGCCTAATTAATAAAAAGGTTAAACTACTCTCTTCGTTATTTTTGACCAAAATTCATTGTATTATTTTTCAATATTTACATACTTTATTTGGACTGTCTTTTATGATTTATACATAATAAAAAAATATAGTCATATACTTTTTGCTAGATTATAAGATTATTCTTGGTATATATTGGAGTGATCTTGCTAGATTATTCTCAATATATATTTAAAATACTTTAGTAAATTAAAGTATGATCTTGCTAGATTATTTTCATTTTTTTTTAATTATTGTTTAAGGTTCGAAGCTATATACAAGGCCCAAGGGGTGTAGAATTGTCTTAAGCATATCGTATTTTTGCACAAGTTTGACTAATTAATATTTCATGTCTCGCAATTTATGTACTCTACTATTTGTGAAATTAAGTTTCTTTCATTGTTTGTTATAATTACTATGTTTGGGTTTTTCTAATTATAAAATCTAAAGCACATTATAATCAACTATTTATAAAAAGTGGTACATAAGTTGTACATAAATGGTTGGGCAGAAGATTCACTTACTTGTACATGAAGCGTGTACATATATGCTTGTATTTTTAAGCTCAAATTTTACAAACTTTGACTACATATTCTCAACATTATATAGGAAAATAAAGTCATGTGAAATATTATTAAATTTATCACAATATGCAATTTTGAAATATCTACGTTTCATAAATTTTATTACTAATATATACTCCATAATTGAAGATATTAATAGTCAAGTAATGCATTAAATTCATGAAAGTGCAAGTGTTGCATATATAATTTTTTTTTTTGGAAAGGATGATATATTTACTCCTATACTTATTTCAATATGTATTTTCGAAATATTAAAAACACACAAATAATATTTTCATTGGAGAGGGGAGAAAGTAACTTTGTATGATCTTTGGTTAGTTTAAGCATATATATTTTTTTACTAAGATGCTAAAAATAGAAATCTTAAGCAATATATTAGCATTAATTACATTGATTGGCGCGAAATTGTATCATAAGTTCCTAAACTAATTCTATTATCGAGAATATATTTAATGCTTATATGTAATCCTAAGGGCTGTATATATTGAATCCCAAAATAAAATAGTTTGTCTTGATGTACATGCTAATTTTCTTAATTCCATGCATATACAGTTACCTCTATCCCTCTACTCATCCAAATATTGCAATTCTCTTCACTTTCTATATATCTCCTATTTCTTAATAAGCAAGCAAGTGTTACATTATTCTTTTCAAATCAGAGTGAATACTTATTTGATTAACCTCCATTAAAGAAATAATATTTATATTTCATTCAAACTGATCATATAATGAAGAAATATTATATTTCCTATGTTCTGAAATAAATGAAACGCTTCTCTCTTTTATATAAGAGCTTTTTTAAGGAAAGCGTTTCATTTATTTCAGAACGGAGGAAGTATGCCGTTTAATTCGTTCAATCAAACAACTATTAAGAGTCCTTACCAAATTTTAACTCGAGCTATGTGGTAAAAGGAGTTTACAACACATTACTAGTTTGACATAAAAACCCTAATTCTTTATTTGTATTCGAAGCTAGAACAAAGCAAATAGAAACCCTCAGTGTAAACAGGTTTATAGTAGGTGCCCACTACTTAAAAAAAAAAGAGACCTAGAAAGTGGGTTAAGGAGAGGGCATCTTGTATTATAATGAAAGCAGATACTTCTCTTTTCGTATTGAAAAGAGAAAAGTATTTTAGCTAATTTGAGGATGGGGTGGTGTCTTAGCCCAATAGATTCTTCCAATGGGACCTACAAATTGAGCACACTTTTGTTTTTTGTGCGACTTTTTTGGTCCGAATTAATAGGCCCACAGCTCCCCTTGGCTCAATCCATTTCATGGCAACTGCAATGTAATTATGCGAGGCAGAACAATAATGATAAAATATGTGAAGAATAGCACTAAACAGCTAGATAACTATTATATATGGAGACTGGAGAGTAAAGCGTTTATTGATATTATTACTCTTATAAATTCCAAATTCTAGACAATATATAATTGAGCATGAGACACTTACAAAAAATATAAATTTGGATCATTTATAATTATAGAGAAGGTTTCATCATGAAGCCTATTGACAAATGACAATGAGAGAAGACGAGGAGTAGCTTCCGAAACTCAATTGTGCTAAAACAAAAAAAATAAAAGTTCAACTAGTTTTTGTACTTTGACTTTTGCAAAACCCTTTATTCCCCGCTTAACAAATGATATGGCTTCCTATCTCCCACATGGGAAACCAAGGTTCAGATCTTGGTGGAAGCAAAATTTCAATATTGTTGGGGGGAGGGGGGTTTGGGGCTTGTTGGGCCTCTGAGTGAGTGTCCTTGTGCGAGGGCAGCCTAGAGGAAATTCATCTTACCACGGGTTCTTGAGAGGGGGCCCCAAAAAAAAAAAATTTAGATGAGTAATTCAACTTTTATACAAGCAAGAGGTGTATATCTTTAACATCGTATATGATCACATTATACTGTCTCATATTAAACCTTCCTTGATTAGAAAACATAATCTATTTAAATTAGTTGCTAGATGTTTGTGTTGTTAATGTAATAAATAATTAAATAACGTAGAAGATAGTTCAACAATCTGAAATAAATTTATGTTGTTCCTATTGCATGACTTTGTCTAATAACTAGCTATATTGTTGATAATTTGATATGGTTAGGGACTACGGTGGTGTTTCATCTATTCCTGGAACATATATTATTAAAAGCTAGCAATCCTAATTTTATGGAATCTGATGGTGAAGAGAGATGGGTATAACTCGATGTTTTTAACAGGTGTGATTGCTAACAATTTTGGTGGTGGGAGTTAGATTCTTGGCGATAAGTAGAGTCATGCTCAAGTCGGCTGACAACGATCAAGTGGTGAGTAGGTGATAATGGTCCCTATAACGGCGACATGCTGAAAGTGCAAATGGCTGTGGTAGGGACGATAGTTTTGGTAGTGAAGTCAAAGGTGTTAGGTAGGGATGAAGTTAGTTGCTGTAGCCTGTTACTGTAGCCTGTAGGAGATGAAAATTCAAGGTAGAACAGTTTTGGTGATGGAGATTCTTGGAAGGAGCCATGAGATAGAGTGATAGACCAAGCTCCATATAGGCTATAGCGCTTCGTGTTGGACCGGAACCGGAATCACAGATTTTTCCGGACCAGGGACTATTTTCCGCTAATTACATATTCTTAAGTACGTGTTATTGGAGACTGTTTTCCGCTCGTTTATTCATTTGAATGGCTTTATCTTTATGTATATAAAAAATAATTCGTAATGAGTTATGGATAAAGATGTGAAGCTACAATATCTTTATCTTTTACATAATTTCTCACTTGCAACTCCCTCCAATCTGACTTGTGTGGACCCGGTTCACGTTAACATTAGTGTGCACCAGGCAAAATAACATATCATTACTGAACAATCCACTATATTATGCGAAAATCCACTATATTATGTAGAAATCCATCTATATCATTCGGATCCACACTATATCATGCGTAAACTCACTATATTATTGATAGACACACTTACTATATCATTCAAACACACACACACTATCTCATACTGATTCTCACTATATCATTCCAGGCTTACTCACTATATCATACATAAACTCACTATATCATTCAGAAACACACTATATCATGCAGAAACTCACTATATCATTCAAACACACACTATATCAAGCAGAAACTCACTATATCATTCAAACACACACTATATCATGGAGAAACTAAATCATTCCATATGTTCGAATACGTGTCATGATATATACTACGCAACTTAGATCTTCCTGTATGTTAAAATATTTTAATTAATTCCTCTATTATATTGCATATAATTCCACATTATGTTTTTCGTTAATAAAATATACTATATTGTATATAAGTTCACTATATCTCTATAGAATTCACTATATGAAGTTAATATCTTACCAACCCGGTGTACACTAAGTTAGTGTGCACCGGGTCCATTTGAGTTTTTTTAAACTCCCTCTCTATCTCTTCCCTAACTAGATGATCTAACTCCACCTTATCAAAATATGATAAAATAAAATTACAAAAATGATATGCGATTATTAAACATAATATTTAAAAAAAGAAGCAAATTAAAAGGAATTGAAACAGGATGAAAATCCTTTTTACCCCATAAATCAACTTTAATGAAAAAGACGACCTTTCCAGCTCTTGAAATCGAGTCAATAGATGGGATGTTTGTTTCTAATTACTTCTTGAACTATATATTGGCAAGCAACCGACTGTCAAGACTCATGCTTTATTTGATCACAAGATTTCAAAAAGTCAGGTCGTCCAATTGCATAGAAAGAAGATTTGATGTGACATTCAAAGACTATGACAGAGTTCGTGGAAGCCCTTCATCGTATTTAATCTACAATTATGATCGCAATAACTATAAATTTAATAATTATTCATATTTGTTTACTACCCAATTTTAATAATCAACTAGTTTTTAGACCCGGGCTATGCCCCGGGTACTTATATATTTAATTTATTAGTATTTTATATTGAAATTATAACACCAAATATTACTTGATTTAGTGGTTAAGACATTAATACACAAACATGAGGTCATGGGATCAAATATTATACCATACATAATCTAATTTTTTTATTGTATGTGGAGTACATGAAGTCAAAACTCTAATGGATAGCGCCACGTGGCACAGTTCCTTGTTGAATTAGACCTTTTAATATATTAGTATAGATTAATATTTCCTCATTAATTAAATTTGCAAGTTATAATGAATATGTACGTAATTTATATATCTAACTAGTATTATGACCCGGGTGATGCCTCGGGTTACTTACAATTATCAAATATATTATTATTCATAATTTTCACAATTGATTTTAGGAAAAATGGAAAAGAATAATCCTACCTTTCGGCGGTCTTCCCATAATAATCCCACATTCATTTAATATTAGAATAATCCTAGCTTTATACCATGTTTTCTTAAAATGGTCCCATTTCAAAAGTAACCTGTAAAAAGAGGTAAATATGAAGATTAACCGGTTTGACCATGGTTAATTAATTTTGACCAGCTTAATTAACTAAAATTTATCTCTAATACAACTTAATTAATAACTAAAACTAAAATAAATAAAAACTCAACCTAAACCCACCATCATCCTCCCTTTTCTCTCTCATCACCACCATCCTCCTAAACCCACCACTACAACAAAACCACCACCAACCTAAACCCTTCTCTCTCATCACCACCACCCTCCTAAACCCACCACTACAACAAAACCACCACCGTCTTCCCTTTTTCCAACCCACCACCACCGTCACACAAATCGCCAACCCACCACTACCCTCGTTTCTCGGCAAAAATGAGGAAGGACCACCACCCTCATTTCTGGGCAATCCCCGAACACCCAGCCTCCACCTCCTTCGTCCTCCTCCACTCGCAATCTCCTCCCCGCAACCCGAACACGCTTCCTCGACGCAACCCCCCCCTCCTCCACTCGCAATCTCCTCTCCGTAACCCCGCATGCTTCCTCGACGCAACCCTCCTCCTCCATCTCGCAATCTCCTCCCCGCAACCCCACACGCTTCCTCGACGCAACCCCTAAGACGCTTCCTCGACAGCCCCCCCCGGCGCGATACCCTTCACCCCGCACCCCGCAGCCCACAACCCAGTTCAAGAAAGTGGGTGACGGTGGTGCATTTTTCTGGGTCGGTGGGGCTGGTTTGGTGGTGGGTAATTTGTGAGTAGGTCTGGTGTTGGTGGTTTGTTGGGTGTTGCTGAAATCAGAAAAGGAGAGGAGAGAGAACAGGGTGAGAGAGGAGAGGGGAAATAGGTGAGATTGTGAGAATAGTAACCTGTGTAACAGGTTGTAGGTAAAATGGCCCATTTTAAGAAAATAGGGTATAAAGCTAAGATTATTCTGATATTAAGTGAATGTGGGATTATTATGGGAAGACCGCCGAAAGGTGGGATTATTCTTTTCCATTTTTCCATTGATTTTATTAGCATTTTGTAATTTGCAGTCTAGTACGAAATTGGAAAATGAACATTATGGCATGATAAGATGTTTTTTTAAAAAAAATCTAAGGTGTTATTGGGGATAAAAATAACAATTTCAATGGAATTGGGTTAAGTGAATTTAAAACCTTAATATAAGTATTAGAGATCAAAAAGCTTGTCTATGTCTTTATAGTTACATATATACTGATAAGACTTTATTATGTCTTACTTTGAAACAATTAACACTGAAATTGTAGTGGATTGGTGGTTGAGCTCTCACATTTCATTTCAAATGTCATGTATTCGATTCATAGTAGTTACACATTGTTAATATTTTTGAATGAGATCATGAACATGTGTATTATAAGGTTGAGAAGAGTGCCACGTGGCACCGTTCCTTTGATAGGGACGCCTTTTAATATATTTGTATATAGATGCTTAAATTAAAAAGTAATTATATCCCCTACAAAAATCAAACACATGTTTATCGCTCGACAGTTTCTAGGCGAACAAAAAACAATCTTAGGCCCCTTCTTTTGTATTGAGATATCTTGAATTGAAATGAACTGAATTACAGGGAGAAACTGAATTACAGGGAGAAACTGAATTGAACTGAAATTAACTGAACTGAAAATAAGTAAAAAAGAACCGGGTCTTACTCTTCGATGCATTTAGTGTGTCCATGTTAAACTTACAGCCCAATGCAGACCCTATGTGGACAAACGGCCCATCCCCATGTTAAGATCTAAATCCGGCTTGACTTCCACTATCCAAAAAAACGTAAATCAAATATCAGTACGGTAAAAAACCGTTCATCATTTGATGAACGAATAACTCTATGCTCTATTTCCTTCATTGTCGACTCTCTAATCTCCCCTCCCCTCCTCTCTAAAACCCTGAATTTGAGAAAAAGGGAATCACTTTCTCTCTCTTCCAATGAAAAATCGCAGAAACCCTAACACCAATTTCCTTTTCCAATTCAATTGATTTCCCTTCAATTCACAAAAAAATGGAGAACGAGGTCATCAATTTCGACATAGAATTAGGACCTGGAGCTACAATTTCCGACGACGCCATTGAAATCGACGAAACCGAACTCACAGAAACTCCATTCTTCAACACAACAACAACAACACCTTGTTCTTCATCCGCCATTGAAGTGGGAAATGTGGAATTTCTAGACTTAGAACCCTACGATGGGATGGAATTCGAGTCAGAAGAAGCCGCAAAATCATTCTACAATTCATACGCTCGAAGAATCGGATTCAGCACACGAGTGAGCTCGTCGCGTCGTTCTCGAAGAGACGGCGCAATCATTCAACGCTCTTTCGTTTGCGCGAAAGAAGGGTTTCGTAATTTGAACGAAAAGAGGACGAAAGATAGGGAGATTAAACGTCCTAGAGTAGTTACTAGAGTTGGGTGTAAAGCAATGTTGTCTGTAAAAATTCAAGAGTCTGGAAAATGGGTTGTTAGTGGATTTATTAAAGAGCATAATCATGAACTTGTTCCTCCTGATCAAGTGCATTGTCTTCGTTCGCATCGGCAGATTGCCGGGCCGGCGAAGACTTTGATTGATACATTACAAGCTGCTGGGTTGGGACCAAGAAGGATCATGTCTGCTTTGATTAAGGAGTATGGTGGGATTAGTAGAGTGGGGTTTACTGAAGTTGATTGTAGGAATTATATGAGGAATAATAAGTTGAGGACAATGGAGGGTGATTTTCAGCTTCTTGTTGATTATTTGAAGCAAATGAGGATCGAAAGTTCGGAGTTTTACTTCGCCGTTCAAGGAGGGGAATGTTGTTCTACAGGTAATGTTTTCTGGGCTGATGGTAGAGCTAGGATGAATTATAGTTATTATGGTGATACTGTTACTTTTGATACTACTTTTAGGTCTAATAGGTATAGATTGCCTTTCGCGCCTTTTACTGGAGTTAATCATCATGGACAACCTGTGTTGTTTGGGTGTGCTTTTTTGATTAATGAGTCTGAGTCTTCGTTTGTTTGGTTGTTTAATACGTGGTTGGAAGCTATGTCGGGAAGCATCCCTTGTCGATAACTACTGATTATGATGCTACTATTAGGTCGGCTGTTATGCAGGTTTTCCCTGATACAAGACACCGGTTTTGTAAATGGCATATCTTTAAGACGTGCCAAGAGAAGCTGTCTCATGTTCTTCTTGAGCATCCGGGTTTTGAGGCGAATTTTCATAAGTGTGTTAACTTGCCTGAGTCGGCTGATGAGTTTGAGTCTTGTTGGTTGTTGCTTTTAGATAGGTATGTTCTCAGGGATAATGAGTGGCTTCTGTCGATTTATTCTGCCAGGAACCAGTGGGTTCCTGTGTATTTACGGGATGCATTTTTTGCTGAGATGTCAATTACGCAACGTAGTGATAGTATGAACTCGTACTTTGATGGGTATGTGAATGCGTCCACTAGTCTCAGTCAGTTCTTTAAGCTCTATGAAAAGGCTCTAGAGAGTCGAAATGAGAAAGAAGTTAAAGCTGACTTCGAGACTATGAGTACTCCTCCTATCCTCAAGACTCCTTCTCCAATGGAGAAACAGGCTTCTGTTCTTTACACAAGAAAAATATTTTCGAGGTTCCAGGAGGAGTTGGTGGGGACTTTGACATTCATGGCAACAAAGGGAGAGGATGATGGGGAGGTCATCACTTATCATGTGGCAAAATATGGGGAGGATCATAAGACGTTCCATGTGAAATTTAATATTTTAGAGATGAAAGCAACTTGTAGTTGTCAAATGTTTGAGTTCTCAGGGCTTCTATGCAGACATGTATTGGCTGTGTTTAGAGTGACTAATATTCTTACACTCCCCTCTCATTACATTCTGAGGAGATGGACAAGAAATGCCAAGAGTAGTGTTTTATTGGATGATCAGCAGGGAAGTACTGCGACTACCTATCTAGAGTCACATACTGTCCGTTATTACACCCTACGTCAGGAAGCTTTTAAATTTGTTGATGAAGGGGCTAGTAGTTCTGAGACATATGATGTTGCAATGGCAGCTTTACAAGAAGCTGCTGAAACGGTTGCGCAGGCTGTAAAGAAAGTGGGAAGAAGCTCTATGGCGAATGGGCGTGTTAAGGACTCAATAAGAGATGGAGGCTTAGGGAGCAAAATCAGCCGGAATGATGATACGAGCCCCCATGAGCAAGTGTCTGAGGTATATGGGAATCTCTGTCCATTCCAGATTATGATATGCTTCTGGCTTTTTGACAAATCTATGCTATGCTTTAGCTTGTTTTTTTGTCCTGGTCTATCCATATAATGAATACATTACTAATTTGATAGTTTTGGTCTTTACTGCGTGGATGTGGTTTTGGGGGAAGGAAGAGAGTACATTTGAAGCATTTAGTTTTGTCAACGATGACGATCTATAGATACTAACCTTGTTTTACAGGCTTTCCTGTATCTGTCCTGTCGAGATTGTTGGACTATCTATCGATCCTTGGTCGAGATTGTTAGATTTAGTTGGATTGATCTCCTAGCCTGTTGTCTCTTCTCCTCTGTTATTATGTCCTGTGTCTGGTTTCTGTGGGCTTCTCTGCTGTATGTATAGCTGTATAGTCAAGAGAACTTTTAATCTTTAGAAATATGGCCTCGCAAATAGAATTAGGGTGATGTTAGGGATGCTTATGAATAATTAGACTGAATCCATTATAATCAAAGCTGTATTGTGAATTTCTTGGCTTCCTTAGCAAGTGACAGTTAGGATTTCTTTCATTAACCCTATTTGACATGGGCATGGCTGAGGAATTTTCTTCTAGATGGAAATTGGCGTGACATGGTTGGACTGGTGCTTACTGTGAGCTTATACAGAACCCTTAACTTGAGCAGACGCACAAAGAAATTTGATAATATTGTACCTGCTCGTATTATGACGAGGTTTATTGTGCTGATGAGTGATGACTTAAACCTAAGTTTGGTATCATTAATCATCTTTTTCAGATTGTATATTTGAGTACCATAAGATTCTCACTGTGTGATCCTGAGCTGTTTCACAGAAACAGAGTAGCTGTTTGATATCTCGTGTCAATAAATTTACATTGGAAGTTCTTAAGTCTGGTCTCATCTATGTTGAGATTTTTTATTGAATCTGGGTTCCAGTTTTCTTTCTCTGATTCTTGGCTTTGCGGCTATCTAACTGAACCTCTGCTCTCCAATTCCTCTCTGTTTCTCGTAAATTAAGTACTGAGATGATTACTTGGACCAACTCATGGTCTAATATTAGGGATTTATACGACTTCATTGCTGTATTGAAGTGTTTTTTAGTAAATTTATGGTTGTGTAGTGTTTTCATTTGATCGCTTTATTCATATCAGCCTTCTATTATAGTAGTGATGAAAACGAGAACTGACATACAGTAGTTTATACTTCACAGTAAAGAATTGGATATTTTGGTCTTCATTTTGTTTTTTCAGTCATCAACCATCAAGTATTTGTTGATTGACCATCTTTATAATGCTCTTGGAATTCATTCCATTGATTAAGCCAGAGTCATTTATAGTATATTGAGCAATGGGCCTGGCTGACGTGATTAGAAGCTTGCTCAACTATCTAATTTATGCTCTGCTTTTTTTTGCTTTAGGATTATATGGACCATAAAATCAAAGAGCTTAGTGAGGAGCTAGAATCGGGTAATCGAAAGTGTGAAGTTTATCGAGCCAACTTGCTTTCGGTTTTGAAGGACATTGAGGATCATAAACAACAACTTGCAGTGAAAGTTCATAGTCTAAAGCTTAGCCTGAAAGATGCCATTTAAAGGTGCTATGCACTCCATGTATATTAGCAGAGATTTATTCTTATAGCTCAATTGGTCCCGGAATTCATTTTCTTTTCTTCATTAGAAATTGTACATTGTGTGTATAGTAAAGAAATAGAGCCTATGTAGCCTTTGACATACGTTGTGAGTGTCGAACATCAAATATTTGTAATTAACAAATTACACCAGTAAACCCTTCCTCCCCTCCCCCATCTGATATTCTCTTGTGTTACTTCAATGGCTTAGTTATCGATTTATCTTTGCGTTGGAACGTTCTTTTCATCTAAATGGACAGTTTGTTGGTTGATCTACTATTTTGATTATTCCATTATGATTCACGAGCTTTGTTTTGAGTGTTAAATTTGCAGGGTCTGCTACTTTTTCTAGCATCACAAAAGAAAGACTAAATATGGCGGTTTAAATTTTTTTTTTTTTTTTTTTTGACAACAAGAGCATACATTAAACAAACAACATTACAGTACAAGTAAGCCCCTTTCTATAGCTCCTACAGCTAAGTTATGGGCTTCATTTATTTTAGGATATAAATATGGCGGTTTGATACCTGAGATGCGTGTGAAACCTGGATACTGATGCATACTTGAAGATGATGTCAAGTTTATACTATGCAGCATCTCCTAAGACAATGTTCACCACAAGTTATTTCTTACATCATAATTATACACCCAACCGATCAGCTATTTTCATCACCCTAGACAAAAAAAAAAAAAAAAAAGTGAGAGAGAAAGAGGAGAAATGTTGTACTGTATACTTTACTAATCTTTGTCCTGAGCATGTTACAACATCTCACATTATAATGTTATATCCTCATTATCATAAGTTAACTAGTACAACTAGCAACTGCATTCTTTCTTAATTATCATTATGCTTACTATCACATTCTATCCACATTATCTTTCTTAATTATCACCCTGATCAACGGTCGATATGGTTGTTGTTTTGGCTGGAGATTGGTCTAAAGCTGACTTATTCACTTGATTTTTCTTCTCTTTTATCATGGCTGTAGTTTATACTCTTCTTTATATGCTTGTTGAAAAAAACACATTTTCTTAAGACACAATTTTACCTAATCTCCTTTAGTAACTTTTAGAGAACTATCATGACACTCAAACTAGGAATGCTGCTATTAACTTCATTGGTCCAATGTATTCCTACTTATTTTTCCTTGGTTCATGCTATTGCTAACCAAAATGTATCCCCTACGGAGTTGCGAGTTGGTGACCGAGACTACTGTTGTGATTCATCAAATTATAAGTAAAACATACACCTACTAAATTGCAGCGAAGTACATGAAATTTGAGCTACTACTCAATTCAGCATAAACTCTAGTTCAAATTGTATGCAAATTAGAACTCAAAAAATAAATCTAACAAAAATTTAAATTACATTAACCTATAAAACCTCAAAATTCAAATGCAAAAAAATATAAGCTGAAAACAAAATTCATAATATTGTACTAGAATTTGCGAAGATAATAAAAATTACATTAACCTAGTTTTTTTTTTGAGAAGGCAATCACAAATTCAGCTTCCAGAATATTAAATGATGGAGATAAGACATAGTTATCAACACTCCATCCTTACAAGCCTCCTCAACCATCTCCAAAATCATCCTTCTGCTCATCATTGTAGGAAATAATCAGTTTGATTGATGTACTCATGAAGAACAAATATATAAACAATATTGATATACAATATAAAGAAGAAACTTATCTGCAGATAACAATCAACTAAACTTGATTGAATTCCACAAGAACAACGTTGCGCCGTGGTATGGAGGCCACTGCCTTAGAAACGAATTTCGCCATCTCCGGTGCGGATTCCTGATGACGTTCGTCCCCCAAGGTTCACACAACGATCCCCGACTCCGTGCACCCGGATCAAGGATTGGAGTTTCTCAAGAACAGCTCAAATCTCAGAGAGAATAGGTAGGCTTATGATTTAGGGTTTTTTTGAGAGTCCATCATAATCTACCTCGGTTTTAGAAGGACATATTTATATAAAATATAAAAACAAGCAGCACAAAACGCGGAAATCCGAAAACCGCACAAAAAAGGATTCGCCCGGGCGGGTCGGGCCCACAAGGAAAGAACTGGGCGAAGAAGAAGAGATCGTCTCGCTCGGGCGGGCGAACCATTGCCCGGTCGGGCGGGGCGCACCAAATAGAACAGCTTCGCATTCACTTGGATGTTATCCAACAATAATCCCCCACAAACGCTAAGGTACAAAAACAAGAAATGAGTAGTAAAAGGAAGATTTGATACTTACAAACTAGTGTCCAAGGATTGAACTAGCATGTTAGTGAGATGGGGTGTCCCCTCACCTACAAGTGTCCACTGGATTGAACTTGCAGGAGAGTTGAGGGACCCGATAACACATATCTTACCCTTAGAGCTTGAGAAACTCCGCGTTATCCATGAATTGCCTCTTGAACAACATACAACACTGTTGATCATACAATTCATATTCCTTTTAAGACAAGTCAAATGTCTTTCAAATGATTGTGAACATACACACAGTTCAACAATCCTGGCCATCACCCTGGGATTCCAGTGAGCGCTCTAGAATGCCTACAATTACGACATTCGACAGAAGGAGGCCATCCTTTCACACTCAAATCTGATCTTCTATTACGTTCAAATAAATTTGAATCAGCCACGAAGGCCATAGAAACATCAAGTCCATTACGTTGAATTAAATTGAATCAGCCATAAAGGCCATGGACTCCAACACAACCTCTGCCGGTTGCCGCCGAGTACCATCAACTCCACTTGTCAAACCACCATAAAGGCCATAGACTCTCACCATTCATTAGGTTTGAACTAAGTAGACCATCCCTTTTACAGGACTATGATACCGACCATGTGAGATCATGCACAAGGCATCACAACGGTGTAACCATCAAGTCCATTCCAAGGACCACCCAAGCTTGTTGGGATATGGAAACATTAAGAGCGGTCAAGCTCAACCTCACATACAATATCTCATTGTATGCACATACAACATCATATTGTATGCCACATTGTGTCTATAAGTCCCATCTTAGAACTATAGACACATTAAGGACAATCACTGCCCAACCTAATATCTATGAATCTACCAAGTTCAATTGCCAGTTGAACCACCCAAAGGTTATAAATTCATCAATCCATCGAGCTCAAACAAATTAAGCCACCACAAAGGTAATGGATTGTCCTGTCACTATACCATCAAGCTCACTATTCAAACCACCAAGTATGGTAATGGATCCTCACACATCCATTAAGTTTGAACTAGATGAGCCACCAAACTGGTTATGGTTATGTGACCCCACGTGAGCATGGCAAGTCCCAACACGGGACCTCAAAAGCATCCATCAGGTCCTCTAAGTGAACACAACACTAATATGTGCATGCTCTTGTCCATATGTGCCTCCATTGCCTTCACATGACAATGTACATAATAAGCACCTGAAATATCACAATGTAAATAAGTGAGTATTTCATTACCCCCACAACAGACAACTTGCCAAGGATTTCCTCATAAGTCGGCTTCTTGACTTAATCAGTTCAACTCAATGAACTTATTCTTATGGCTGACTCTCCAACACATCTTACTTTGCATCTCCTCAATAAAGCAACCAGTCAAGAACAATATGCCAACATATACACTTGTAAACATATAAGCATAATCATTTAGAAAATCACTTTCTAAAATTAGTTCATAAACATATATGCATACGAAACATAACAATTCATGCTAACTATTCAACCTTCTAGCTAGTTGAACCTGTTTCAAACTATGTTGCCTGAACAAGATTGAGATGAGAGGTACCTTTACCTATCTTTGGCTTTTCATCCATGAACCACATGAATTACCTCATCTCCAACTTCCATCTTGACTTAATAGTCGAAACCTTCAGTTTTATAAAGACATCAAGAGTGTGAACACCAAATACATAAGATAGTGGTATAAACCATAAACCACTTACAGACCATTCAAGTCTTCTCACGAAGGAAACCTTATAGGTCAGCTCCAAATCCCGGAAGATCTAATGACTCTTCATTCTCTAAGATGCCATTCAAATATGCACTTTACGAATCAAATTGATAAGCAATCAAATAACACGATCCCAATGCAAACGCGGCCACTGGACTAGGCAAACTTAGCAACAGGTGAGATAACTACATAGGTCAATATCAAAACATTAATGAACCTCAGAATCATGTACCTTGCCCATAGCTTTTCAAGCTTACAACTTCAAAGTCTATTGAAGGCCAACACACACCCAAAGAATCAACTATGGTCCCAAGAAAGACATACACAACGAGTATGACGGGTCACTAGTGAGTTATGTTCAAGCTTGCTTTTCTCTAAGCACTATTCCCAATCAGAAGTCGTAAAATCGCCTTGTGAATTGGTCATCACCTCCAGAGAATAATCACTAGACCTCACATAGATGATCAACAATATCAACTTTCTAACCAAGGAGGTTACAAGCAAGAATGGACTTTGCTAACTTAGAGAATTACCCTTTTGCTACTCCTTTGTTGAACTACACATCAACAATACTAGGAGAGACACCAATTAGAATCAGGCAACAAACACATAATCATGACTACTGAACAATCATATCAATGACTAACAAATCATCAAAGATATCATGATATTCATCCAACAAAGCTTATTCAAGAAGAAATAAACACATCATCAAATTCAGCACAACAACAACCACAGAGAACTAAATCCTCACACCAACTGTGTAAAGGAAGGATAGAAGTCCGACCATAGCTAGAAACCCCCACAATGAGAACATGGAGAATAACTAACAACTCATCAGCTTATCTTACATAGGCCATAACTTGCTGAAAATAACGATAACCCCAACATGAGAGATGATACCCAAAGATGGTTTGAAGAATACTCATAACCCTCTTAAAAACCCTCATGTTCCTTCATCCTTGAATGATTTCACTCACTTGGCACACAGCCGCCATTAACCTCAAAATTCTGCTTCTTTGCAAGGAGTCCCAAATGGTCTCACCTAGACCCTTAACAAAAGGAATGCTATCCTCTAATCAATCAACACATGAAACGTGAAAGCATTCACCAATCATTACTCCAAGTTTACCAAAGAAGCTAAGTCATCAAGAATTAACTCAAATAAATCAATAACCCTAATAGACACAACTATGGGGTTACTCCAAGACTCGACTTAGCACTTGACTTGCAGCTAATAAACCCAAAAGGTCATTCAACCAATCCAAAAGTCCATATGACTAAACATGGTCAATAAATTTAAACCCTATAAGAGTTTTACAAAGCAACTCTAAACTACCAAATATACGCCTTGTATACAACATATACAATGCAACAAGCCGAAGTAAACGATTCCCAGCTCAAAAAGTCAATCATGAAGTTTGCTTTCTCATCATGTCTACTCAAGCAAGCCAAACTAATATACTCATTAGTCTCAAACACAAACTCATTTATCAAAAGAAACTAACAGTTTGAGGACACAAGTATAAATGTAAAAGCCAAGCAATGGGTACATAAAATAGATTATGTAAATAAACTATACTTGGAATATTAACGATAAGAGAAAAACCTCCCTTACGCCAAGCCAGTTGAAGGTACTATGAATTCCACATAGTTGCCACTCCTCCAACTCCCCTTTGCTTGCTTGAATGTCTCAACCTCTAACTCGACCCCCCACATTGACTAACATGTCACCAAAGATAATATTATATATAGAAGTGGGCACATAAAATAATTTATGTGAACATGTTAGAGTTTGACAGTATTAATAAATTAGAGAGGAAACTTCCCTGAGCATGCTGGAGACTCATCAACAGTCCATACCCTTGGCAAAACCGCGGTAATGGAAATTGAGGGATATTGAACAAATACCCTGCAGCACCATTAAGCTTATTAATGTGGTTTCCAAACTTTACACAGTCATCATCGGCCGCATGATCAATCCCTTGATCACGTTGAGTTCATTGATGCAAACTCTTGGAGACAAGTTCTAATTACTCCCCATTAAAAGAAACCAATTTCAAGAATCCATGGAATATTAGAACTACAACATATTATAATTAAGTCTTAAGATGACTTTCCTAATAATCCATGTAGACCGTCGCGGCCTAACCCAAATTGATCAACACCATAAGCGCATAACACTGACTACAATCTTTTAATTTGCAGCAATCCAAAAACCATGTACCCTCCAAAATCAAAGAGGATCCCAACAACAGAATTCACAAATTTCAAGTCTTGACAACTATATGGGTGGAGACCCTAAAAAAATATAGAAGTCAACCATATGAATTTGCTCCTCAAATTCTCAGTGTACACAACGCACAAGATTTATTTTTCTAAGCATACCTTAACAATACTCAAGGACTTCTTTCCAAGGTAGATAATTGAAAATAGGTTAGAATAAATTGTTCATCAACATGAATACAACAATCTGAATAAATTCGTTTCTAAATTATAGGAAATAATCAGTTTGATTGATGTACTCATGAAGAACAAATATAAAAACAATATTGATATGCAATATAAAGAAGAAACTTATCTGCTGATAACAATCAACTGAACTTGATTGAATTCCACAAGAACAACGTTGCGCCGTGGTATGGAGGCCACTGCCTTAGAAACGAATTTCGCCATCTCCGGTGCGGAATCCTGATGACGTTCGTCCCCCAAGGTTCACACAACGATCCCCGACTCCGTGCACCCGGATCAAGGATTGGAGTTTCTCAAGAACTGCTCAAATCTCAGAGAGAATAGGTAGACTTATGATTTAGGGTTTTTTTGAGAGTCCATCATAATCTACCTCGGTTTTAGAAGGAGGTATTTATATAAAATATAAAAACAAGCAACACAAAACGCGGAAATCCAAAAACCGCACAAAAAAGGATTAGCCCGGACGGGTCGGTTCGGGCCCGCAAGGAAAGAACTGGGCGAAGAAGAAAGAAATCGTCTCGCCTGGGCGGGCGGACCATCGCCTGGTCGGGTGGGGCGCACCAAATAGAACAGCTTCGCGTTCACTTGGATGTTATCCAACAATCATTATTGGAATAAAACATAATATGATCTATGACTATAACTCATTAGGATCATACATGGGCTCCTCTTCTTCCTCGACGGACCTTACTCTACTTTATGCCACCACCCAGCTCTCTCAGAATCCTCGGCCTCGAGCACCACCTCTATCAGTGCCTCATTATTGAAATACACTCCATCAAAATATACTTGGCTGAGGGCTCCTCTTCATCCTCTTCTTCGTGCTCTTCGGCGTTGGCGTAGAGGGATAAGCTCAAACAAACATATATAGTTTATGTATTTGTAGACATAATTATGTATGTAGCATTATTATGTATCCATGTTTACAGTTCTAACCTAGGGAAATTTACATAATTATGTCTAACACAATTATGTAACTTGTGAATGTATTTGACGGTATCATTCTTATTTAAGATATAGTTTACGTAGTGTCCAAGTTTAATTTTCGCTTTGTTGTTTTTTTGGGCAGTTTCTAGAGTAAGAATTCTTGGAAAAGTTTAGTTTCCGTCATAAATGGATAATGGAAAGCTGTAAAACCAAATCCAATCAACAGAAAATAATATGCATTGATACAGTTCTATAAGCAACAAAAAAACGACCCTTTGAAAAGGTATCGGTCTTTGATTAACACATAAAAGGATTACTCTAATATATTAATTTTTAGCTGTAGAGTAAACAGTAAACTTATATTATCAAGCCATAATACTATCTATACAACCTATACTCCCATAGGAGAAGTCACTAAATACCATAACCAACAACTAAACAATAAGTGACTAATTTGGTATGTACATCAGGAGAAATATAATATGATTTTATTTATATCAATAATCAAATAACTAACAAGCGCAAAATTAAATTGGGACGACACGTTCGGACAACTATCTTTCTCCTCGAGAACCCAAGAAACCAAACAACTCCCATGAAAAATATGCGAACAACCAAGAATCGCAACTTCTTTTTCACCACTATTATACGACTTATCAAACTCCTCCAAGCAAATCGAACAAAGACAACCCATATCAACCTTACTTGGCCTAATAATATTGTCGGTCCGTAGAAACGTCTCTACTTGTATCGCACGTGCCTTTTTCTCTTCATAAGTCTCTACGTGTTCTTCGAGATTCATACTCCTATTCGTCATATCCATATCCTCGTCATACTCATATTCAGGTCCCACATTAATCTGGACAACCATTCCAAGTGACTTACGATTTAGCTCTGAAATTTCTTGAAGAAAGGTCTCACAGGTATCATCCACCACATCAACGGCACAACCATCAGCATTACCATCCACTTCAAGTTCTAATAAAAACTGATAAACGTCAGATTGTACTTTTGGACGATTATATGGACTTGTTTTCTCTAACTTGAAACTCCCACTTCTGTCGACGTTGATGTATGTATCATGATAGTATATGTGAACAGTAAAGAAGTCATCGACTCGGTAATTCGGGTCTGGATTCGGATTCGAACTCGGCTCGACTGCCCAAGAACTTACTTCAACTCCGCACGATTTCGTCAAGAATGCCACCGGATCCACGTCTTGGTACAGTGTAGTCATGTTTCAAAATAAATTTTTGGTGAGGAAGAGGGGAAGAACCTTAAGCAGTACAACGAAGAAGCCAAACACTAGACTTTGTAAAACTAATATCTCAATCTCATCTTTGTCATTAGACGTATGTCATATATATATACATTTATCTCATCTTTCCTACAGAAATTCGGGAAACCAGTTTCCTTATCTAATCTAACTCTATATGTTAGTTGTTCTGGTTAATAGGACTATTTTATTTGATAAATCTTATTACTTAGGATAAGAAACACGGTATTATAGTATTTCTTATGTAGGGTATGTATAGTTTATTGGGTTTGGATCCTCAGTAATTCTAATAACTCTACAAGGTAAAGTTGAAAGAAATATCAATCATTGACTAAAAAATCAATACTTTCCAAAACCCCTATTTTTTCTCATCAAAATCCACCCCTTATTTCCCCTTCCCATCAATATGAGTCCTTGGTTTTAAAATCTATTGTTCAGATACAACTTTACCTCGTAGAATTTTATTAGAACTCTCGAGGATCCGGACTCTAGTTTATTTGGTGCCCAAGTATAATATCAAAGTTTTTGTTTGTTTGAACGCTAAATAAATATCAACTGACACAATTCTATAACCAATAAAATAAAACCCAAGATTTGCGTAGTTATGTAAAAGTCGGCAGCCATATTTTTCTTTCTTTATTTTCTAGGTAGAATAAAGTACTGAATCCGTTTCAAAATATAAGGTACACACAATGTTCGAGGTCGAACTTTGACCGTTAATTACTCTCAATCTATGTTGATAGAAAATTTTAAAAAATAATGTTATTATAGTATTTTTCAAGACGAATCCAACGGTATAATTTTTATAATTTTTTTTATCAAATATTATGAGAGATATTTATAGTCAAAGCAAATTTTCGTAAGGAATAAATGCCTTATATTTTGAAACTTAGGGAGTAGTTCTTTGTAGTAATCACCCAATTCAATGCATCTATCAGCACAGAAAGGGGTCAATTTCATCCCTTTCTAAACTCTAATACCTTCAAAATCCTCAGGCATTAATGTCACTAAAAATTTTCACATCATTTCAGAATTTCACAAGGGATGATAAGGAAAAGCTGTGGAATATATCAAATCTAATCAACAGAAAATAATATGCACTATTACAATTGCATAAGCAATGAAAAAAATTACCCCATTTGAAATGCTATCTTTAACACATAAAATGACTAACTCTAGTATGAATAATTTTTAGGGAGCATGGGTTAATCATATAAGTATTTATTTAATTATTTTACTACTTGCCATCATATATAAACATTGCTGATTTTCATTTGTTGAAAGTGTAACTTGTACTATATATGTTATGATACAAAAGCAACATTCCAGCCAAATTCATACACAGAAAAAAAGAAGGTATATTCATAAAATCAAGATTCTACAATCATGATGGTGATATATACTAAATTTTAACACGAGTTGAGTCTAATAGATCATATAAAAGTAACAATTATATAAGTTGAAAGTATTTTTTATTTTGGATAAACGAACGTATGATATGGATAGATTTTAGACGGCAAAACCCTTTATTTGTAAGGAGAAAAGACGCACTAGAGTATGGATAGTCGTCACAAGAAAATGCTCAAAATAAGTTTCCTAGAAAAGAAAACCAAGACTGTTCAAAGTAAACTTATATTATCAAGTCATAATACTACTAACACAAGCTACACTCCCATAGAGAAGTCACTAAATACAAAAACAACTAAAATAAGCCGTGACTAATTTGGTACATCAGGAACCATAAATGATAATCAATACCCCCTAATTTCCATCAATATTCAAATTAAATCACAAGGCATGAAATCACATCGGCATAATGGACAACTATTTTTCCCCTCGAGAACCCAAGACACCAAACAACTCCCATGAAAAATATGAGAACAACAAAGATTAGCAACTTCTTGTTCACTACATGACGTATCAAACTCCTCGAAGCAAATCGAACAATGGCAATCCATATCAACCTTACATGGTCTAATTATCTTCTTGGTCCTTAGGAATGTCTCTACTTCCTTAGTACGTGCCAATTTCTTTTCATAAGTCTCGTTGGATTCTTCCTCGGGATGAATATCCATAAACATGTCTTCCATATCATCGCCATATTCCGGTCCTACTTTAATCTCAACAATCATTGCAAGAGACTTACGACCTTCTAAAAGTTCATGTAGAAGGATCTCACAGCTTTCAACCACCACATCAGCGGCACAACCATAAGCATCTTCTTTCACATCAAGAACTTCATCTAACCACTCTACAAAGTCAACTTGTGTTTTAAAACGATCAAATAATAAGCTTGTTCTCTCTAACATGAAACTCGCACTTCTATCGATTGCATTGGTGGTGTAGGTATCATGATAGTATATGTGACATGTAAAGAAGTCATCAGCTTGGCGGTTCGTGTCTGGGTTCGGGCTCGAACTCGGCTCGACTGCCCAAGAAGATACTTCAACCCCGTATGTGGACATGCATGTCAACGGAATCCTGGGTACAGTGGTCATGTCTCTAAATAACTAACTTTTAGTTTTTTTTTTTTGGTGAGGAAGAGGGGAAGAACCTTAGCAAAGCAATCCAACGAAGAAACCAAAAATTGTGTCAAAACGTACAATATCTCATCTCATATTTCTCATTAAACGTATGTCAAATATATATACAAAAAAGCCTTCCCGAAAGCCATTCGGATTCGGGAAACCAGTTTCCTAATCTAATCTAAATACTTCATATTAATAATTTAATATTGCAAAATTTTCATTTTTGTTGTTACACATTATTTATTACAGTTTTTTAAACATATGTGCTTAGTGCTATATATGTTTTTAGATGAGTATTTATCATAATTATGTTCACATTAGCTAAGCCTAACATAAATATTTCTAAAAAATCATATGTTTTAAAAATAGATTTATATAGGGATGAAAAATAAATATATATTTAGAAGTTTTTGAATAAAAAAGTTAGAGTTTGATTTTGACTAAACAACCTAAAAGATTACACATGTACAATACATTGGAGAGTATGATTTTGACTACAAAATTCGAATATTATAATTTTTAGATCATTGTAAAGTGTCACCACCTATAAAAATATAACTTTTAGATGAAGGTGAGAAATGACTATTTTTCTAACATGTGCCTTGCGTCATATAACAATAGAAAAGTTATAAGAAGAGTATAATTAAATTTAATATAATATGTAGTAGAGTGGTGTTTGGGGAGAAAATTAGCTTGCTTTTGGTGTGGGGTTGGGGGGGGGAAGTATACACTAATGACTCTCTTGCAGCTGAGATACTAGGGATCTTGGAGGCATTATATATTGTGGAGGCGTATCATCTACATCGCTCCATTATATATTCCGATTGTAAAGAAGCTGTCGAATTGGTTAATCACAAGAAAGAATTTGACAAAGTGGCAAATATGGTTAATGCTTGTAGGCAGTGGCGCACGAGATTCCCGGAGTTTCAGATAAGCATTGTCGGCGCGAGGGGAACAAAACTGCTGATGCTTTGGCAAAAACTTGTAGAAGTTCGGATATGGCTTATGTTGTAACTAGGATTTTCCTATCCCCTCCCAGTTATTGTATGGACATTTTAAGGTTGGATTGTATGAACTTTAATATTTGTATGGATCTTAATATATATATATATATATATATATATATATATATATATATATATGTAATAGCCTTCTATTTTCACCAAAAAAAAAATGTAGTACTACATGAATAATGGTAAGAATAGGAGTTTTAAAATTATTGAGAGAACATAGAGTTAGATTTTCAATAAATTATCTAAAAAATTAATAATAACACAATTGAGTATTATAACTTTTGCGATATGAATAATAGTAAGAATAATCTGACATATTTATTTTCATCTTTTGTTTATTATCTTAAAAAGGGATGACTAGACATTGCAGGAGTCTCTCTCAACCACATCAGCCATCGTGGTCTTAGCTTTTCTATGCCCCACGACGATATTGATTCTTACAGCCACCCGTGTCATTTATTTTTTTGGTATTCTTGCTTTGTGGTATAGTACTAGTCTTATATGCGAAAATATTAGAAACTTAATTTAGTTGCTAATTGCATCTAACAAATCAAGAATTTTTAAATTTGTAATCAATTTATCCCACTAAATCAGAAATTTTTTTTTAAAATTTTTTTCAAAAATTTAGTTGAGAGGGAAGTAATTGACTGTGTTGCGCTGTTTTTTTTATGCCTTTGCTATCTTTATATTTTTTAAATAATTAGCTAGTTACATCCTTTTTTATTTTTATTTTTTCCTTTTTCTATTTTATCGTGTCCCACCCTTGTTACCATATATAAAAGAGATATAATAATCGAGGTCGGGTGTTAATATTTTTGAGATTACATGTTGTTTTGAGGTGTTTATATACAAGATTTATTTGGCTTTTAATATTTATTTAAATTTACATTTTTCATAAGAAGGTTTGAGGTTTGCACATAATATTTTTTTTTGGATTTTTGAGTAAGCTGGCATGCATGTTAATTTTACATTTAAGAGAGACTTTTGGAAATTTGAGTTAATTCGGTATTTTAACTTTTGATCTATGAGGTGTTAGTTAACAAGGTTACAAGTAAGCAACTTCTTAATACTCTATCATTATTTTAAAGTTTTAACTAGTTTTTAGGCTCGGGCTACGCCCCGGGTAAGTATATATTTCATTTATTAATATTTTACTTTGAAATAATAACATCAAGTATCACTTGGTTTAGTGGTTAAGACATTAGTATACATGCTTGTGATCTCAGGATCGAATCTTACATAATGTATTTTCTATTTTTCTTAGTGTATATATGTGGATTACATATATAGCATAAAATACTCCAATCGAAGGCGCCACATGGCATTGTTCCTTGCTTAGGAACGCCTTTTAATATATTAGTATAGATGGTTGTAGTCTATAGAGGTGTAAGTGTCAATAACTGGGCCGACTCATGGATGAACTCCCATCCGACCCAGTCCCAGTCTATTCTGAGCCGAAAGTGGAAGGTTGAATGTTCCACCCATTCCGAGCCTATTTGGACCCATCATAATTGAAAGCCAAATCGATCTACGCTAACCCAAGTTGTATCCGAACCCAGTTGAACATAGTGGGACCTCATTCTTAGGTCCTACAAAGAATAATCAATAGTTGGGACCTATAAAAGACTACAAGTCATAGTTAATTGGGACCCGAGTGTCAATTTTCCAACTAAAAAGCTAGAGAGAAGGATTTAAATAATGATAGAGTTCTTCTTAAAAAGTGTTTACTAATAAAATAAGACTAGGTAACCTAATATGACTAGGAAAGTAATCAAGTTACAAGATAAGCAAAATCGAACAATCATTAAATAGGCGGATTTAGTGATCCACGCATATGCATAACAGATTCCAGTAGAAACAGTTCGAACTTCCGAAAGTCATAACACCTTGATTAGAATTCTCCTCTAGGCGTGCACCTATATTTGAAAAGCTCTTTAAGTCTTGTTTCTAAATCCACTGAAATTATTCAATTCTCAATTACATATATACAGTTATGGTCAAAAGCGTAGACGTGACTTCTATTCCACATTTCTTTTAATAATTTTCCGCTTTGTTTTTGTTCAAACTCGTACTATAAGATATTCATAACTATCCTTATGTAATGCATCTTCTTCCAAGTGCTCGAGTTTGGTTAATCATATTCTAGAATGTTCTCAATACCTGAAATTTATCAAAAACACAAAAAAATATCAAATAGAAGTAAAATAGCATATGTTAAGAATATAATGCAATACAAACTTAAATACGAATCTAAATGCTCTAAAATGGAACCTAAATACAACTAAAATTATATATTGAATTTCCTCTAGATTGTCCTCGCACAGGGCCACTCACCCAGAGGCCCAACAAGCCCCAAACCCCCCTCTCCCCAACAATATTGAAATTTTGCTTACACTAAGATTTGAACCTTGGTCTCCCATGTGGGAGATAGGAATAAGCCATACCATTGGATCCAAGGGTCCTTGGTACGCATCAATATATATATGTATGTACATATATACATACATATATACATATATACATATACATATACATATATACATATATATATATATATATATATATATATATATATATATATATACTCCCTCTGTTCCTTATTGATGTTCCTAATTTGACTTTTTACATTTCCCAATGCATATCTTTAGGTTTAAATATCTGTAATTATGTATTTGTTAAAATTATAAATAATCTATATTATCAAAGTACTAATTCAGACAAATAAAACTTTTGTTTTTAGCAAATAGCCTTTTTAAGTGCAATGTTGTAAATAATATATTTCATAGTTTTGTGATATCTAATTATTACGAGCCTCATCTAGGCTCTACCCTCTCCAAAGTCCAAACCGGCCATCCTCCTCCTTGGCCTCCATTACGACCTCATCATTGGAATAAAACATAATCTGATCAAAGTCATTAGGATATTAGATATATCATGCATGGGCTCTACTACCTCCTCTACCGACCATACTCAATTTGTGTCACTACCCTCTCGTAATCCTCGGCCTCGACCACCACCTCTATCGAGTGGGGAGCCGGGGACCTACAGCTTATGCCCTTCGAAATGCTTCCTTTTTTTTTTTTTTTTTTTTTTTTTTTTGCAGGTAAAATATTTTGTGCATATTAAATACAAAAGTCTGCGTTGCTCTATTGGTGTAACTCTTTGCGCCACTCATTTGAATGTTGGATTCGACTGGGGTTTAATTCCTTTTAGGGAAATTCTATATGGTGGCCTCTTATTTTGGGTTTTTCTACTTGGTGGCATACCAAAAAAAAAAAATTATATCAAGTGACCTTTTACTTTAGCTAATTATACTTAGTGGCCTTAATTCACTTAAAATCTAACTAATCCATCTTTTAAATTGAATTTACTAACCTACCACTCTAGTTAGTTATTGCTACATATTGTAACAATCAAATGCTACTTCAATCACGATTAAAACTCAACATGAATTTCCATTTTCAATTAAATGGAGTGGTAGCAATAAAGTAATGTAAAATTTGTAAAGTCAATGAACATGAATTTCCGCAACTTAACTTCAAATTTTGTAAAGTCAATCAACATGAGTTTCCGCAACTTGCTTCCCTAATAATTTTTAATCCATTTAGAGCAATAATTGTGTTATTAATTGACAATTGCAATGGCAAGGAAGGAACTGATTTCAAGCTTGTGCCGTGGTAGGAGACCACTGACTTGAAAGCAATTACGGCCCAACAACGGTGGTAATCGATCTGGCTGGAAAGCTCCCCAAGGTTAACACAGCAACGTAAACTGTCACCACTAAAAAAGTAGGCTATGGAGATTAGCACGTACCCAGGAAGAGAAGAGAAGAGAAGAGAAGAAGAGAATGTTTTGTGTATCCCTGAACTGAAGAATAAGGTACTGATTTTATAGAAAAAACCAAACCAATAACGGAAGTCAGTAAATTCGGGGAGGAAATCAAGGGATCGCCATAAATACTGTAACATTCAAAACGTTACAGTCTTCCACAACAGTTACACACACGCACTCAGCCCGGGTCCAAAAAATAGTTAAGTTAATTCCCCAAAGCCCAAAGCCCTGGCCCGGACAGAACCGGGCGGGCGGCGCGCGTGTGTGTGGGATAGCAAGCCCAAACCCAAGCATGATATCCAACCACAAAAGCATCACAAGTACCAACTCAATAAGAATAAGAAAGAAGGGAATATATAAACAAGAGAGTATTCCCTCCCACAAGCAATGTGGGACTTTTAAAGAAAAGAAGGCTAAGGCTTGAAAAGCCTTGATTCCAACAATCCCCCACAAAAGCTCTGAAAAGCAAAAAGAAATTCCTAGGTAAGGAAAGGAAAGTACTTAAGCATCAATATCTTTCGATTTGAATTGATACATAGTGAAATGAGGCAACAGCTTACTTTCTGGTGAGTGAATTTCTCTTGAACTCACCAGAGTTCCGTTGAGACCCCCACAACACATATCTACCTTAAGATCGTGCAGTCTCCGCGATACATCACAAGCGCTTTATAGCCATGCGCATTCCTTGGGTCTCATAAGTGCTCTAGAAAGACAGCCCAGTCTTTCATAGAAGGCGGCTTAACCTCCACACTTACGTAGGTAGTCCATCAAGTGTTTCTCAACAACACCACCCCGAAGGGATATGGAACCATTAAGAGCAAAAGCTCAACCTCACAATATAAATCCATCAAGTGCGTCTCAATACCACCAATAGACTATGGATTTAAAAAGCACTACCATGCGCCATAGGGATGAGAAATGTAGTGCAAGTTAAGATTCTATAGCTTCGTTTGACCACAAATGGGTATCCACCTTAAAATCTCAACTAATGGGCTTTATCCTCGTTCCCCTCGACGACTCTAGGACAACTCTTCTAGATAACCCCTTAGTAAAGGGATCAGCAAGATTTCTTTCGGACCTCATATAGTCCAAAGAAATCACCCCATTTTTCAGGAGTTGTTTGACGACTCCATGTCTGATCCGTATGTGTCTCTTCTTACCATTGTAGACAGTGTTTTTTGCAACACCAATGGCTGCTTGAGAATCACAATGAAGAGAGACAGGTGCACCATGTCCTCCCCATAAGGGAACATCAGACAATAGATTTCTCAACCATTCAGCTTCTTGCCCTGCCAACTCGAGGGCCATGAACTCAAACTCCATGGTGGAACGTGCTATACAAGTCTGCTTCGAAGACTTCCATGATATAGCACCACCACCTAGGGTAAACACATAACCACTAATTGAATTGATCTCATCATTACCAGAAACCCAATTTGCATCACAAAATCCTTCAAGTACAGCAGGAAATTTAGAATAATGCAAACAAAAATTAACAGTTCCTTTTAGGTATTTGAGAAGACAATAAAGAGCATTCCAATGTTCATAACCAGGGTTATGAGTATATCGACTCAGTCTACTCACTGCATAAGCTATGTCAGGTCGAGTACAGTTCATGAGGTACATCAAACTACCTATGATTTTCGCATATTCACTTTGAGAGACACCTTCACCTAAGTTCTTGGTCAAATGAATACTAGGATCATAGGGAGTACTTACTGGAACAACATCAAAGGAATTAAACTTTTTAAGCACCTTTTCCACATAATGAGACTGACTTAGGGAAATGCAACCAGAGATTTTCTTAAGTCTTACTCCTAAAATCACATCAGCTTCTCCCAAATCCTTCATCTCAAATTTTGATGACAAGAAAAGTTTAGTATCATTAACAACCTTTAAGTTGCTGCCAAAAGTCAGCATATCATCCACATAAATATATATAATAACAGAATTGGATCCTATCAATTTGGAATATACACAGGAGTCAAAATTGTTGACAATGAAGCCATTTGACACAACAGTATTGTCAAATTTTTCATACCATTGTTTCGGTGCTTGTTTGAGACCACATAAAAACTTCCTCAACTTACACACTTTATCTTCTTGACCTTGCAGCACGAAACCCTCAGGTTGAGACATGTAAATCTCCTCCTCTAAGTCACCATTCAGGAAAGCAGTCTTAACATCCATCTGATGTAAAACTAAGTCATGAATAGTAGCAAGAGCTAGCAGCAGGGTCCTAATGGTGGCTATCTTAGTCACAGGAGAATAAGTGTCAAAGTAATCTAGTCCTTTCCTCTGAGTAAAGCCCCTAATGACAAGTCTAGCTTTAAACCTTTCAATAGTCCCATCATGTCTCAACTTCTTTTTAAAGATCCATTTACTATCTATGGTCTTTGACCCCTTAGGTAAGTTAGTTAACTCCCAACTAGAGTTAGACACTATGGAATCTAACTCACTCTTAATGGCCTCTTTCCAAAAACTAGCATCCAAGGATCTCATTGCCTCTTCAAAGGTCTTTGGATCATCCTCTATCCTAAAAGCATAGACTAGTTCATCACTCAACAAGTCAACACAAGAACTTTCCGAAGTGACAAAATCAGAACCAAAGTCTTTTGCTACTCTAGGTCTTTTACTTTTCCTAGGTTCATCTACAGTAGAAGAACTACTAGCATGTATGTCATATGAAGTACTACTTAAAGTCAAATCATCAGGAATATCACTAGTAGATAAAACAACATTATGCGTAGAACAAGTAGATAAATCAACAACAGGAGAAGAACAAGAAGGCACAGATGCAGTATCACCCTTTTTCAAAGGAAAAACATGTTCAAAAAACTCAGCATCTCTGTATTCACAAATAGACCTATCGCTCAAAGTCATGAATCTATAAGCAGCATGAGCATAGCCAATAAACACTGCATCAAAAGTCTTGGGTCCAATATTTAACTTCTTATAGTCAGGCATCCCAACTTTAGCTAGACACCCCCACACTCTAAGAAAACTCAAGTTTGGAGGATACCCCTTCCATAGTTCATAAGGAGTCTTATCTAACTTTTTGTGAGGTACACGGTTAAGAACATGGCAGGCTGAAAGGACTGTTTCCCGCCACATTTCATCAGGCAACCCAGAACTTACAAGCATAGCATTCATCATATTTTTCAAAGACCTATTTTTCCGTTTAGCTATACCATTTTGTTGAGGTACATAGGGGGCACTAAGTTCATGAATGATACCCAATTTCTCACAATGGTCATTCAAAGAGTTGTTCTCATACTCTCTACCCCTATCAGACCTAACCCTCTTGATTTTCCTATCAAGTTGGTTTTCTACTTCGGCCTTATACTATATAAAAGCTTCCCCTGCCTCACTTTTGGCTTTAAGAAGGTATAACTTAGTGTACCTCGAGTAATCATCAACAAAGGAAATGTACCAAAATTTTCCTCCTCTACCTCTAGTGTTCTGGAAATCAGCTAAGTCCGTATGAACCAATTCTAGAAGTTGTGTGGTCCTTTGAGTCACAGTTTTGCAAGGTTTCTTAGTAAATTTGGCTTCAACACAAACTGGACACTTAGAAAACTCTGTTGTGGACAGATTAGGAATTAAAGCTAAGGTCCTTAGTCTCTTAATGGAAGCAACATTCACATGCCCTAATCTACCATGCCATAATTTTAAAGACTCAGCAATATAAGTAGAACCAGAAATAGTTTTATAAATAGCAGGAACAACAGAAGAAGCAACATTCAAAATAAATAAACCCCCACTTAAATACCCTTTCCCCACAAACTCCCCACCACGAGTCATTACAACCTTGTCAGCCTCAAAAACAATTTTCAAACCAGCTTTATTTAACAAGGCACCAAACACTAGGTTGCGACGCATAGTAGGAACATACAATACATTTGAAAGGGAGAGGGTTTTTCCAGAGGTAAGTTTTAGAGTGACATTTCCTTGTCCAAGTACTCCAGCAGTTGCCGCGTTGCCCATGTAGACACACTCGCCTTCAGCAGCATCCTGGAAGTCATGGAGAAGCTCCTTGTTTGCACATAAATGCCTCGAATCCCCGTTGTCCTAAATCCAATCAGAACTATTCTCGATCAGATTCACTTCAACAACCACAGCAGCAACAATGTCATCAGATTCAGCAAGGTTAGCTTGAGGTGCTTGCTTTTGAACAGGATCTTGGCGTTGAGAACATTGGTAAGCCTTATGATCAGGCTTGCCACATACATAGCAAAGAACATACCTATTCTGAATCTTACTATCAGGTTTGTTGAATGTCCCTTGCTTCTTACCTTTGTTGTTGACCTTCTTACCTTTACCTTTAAACTTATCAGATCCTGATGAAGCATCAGCAGTTTCCATCAGGTTAGCTTTTGGTAACATTGACAACAACAGAGTCCTGATTGTCATTGATGCGGTTTGCCTCTTCAATCCTCATATGACTAATGAGTTCCTGAAGAGATAGAAACTCTTTTCTATGTTTCAGATTATTACGGAACTCTCTCCAGGAAGGAGGAAATTTTTCCAGCAATACATTAGCTTGAAAACTTTCGCAAGTCTTCATGTCTTCATTTAAGACATCAGCACACAGATTTTCGTAGACATGAACTTGGTCCATGATAGGCTTGTCATCAACCATCTGGAAAGCCAGCCACTTTCCGACAACATACTTTTGTTTCCCAGCATCATCATCCCCATATTTTTTCTCAAGGGCCTCCCAAATTAGTTTAGATGATTTATGCACCATGAATAAATCAAACAGATTGTTTGTCATCAGATTAAGGAGGTGGAAACGAACAGTCTTATTATCTTTTTCATATTTTTGAAATTCGTCCTCATTCTTCTTAATAACATTAGCAGAAGGAGAAGAAGATGAATCACCTGTAGCAGTAATAGTAGTAGGACAGTCCTTGACAAGAACGTAGTCAATGTCCAACTGCTCAAAAAAACATTAGCAGTTTTTGAGCCCAGCATTTGTAGTTATTTTCGTCAAGAGACTCAAGCTTTGAAAGGTGAGCCATGGATTTGTTCGAAACGTCAGCCATTGCATATAGATAATTGCTTTCAAATTGTTATTAACTGACAATCGCAATGGCAAGGAAGGAACTGATTTTAAGGCTGTGCCGTGGTAGGAGACCACTGACTTGAAAGCAATTACGGCCCGACAACGGTGCACTACAAGAAAGGTGGTCTTTAACGACCGCTAAAAGCCGTCGGTAATAAAACGAAAACCGTCGCTAAAATATCAACGACGGCTAGCAGTCGTTGAAACGCAGTCGGTGCATAGGTGGTCGCTGATATTGGAATCAACGACCGCTAAGCCGTCGGTAAAAAATTTAACGACGGTTTCTTGCTCATCAGCGACCGTTTTCAAAAACCAACGTTGGCACCAAACCAACGACTGTTTTAATTTTAACCGTCGGTGATTCACCGTCGGTTTGAAGCAGTCGTTGTTTGCGCCAATTCAACGTCTGTTTAAAACCGTCGCTATTATGTAAAAGCAGTCGTTGAAGTGGAAGTCCTTGGATGCATAGAATACCTTACAACGACTGCCTAGCCGTCGTTGATTTAATGTTTAGCCGTCGTTGTTTTTTAAAATAATATTATTTAGAATATTTTTGTTCTTAATAATAATTAAACTCTGTACTCAAAGACAACTTTCGCATGCTTGTGGACCACACTAAAGCTGTTCCTCCATCGCATTCAATTTTTTCAATTACAAAAATATGCAATTTTGATATATATTACAATTTGCATTGATACTTGTATAATTACATGAAATAGATTGCAATTATGTACACAAAATAGATCCCGATGTCGGGAAATAAAGTAGAAGTCGGTGTTTACAAAAAATATATATCGACAAACCTAGAAACTAATAAGCTAGATGCTGATAAATATAGACACTAAATATCTATAGTTAGACAAACTACCTAGATTAAATATATGTACGCAAAATAGATCCCGGTGTCGAGAAATAAAGTAGAAGTCGGGTTCCAAAAAAAATAACCCGACACATCTAGAAACAAAGCGAGATGCCGATAAATATTGACACTAAATGCATATAAGTTAGTTACCTAGTTGCCAAAACCAAAAAAACTACATTGTCAAGGGTGTCTCTGTAGCACTATTGCCACCACCAAACCCTGGGTCATCGTCTGGTCTACGTTGTGGAGGGGGGCCTCGGTTGCAACCTGAGGACATGTGGCCGAAACTAGACATGTTCCTCATTATTTCCTCAATGATGGCCCGACTTGACGCTTCCACCCGTGCTGCAACCATTGCCTCCACCTCTTCCATCCGCGCAGCGACCTTTGCCTCCACCTGCGCCTCAATATGAGAAAAATGGACGGCTCATATGGTTGTGAAGAGCCGCCATCTCCTCTCCCTGATGAAGAGTTGTAGTACAAATGATCTCCCTGACCCAACCCCTGAACTTTTCCTCTGTTCCTCCCCCAACTGTCTCCCAATACAACAGATCAGGGTTCGGCTGTGACCCCTGAGTGGTACAATGATTCAGCTTCTTCTTGTACGTCTCCTGCATTTGGTTAGATATACTCATATTCAAGTAAAATAAAGTGGATAAAATGGCGTACATTTGGTTCTAACTTGCCTATATTGTGTATTTTCAATCAAAAAAACTTATAAATACATTAAACTAACTATATATATGATGTTTGAGTTGTTTATAACTTAAACTAACATCAAAGTACTCGTATTCATTCATTTTCAAGTAAAATGGCCTAAAATGGCCTATATTAGCCTATATTTGGTTCTAACTTTCCTACTTTGTGTATTTTCAATCAAAACAACTTATAAATACATTAAACTAACTATATATATGATGTTTGAGGTGTTTATAACTTAAACTAACATCAAACTACTCGTATTCATTCAATTTCAAGTAAAATGGCCTAATATTAGCCTACATTTGGTTCTAACTTTCCTACTTTGTGTATTTTCAATCAAAAAAACTTATAAATACATTAAACTAACTATATATATATGATGTTTGAGGTGTTTATAACTTAAACTAACATCAAACTACTCGTATTCATTCAATTTCAAGTAAAATGAAGTAAAATGGCCTATATTAGCCTATATTTGGTTCTAACTTTCCTACTTTGTGTATTTTCAATCAAAACAACTTATAAATACATTAAACTAACTATATATATGATGTTTGAGGTGTTTATAACTTAAACTAACATCAAACTACTCGTATTCATTCAATTTCAAGTAAAATGGCCTAAAATGGCCTATATTAGCCTACATTTGGTTCTAACTTTCCTACTTTGTGTATTTTCAATCAAAACAACTTATTAATACATTAAACTAACTATATATATGATGTTTGAGGTATTTATAACTTAAACTAACATCAAACTACTCGTATTCATTCATTTTCAAGTAAAATGGCCTATATTAGCCTACATTTGGTTCTAACTTTCCTACTTTGTGTATTTTCAATCAAAATAACTTATAAAAACATTAAACTAACTATATATATGATGTTTGAGGTGTTTATAACTTAAACTAACATCAAAGTACTCGTATTCATTCATTTTCAAGTAAAATGGCCTAAAATGGCCTATATTAGCCTATATTTGGTTCTAACTTTCCTACTTTGTGTATTTTCAATCAAAACAACTTATAAATACATTAAACTAACTATATATATGATGTTTGAGGTGTTTATAACTTAAACTAACATCAAAGTACTCGTATTCATTCATTTTCAAGTAAAATGGCCTAAAATGACCTATATTAGCCTATATTTGGTTCTAACTTTCCTACTTTGTGTATTTTCAATCAAAACAACTTACAATTACATTAAACTAACTATATATATGATGTTTAAGTTGTTTATAACTTAAACTAACATCAAAGTACTCGTATTCATTCAATTTCAAGTAAAATGGCCTATATTAGCCAACATTTGGTTCTAACTTTCCTAGTTTGTGTATTTTCAATCAAAACAACTTATAAATACATTAAACTAACTATATATATGATGTTTATGTTGTTTATAACTTATACTAACATTAAACTACTCGTATTCATTCAATTTCAAGTAAAATGGCTTAAAATGGCCTATATTAGCCTACATTTGGTTCTAACTTTCCTACTTTGTGTATTTTCAATTAAAACAACTTATAAATACATTAAACTAACTATATATATGATGTTTGAGGTGTTTATAACTTAAACTAACATCAAAGTACTCGTATTCATTCCATTTCAAGTAAAATGGCCTATATTAGCCTACATTTGGTTCTAACTTTCCTCCTTTGTGTATTTTCAATCAAAACAACTTATAAATACATTAAACTAACTATATATGATGTTTGAGGTGTTTATAACTTAAACTAACATCAAACTACTCGTATTCATTCATTTTCAAGTAAAATGGCCTAAAATGGCCTATATTAGCCTATATTTGGTTCTAACTTTCCTACTTTGTGTATTTTCAATCAAAACAACTTACAATTACATTAAACTAACTATATATATGATGTTTAAGTTGTTTATAACTTAAACTAACATCAAAGTACTCGTATTCATTCATTTTCAAGTAAAATGGCCTAAAATGGCCTATATTTGAATCTAACTTAAACTAGCATCAAACTTTTCAATCATATTTGCCTATAAATATATGTTTAGAAGTATGTACCGAGATTTGCTTTGCTTTCTTGTTTGCTGGAATTTCTCCTTTTCCAGGAACAGTCTTAAAATGAGTCTTCAAGAACAACTCGGGAGCAGTAGGGAGTACTCCTCCTCTACTCTTTGCCTGTAGACATTGTTGAACAAAGGCTTTGTTTTTTACTCATACCGAAAATGTCATGTAAATTACACTAAGTAGTAGATATGAAACATATTTATTACCATCCTCCTAGCATGCTGTGCCGCCGAAATAGAACCCTGAAAGTGTGACGGCTCAATTGGATTAGACAGGGTGCCACCTCTTCGGTTCTTCTTCGCCTTTTCAGATTTTTCCCGAAATGTTGGCTCTTCTCTTCTCTTCTTCATGTCTTCGTATATCGTCTCCCCCAACCATTTTGGCCTTTCTTTGGCTTTCTTAACCACCCAGTATCGCAAGTCTCGCAGACGAGATGAAGCTTTTTTCTTGTAATCCTTCCTCACTAGGCCTTCTAACTCAGGAGCCCATTCGTAAATACCCTTTAGTCAAACATTAAACAAAGATATTAATAAAGTAATATAATCAATTTCATTTTTCATAATTCGATTCATACATACTATGAAAATGTTCCACCAATGCGTCTTTGTTGCATTGTCGACCTCACTGTAATTGAACCATGGTTGTCGAAAATGGCCCTGGAAAATGTCAGTGATGGACCCACTAACCTTGTTATCATCAAACCTGAATTGAAAGCCAAACAAACACGTGAATTGTGAATATCATTGCATACAAATATCATGAAATGAAGGCTTACGAACTTACCACAATCCAGTAGGGCTTAAAACCTTTCTTGGTGCACGGTTCGAACCTTCACCTTCCTCCGTATAAGTGTTCGGAGTCTCCGGTACGTGGTTACCAATGTCACGAGCCCGTGAATCATCTCCCTGTGTCTCTGACATAGGGTTCTCGCTTCCTTCTACTCGGTGACTCGAAAAAGCTCCATCGGAATCAAAGTCCCACGACCTTGGCTTCCACCTAAGCCACCTCGACCTCCGCGGCCCTTAGGATTAGACATCATTACCTAAAATGCAAGAAATTAGAAACGCGCAAGATTAAACAAAACAATTGAAATAAATTCTTGTTACATTAAAGTATGAATAATCCAAGAATAAAAACCGCACTCCCCCCTCACCGACCCCCGCCGGGCCCCGCACTCCCCCCCTCACCGACCCCCGCCCTCCCCCGCACTCCCCCGCCCTCCCTGCTGGCCCTCGGACCCGCCTCCCCCGCCCCCCCCCTTCCCCCCACCTTGCACTCCCCCGCCCCCCCCTGCTGGCCCCCCGCACTCCCCCCGCCCTCCCCATGCCGCCCTGCACTCCCCCGCCCTCCCCCGCCTCCCCCGCTGGCCCCCCGCACTCCCCCGCCCTCCCGCCGGCCTCGCACTCCCCCGCCCTCACCCCCCACCGACCCCCTACCCTCCCCCCTTCCCCCCACACCGCCCTCCCCCCGCACTCTCCCCTCCTCCCCCCCGCCCCCCCGCACTCCCCCGCCATCCCCCTGCTGGCCCGCACTCCCCCGCCCTCCCCCTCACCGACCCCCTACCCTCCCCCCTTCCCCCCACCCCCGCCCTCCCCCCTGCATTCCCCCCTCCCCCCCCTGCTGGCCCCCTCGCACTCCCCTCCCTCCCCGCCGGCTCGCACTCCCCGCGCCTCCCCCCCGCCCTCCCCCTTCCCCTCACCCCCGCCCTCCCCTCGCCCTCCCCCTGCGGCCCACCGCACTCCCCCGCCCTCCCCCACCGACCCCCGCCCTCCCCCGCACTCCCCCCACCGACCCCCGCCCTCCCCCTTACCGACCCCCGCACTCCCACCCACCCCGCACTCCCCCCACCGACCCCCCCTCTCCCCCGCACCCCCCCCGCATTCAATGAATCAAACCGGTGAACTATTCAATGAATCAAGAAGATAGCATCATCCTTCTAAGTTTTAACAAATGCGTCATATGCGTAAACAAGGTCCCAAATCGGTTTTCTCAAGATGCCCATGAAGTTTTCGTGCCATGTGGAGAAAATTGGATGGAAGGAAAAGGGAACGAAAAAAAGAGAGGCTAACTTTCACTTGTATAATTTCATATGAATCATGTTACTCAACAACACTAAGAAAAACCACAAAGTGAGAATGGATCATGTTACTCAACAACAAGAAGAAAAACTACGGATGGAAATGTCACAACAAGTAATCTTCAACATTTCATTACAAAAAGTCATATATTTTTATTGAAATGTTGTCCTTAATACAAGCTATGATATACTAAAACAAATCAAAGTGAATTCCCATCCTCGCTTAGTTCATCATCACTATCGTCATCCCAAAAACCATCATCGTCATCGTCATCATCCTCGCTTTCTCCCGCACTCGAAACTAGACTCTTCTTCATCATCACCTGAGGGGGCTTCAAACAAAATTTCTTCATCATCTCCTTCAACACACTCGACATCATTACCCCCTTCATAATCGGGAATATCATTTGGATCACAAAGCGTTGGAGTCCCAAAGACTTGTCTCCTGAAGGAAGTCGAAGTCAACCGGAGCATCAATCACATACCTTGCCTTTGTCCTAAACACAGCCCACCATTGAGCACGATCTCTTTTCAAGCTTGGGTACGGTGCGAAATATACTTGGCTAACCTGGTATGATAGCACAAAGGGATCAAACTTGGGGTATTTCTTGGTGTGGTTGACTTCAACTAGCTTGTATTGATCGATGTTCATTCCCTCACATTGTCCAACCCAATTGCACTTGAACAAAACAAGTGCTATATTGACTACGGGCACCAGTAAACTTCAATTCTATAACATCATCTAGAATCCCAAAGAAATCACTCCCTCCATCATTAGACACACACACTCCATAATTCATGGTAGATTTGTGTTTGCTTGACGCTTTTGTTTGGAAATTGTATCCATTAACATAGTATCTATTCCAAGTGTGAACTAATGTCGAAGGACCCATTGCCAAAGCAAATAGTACATCATCATTGGGTTTGTCTTGAATAACCTATTGAAATTCATTCATATTGTTAATCCGTTAACATAGTGTCTTGAATAACCTATTGAATAACCTATAGTCACACAAACTCACTTTCGATCTAAACCAATCAAGGTATTCTGCTTCATGTTGCACCCACACATCTTCTGTACGTAGAGTAGGTCGAATTTGAAGAATGTGGTCCTCGAAATCCCTTACAAACATAACAATTGTTAATGTCTAAACTAAAAATGAAAGTTAAATTTATAAATAATATGATTAATAACAAGTATTTTACTTCTCAAATTCTTGTAAGATGCCTGTATTTGCTAACACATATAGGTGTGCACGTTGTAGTTCCACTTCAGTTAAAAATCGTGTTCCACCTGCATTAGACGGCCGACCACAATTAACCCTGAATAGCTCTGGGACAGTTTCGTCGAGGATCCTATCAACTTCATCATTTACATTATGGCCTGAATCTCGTGTCTTAGTATCCACTCCTTGCTGAAAGTAGTTTGAACAGAAGTTTGAATCTCTTCACACAAGTACGCATTACAAATAGAACCCTCCACACGAGCCTTGTTACCAATTTTGCGTTTCAAATGATTGAGGAACCTAATAAGGTGGTTATCAAAAAGAGTTACACAATTGCGAAGAACAATAAAAAAGGATATATGAAAATGAAAGATAAGGTACCTTTCAAAGGGATACATCCAACGGTATTGCACGGGACCACATAGCCTAGCTTCGCGTGGAAGGTGAACTGGTAAGTGTTCCATGGAATTGAAGAATGATGGTGGGAAAATCTTTTCGAGTTTACAAAGGATCTCGGCTATGTCCTTTTCCAATCTTTCCATGTCACTTACTGTGATGGTGGAGCAACACAAATCACGGAAAAAAAGGCTAATCTCAGTGACAACTTTCCACACATGAACCTAAGCAACTCCTTTAATGCAATCGGCAATAATTTTTCCATGAAGACATGACAGTCATGGCTTTTCATACTGTGCAGCTTACCGGACTGCATGTCCACACATCTTGTTAAGTTGGAAGCATAGCCATCGGAAAATTTCAAATCTCTGACCCAGTTGCATAATACTTTCCTTTGGGACTTGTCCAGTGCGAAACGTGCTTTTGGTGGAGATTCTTTTCCGTTTGCATCCTTGGTGACATGAAGTTGAGGTCTTTTGCACAATTTAGCAATGTCTTTTCTAGATGCAACGGTGTCCGCTGTCTGTTTTTTTCACATCCATAATCGTGTGAATGAGTTGGTCGAAGAAGTTTTTCTCAATGTGCATGACGTCAAGGTTGTGACAAAGATGCAGATGCTTTCCAAAGAGGGAGCTCCCAAAGACAACTTTGTTTGAACCACCCATTTTTCAACTTTTTCAAAGCGTTAAGTGCATCTGGTCCATCTCGTAGCCTTTGGCAAGTCTTTAACACATGACCACAACTCTTCCCCTGCACATGATGTGTGGTGGAGACCCTTTTTCAACCTTATTTCGCAAAAAGCTACTTTGTTTTTACGAAAAGGATGATCTTCCGGAAGGAATTGACAAGTGACAATCAAACCAAGAAACTTTACCCCCATGCTCGAGCCAAAAAGCTTTGGATTTATCCATACAATAAGGACAAGCCTTTTTCCCCCAGTAGACCGACCAGTATAGCACACCGTAAGCGGGAAAATCATTTATTGTCCAAAGAATGGCGGCACGCATATTGAAATTTTATTTCCTAGAAATGTCATAAGTAGTTGCTCCAACATCCCATAATTGCTTCAATTCCTCGATTAAGGGTTGCATGTACACATCCAAGTTTCCCTTCGGATTTTTAGGACCAGGAACGAGCAACGAAAGGAACATGAAGGGTTTTTTCATGCACATCGATGTCGGCAAGTTGTACGGGGTTAAGATGACCGGCCAACATGAATATTGACCCCCCAAACATTCCATGTGGACCAAACCCATCGGTACACAAACCGAGCCGAACATTCCTAGGCTCAGATGCAAATTCGCCAAAGGATCTATCCAAATGCTTCCAAGCTTCACTGTCGCTAGGGTGAGCCATTTTGTCTTCGACTCTTGGATTTTTGGCATGCCATGTCATTTCTTCAGCAACGTTCTTTGTTGCATACAACCTCGCAATCTCGGTGTGATTGGGAAATAAATCGAACTTTCATTGGAACTAAAGACCCCTTAGAAGTCCTCTTGTATTCGCCACTATCGCACACTCTACATCCGTCCAAGTGTGCATCAGTTCTCCAAAACAACATACAACCTTTGGGGCAAGCATGAATCTTCTTGTGGGGAAGCTCTAATCCCTCCAAGATCTTCTTCGTATCGTAAAATGTGTTACTCATGTTGTTGTTGTTAGGTATTGCTTCTTTCATTAATGAAGCAAAAGCATCAACACACCTATGTGGCAAATTGTACTCACACTTCAAAGATACTATTCTAGATGTCATTTCCAACACGGACATGGAGCTCCCCGTCGTACAACGGTTCCTCGAAGCCTTTAATAGGTCAAGAAACACCTTTGCTTGAGGATTAGGCTCCTCCTCCATTCCACTAGGCTCTTCAACAAAGGGACGGTTCCGGGTTATTCCCAAGAGCATCGAAAACCATTTCACGGTACGGATTAGATAGCTCTTCGCGGGTTGAGGTAACTCTTCACCATGAGAATACCAACCGTAGTAATCGAGTATAAAGCCCTTGCTATACAAATGCACTTTAACCGTGTCTCAAGCGTCATGCATACGTCCTGTTTTGCATTTCGGACACCGGACATCTAACTTCATCCTTACCTGGGTTTTCGGGATTTACTTTGCAAAAATCAATGAATTCATCAACCCCCTCAAGAACTCGGGCCTCAAGTTACGCACATTGTCATATCTATCATACATCCACCAACGCTCCTTCCGTTTCATGTTCTACAATTCTAAACCATTTCAATGACAATACTCATTAACAACCAACATACGTACAATTAAAACATATGTGTGAAATACATATAGGGCTTAAAATGATGTCCAAAGGTCCTTATCACTCCAACCTAACCCATTCTTCGACGTTTAACCCCACTAGTGAATGTATGCCAACTATTCGCTTCTACGTAAATTCCGGCAAAGATTTCCCATGAGTTCTCCAAGTACACAATGTCGCCTTCGTAAAAGCTTACATATGTACCCAGAGAACAACATAGAGAAACAACATCACCGGAAATTACATAGAATAGAACAAAAGGCATACATTCACCACCTAAGTGAGGTCAAACGTCGAAGAACAGTCCCAATCGGGGACTATTCAATATATACTCCTAATGAGTATACCTTGAACGGGTATCTAGGCACATGATGATGCAAACATATTTATTCAAACACTTAAATTAAATTTATAACATCATCCAAACTATTTCCACGAAAACAAATATGTCAAAAACAATATAAACAATATAAATAGTGTAAACTAAATAAAGGAATGTGCAAGAAATAAATTATTGTCATAATTATATAGTTTTTAACTTTTATAACCTTTAATGCTACTAAACAATATAGAATTTACATGAACAAAAACAATATAAATTGAAGACAAAATATGGTCAAAATTGCTACTAACCTTACAATTAAGCCAAAGAGAAACACCAAAATGCTACGTAATCCTACCTCATGTACAAAATCAATTATTAAACGGTAACCTTTAAGCATCTATTAAAATTTATACATAAACTTAAGCAATTAACCATATAAACTAAATTTAGTATTAAAATTAAAGAATTTAAAAATTAAAGAGTACCTAGAGGTTAATTGTAAGGTTAGAATTTAAGAATTTAACCAAAGCCAAATGAGATTTTGCCATAAGCCAATTTAAAAAAAAAATAAAAAAAAAATTGGCACTGCTTACCGCCGGCGAAGTGTTGGTCCGGCAAGGGTCGCTGCCGCCGGCAAGGTGGATTCCCAATGAAGTTCGTCGCCCAACTTCACTTCTCTCACGAGGCAAAAACCCAATTGTTAGGGTTTGGTTCATGAGTACAACATTTAAAAAAAAAAAAACAGAAAATAAAGCTTACCGCCGGCGAAGTGAGGTGGAGGTGGATCGCTGCCGTTGGCTGGAGGAAGGAGGCAGGTGGAGGTGGAGTCGACCGCGCTTCGTCCGTCCCAAAATCGCCCAACTAATTCCCTCCTTTTTTGTTGGAAAAAAACCCGACTGAAGCAGCAGCTTCAATTAAACCCCTTTTAGAAATCAACGACCGTTTAAGACCGTCGCCCAAGGAAAAAAATTTCTGATTTATTTCCAAAAACACACAACGACGGCTTTAAACCGTCGTTGTTCCTTACCGACGGCTAAACCGTCGTTGTATGTTAAATCAGCAGTCGGTGATCAACGACGGTTTAAAGTCGTCGCTTATTACGACTACACCGACCGTTTTTGCAGCCGTCGCTAATAGGCGGTCGTTATTTCAGCCTTTTCTTGTAGTGGTGGTAATCGATCTTGCCGAAAAGCTCCCCAAGGTTAACACAGCAACCTAAACTGTCACCACTAACATAGTAGGCTATGGAGATTAGCACGTACCCCGGAAGAGAAGAGAAGAGAAGAAGAGAATGGTTTGTGTATCCCTAAATTGAAGAATAAGGCACTGATTTTATAGAAAAAACCAAACCAATAACGGAAGTCAGTAAATTCGGGGAGGAAATCAAGGGATTGCCATAAATATTGTAACGTTCAAAACGTTACAGTCTTCTACAACAGTTACACACACGCACTCAGCTCGGGTCCAAAAAGATAGTTAAGTTAATTCCCCAAAGCCCTGGCCCGGACAGGACCGGGAGGGCGGCACGCGCGTGTGTGTGATAGTAAGCCCAAACCCAAGCATGATATCCAACCACAAAAGCATCTCAAGTACCAACACAATAAGAATAATAAAGAAGGGAATATATAAACAAGGGAGTATTCCCTCCCACAAGCAATGTGGGACTTTTAAAGAAAAGAAGGCTAAGGCTTTTCAAGCCTTGATTCCAACAAACTGCACCGCCGTTTTTTCCATTTTGTAACAATCACGGTCTCAATAAGTAAGCAGGAGTTTAACATGGACGAATTTTTTAAGAGAACCAGTAATATTGGCCATTGTCAATAAGTAATAATAGTAACACCAAGCTATTCGACAACAAGCACAAATAAACAAACACGAGCAATAATCCGTATAAGCAATATGGGAAACCGAACAACAACAATACAAGAAGCAAATTTAAACTTGTATGTTCTTAATCAAGGTTGACCAAGCAATTTGACATGGACTTATCTACTTTGTAAATCTCATCCTAATTTGAAAGAGGAAGTTGTGGAGTTATGATGATCATAACTAATGAGGGATGGAGTTTTTTTTTCTTTTGATGGAAGAGGGACGGGGGGTTTTGAATTAGGGTAATTAACTAGAAGGGTAGGTTAGTAAATTTACTTTAAATGATGGGTTAGCTAGGTTTTAAGTGTATTAAGGCTACTAAGTATAATTAGCCAAAGTAGGGGGTCACTTGGTATAAATTTTTTTTTGACCGGCCACCAAGTAGAAAATCCAAAAGTATGAGGCCACCATGTAGAATTTCTCTTCCTTTTATAACAACTTCTTTTTATCTTTTCTCTTTTCTTTCTCTTTCCTTTTTTTCCTCTTTCTTTTGTGAAACTCTGATATTCTTCACTTCTTTATCTATAGTATTGCCCTTTTCTATCTTTTTTTTCTATTATATGATCAATTTTAAGTCTCTAGCAATCATTATTTATCAAAACACATTTCTAACAATATATGAGTCCCTCCAATTGCAAATAACTATAATAATTTGATTTTAGTGTATATTCGGAGTGATAGGGTGCTTTAACTCATAAATAAAATCAAATAGTGTTATCTAAGGTGTTGTAGTCCTCTAAATGTACACATTTCAAATGTATATAACATACTTATAAGTTTTCAGTGATAGATAATAGATGTTAGTGGTTAAAGTGGTGTTTTTTTTTTTTTTTTTTTGGTAAACTGTAAGTATATTACCAAAAGCGCATGAAAAATCACCATGCTGAAGAAAACAACCTAAACAACCACACAACTAAAACACACACAACACCATACATCCTACAGACACAAGGACACAACACTAACACACCAACTGCCAGCAGAACAGCCACAAAACAAAGCAACCAAAAACACCCAAGTTAATTACAAGTCAGAATAAGCTGCTCTAACCAATCTCTATCAATAGAAGACCATCTATCATTTACCATACACGAATTCTACAACAAACTAGCTTCCTGCTTAATATATTTAATGATTTTCTGAGGACAAGGGAAAGAAGAGTCCTAAAAAGCTTTGTTTCTAGCCTTCCATGTATGATAAACAGTAGCTGCAAGGATGGCATAACAAATTTATTGTTGTCTCTTTTCCTGTGCTTTCTACCCCATTTCCTCCAGCATGTGTAAATGCATTCATCTGCTGGCACAGAAATACCAAGCCAAACCATAATACCAGAGCAGACCTGCTTCCCAAAATTGCATCTGAAAAACAAGTGATGGCATGATTCAGGAGCTTGACTACAGATAGTGCACTCCTTCTCACTACAAATACCAGCTGCAACCAATTTCTCTCTAGTTCTTAGCTTGCCAGTTGCCACCAGGCAAGCTATGAAGGAATGCTTGGGAATATTGTATGAATTCCTGACCCAATGACTCCATCTAGGCTTATCTCTATTGCCTTTTAACCAGTTATACCCATCTCTAATATTGTAAGGCTTAGTTGTATTCATCCATTGATTACCATTCCTATAACCAACCCTCATTACTTCTTTCACCTTGCAAATGTTTTTCCATCCCCAGCTTACATTGGCAGGCACCTGATAATCCCACCAATTTGAGTCTTTAATGTAGACTGAATGGACCTATTTAATCCATAGGTGATCAGCCTTGTTAGCAAGCTGCCAAACACATTTGTCCAAGGCAGCCTTGTCCCACAAATGACAGTCTCTAATACCAAGTCCTCCCCTATTTTTGGGCCACAGAGGTCACACCATGCAACAGGAGGAGAAAACAATCTTTCCTTCCCATAAAAAAGCTCGATAAACCTGAACAATCTTATCCAGTACACCCTTGGGCAACATAAACACTTGAGTCCAGTAGGTATGCAAGCTCATTAAAGCTACATTGATCAAGACACATCTACCAGCATAAGATAAGTGTCTAGAATTCCAGCACACTATTCTTTTCACAATTTTATCAACCAATGCATCACAATCAGACTTTACAAGTCTTTTGGAAGTGATGGGAACTCCCAAATACTTGAAGGGGAATTCCCCTATCTGAAATCCAGTAACCTGTAAAATTCTTTCTTGCACATCCTCCTTAACATTACCAAAATAAAGACCATTTTTCTCCTGACTAGCAAACAAGCCAGTTGTGTCTTAGAAAGTCTTCAAAACTCTTTTCATCAGAATGGGAGATTGAACTTCACCTTTACATAGTAACATTAAGTCATTTGCAAAGATTAAATGAATGAGCTTCAAGGGAGCACGTCTATAATGAAAAGCAAACTCATGCTTCTTACTCATCTTAGACATTAACCTCGAACAATACTCCATGGCTAAGACAAATAAAAGAGGAGAGATAGGATCTCCCTGTCTTAGCCCTCTCTTGCCAGCAAAAAAGCCACACAAACTACCTTTTATGCTCAGGGAATAAGATGGGAAGAGACACAAATCATCACCCAATTAACAAATTTTTCAGGGAAGCCAAGGCCCTTCAATAAGTCTCTCAAAAATTCCCAACTATGGGAATCATAAGCTTTCCTAAGTTCCACTTTCATTGTACATCTAGCTGGCTCAATCTTCCTCTTATAATGTCTTAACATGTCCTGACAAATAAGAATGTTATGGAAAATCACTCTATTTTCCACAAAAGCACTCTGGACAGGATTGACTAAATCAGGGAGAACCTCCATCAATCTCTTGCAAAGCATTTTAGAGATAATTTTATACAACACATTGCAACAAGCAATAGGTCTATATTGAGTGACATCCTCAGGTTGATCACATTTGGAATCAAACTAAGAGTAGTAGCATTGATCTGTCTGAGAATTATACTAGAATTGAAAAAATCTAGCATTGCAGCACATATGTCTTCACCAATGATATCCCATGAATGTTTGTAGAATCTGCTTAAATAACCATCAGGACCAGGGGCCCTACCATTATCAATATCAAACAAAGCTTCTTTCACATCAGCTGCATTAAAATTTCTGGTTAGCAACTGATGTTGATCATCATCCACCCTTCTTCCTTCTCTGATTACACTCCTACTAACATGCTTTCTATTCACCTGAGCAATACCTAACAACATCTCATAGTAATCAGTAAAATCTTTCTCAATCTCATCCTGAGACTCAGCCCAAACACCCCTCATATCTTTAATCTTGTACACATAATTTTGAGCTCATCTCTTTTTTAAGCAGGCATGATAATAAGCAGAATTACTATCACCACCTTTCAGCTAATCTTCTTAAACTTTTTGCTGAAGATAGCTCATTCTTGCCTTATTCAAATCGTTATACAGCTTCCTATCAGCTTCAACCTGGTGAAAATCCCTGTCTCTAGGATTCAACTAAACATGATGCTGAGCTTCAATCATTCTATTATAAGCAATATCTGCTTCATTCCCAATATTAGATAATTTGTTCTATTAAGCACTCTCAGATCATGTTTCAACATCTTCAACTTCTTGACCACCTTAAACATCTCACACCAATGAACAATTTTCTGCCACCCCTGCTCAATGATCTCAGTATACTGAGAAGCTTGAGTCCACATGTTAAAAAACTTAAATGGCTTAGGTGTAGATTTCCTAAGCAATTCAAGCTGAATTATACATGGACTATGATCTGAAAGACTCTCTGGAAGAAAATTAGCAAGAGAATTAGGAAATTTCTCACTCCAAAGATCATTCACAAACACCATATCAATCTTAGAGAAAACTCTTTCAACCCCTCCTGCTTATTAGACCGTGTAAAGAAAGGTCCAACAGACTCTAATTCATGAAGGCCACAATCTCTAAGGCAAGCTCTTATTCCTTTAACCTCAGATAAAGTGATAGCATAACCTATTATATCATTCAGGTTAACAATATTATTAAAATCCCCACAAATGACCCAAGCATCATCAATAGAAACCTTTATCCTCACCAACTCACTCCACACCATCTTTCTGTCATCAACATCATTAGAGCAATAAATCATGGTAAAGTAAAAGATCCTACCAGAAGCAATATGTGGTGTTTTGAAGACTTGAAAGTTAAAGTGTTACATCTATTAAATAAAGTGAAAGTTAAAGTGTTTTCAAGACGTGAATGTTGATTGGAATGGGGTTCAATTCCCTTCACAACAACTTCTTTTAATCTTTTCTCTCTTTTTATTTCCCCCTTTTTTCCTCATTCTTTTATCAAATTCTTATATTCTTCTCTTCATTGTCTATAGAGTGCTTGCCATCTTTTTTTCTATTTTATGTCCAATTCTAAGTCTTTACCAATCTGTATTAATCAAAACACATTTCTAACAATATAGGACTCCCTCCAATTGCAAATAACTATAATAATTTGATATTGTGTATATTCTGTATGATAAGATGCTTTAACTCATATATAAAATCAATTGTTATTATCTAAGGTGTTTTAGCCGTCTAAATGTACAAATTTTAAATGTATACAATATTATCTTATAAGTTTTAGTGATGTAACATAAATACAAGTGGTTCAAGTAGTGTTTTGAAGATGTAAAAGTTAAAGTGTTATTACATCTATTAAATTAAAAACAATGGAACATTAAATATAACATTCTTTTAGTAATTTAATTTGGTGTGCCACCAAAATTTTAGATCCTAGATCGGCCCTTACATCTATCAGTGCCTCATTGACATGCACTCGTCCATCCAACTACTTGGCTCCCCCTCTTCTTCGTCCAAGTACCAACTGCTCCTCTTCATCCTCTTCTTCGTATACATTGGTGTTGACATAAACTGCTAAGCTCAAACAAAGATCATGAGAGTTGAGACGGCATGGTTTTAGTGGTCATGGCTGGATTATTGCTTATTGCTTATTGCTGCGGTGGAATTGTTGCGGTTTTGCCCATATGTAGCAATAAACCACGTCAAAAGAAAAGGTAAAATAAAAAATACACCTATTCATGTGGTTTCCACCCAAAACCGCAGCAATAGATATCAACGGGAAAAAATTTCAAATTTCGTTGACTGCTTGACCAACTCTATTGCTGCGATTTCCAGCTGGAACCGCATCAATAGATTAAAATATTATTTTTTTAATAATGTTTTAATCTATTATTGCAGTTGCTTTAAGGAACCGCAGCAATATCCCTTGCTCATTACTATTTAGGGTTTGTCGTGCTCAATAGCTCATCCTCACGCCTCTCTCCTCTTTTAGACTCTCTCACATCCTCTCTCCTCTTTCAGACTCTCTCTCACGCCTGTCATCCTCTCTCCTCTTTCAGATCTCATCTCTTGATCTCTTTCGTCCTTCTCTCGTCCTCATCACCACCATCTTCGTTCAACAAGAAACGCAACAAACTATGGCGGTGCTCCATCTTCGTTTAACGAGAAACGCGCTCCGACGAGTTTGCCGTCGTTGCTGAAGACGAATTCGACCCTTAGGTCCCTCGCCGCCGTCAATTTGGCCTTTGTTCGCCGCCTCCGACGAGTTTGGCGGTGGTCTTGCTGAAGACGAGTTTGATCGACGAATTCGCTGACATCCATGGCGATGCAAAATACATCAGTTTAGTGCTCATCTTGAATTAGGATTTTGAATTTTTTTTTATCTTTTCTCGATTCAACAATATAAGTAGATCTTTTTTTTTTTTCCTTTTTTTTTAGGATTAAGGTAAATCTGGTTTTTTTAATTCATGTGAATTATTTTCTTTTTTTCAGGAAGTTTCTATTAATTTCTTATTCAATTCTCATTTGTTTTTTTTAGGTTAGTGTTATTGTCATTTGTTTTATTTTAGAACTGATATTTTGTATCAGAAAATGTTAAATTGTAAAATTTTAGTTATAGCTTTTGTATCTGTTATGCTGTAAGTTTGTGTTTCAATTAAGTGTTTATTTTTTTTGCACTCTCTCATTGTATATAAATATCGAAGATTCAAATTTTTTTAATTTTTTTTTTTGAGCTGGACCTATTGCTGCGGTTCTTACCCAAAACCGCAGCATTAGGCTTCAACTTTTTTATTAAAAAACATACCTGTTGCTGCGGTTTTGGGTAGAAACCGCAGCAATAAGCTGCTCTATTGATGCGGTTAAAAACCGCACCAATAGGCCACTTAATGACCGCCGCAATTTAATGTTTTTCCACTAGTGAAATACATATCAGATTAAGAGAAACTTAATTCTAATTCAGCAAAACCACGATCACTGAGTAGAAAAACCCCTTTTAAATACCCTATTTCACGTTGTGTCTGATGCAGCCTTCTACGATGGAGTCTAAGGACCTGATGTAGTTTTGAGGTAGAACTGGATTAATTCAACAGACTGTAGGCTATAGCTGCATAACTGACATCAGTTGCAACCCTGTACAAATTCCTAGCAATAAAACAACTTTCGACTTGAGACTCGAGACTGGAAAAACTAAGAACCCACAAGCTATACTCACAACTCCTACAGATTAGGAGAAGCCAACCCCCACTACAAAGGAGATAAAACAAACCCACCCTGAAGGGTGATAAACAAAACCCACATAGGGTAAAAAAGCCATTACACAGATAGAAATTATATTAAAACAACGAAATAGTGTAAAAAAAAAGTAGAACGGTGGGAGGGGAGCTCGCCGATAGCCGTGGAGCATCGCGGAAGCGCTGGCGGTGGCGAGCTCTCCTAGGATCAAAAATTTTAGATGAAGGAAAAGTAGAAAGAAGGGAAAGAAAAATTAGAGAGACTGAGAGAGCCAGAGAGGTCTCTTTACATATTTCTATTTGTACTTATTGAATTTTGTAAAAAATTCCACAGCCTAATATTGTATAGTGCAAACCATATTATGACCTTTTGGCTAGGTACAACCGTAAAAACACAATGTAGAAATCCTAGTCAAAGATGTGCTAATAACTGGGTTTTTCTAGTCTCCACATTTGTCACTTTCACACATGATTGAGAAAAAATACTCCATATGTATTTTTAAAGTTTGTTCACTTGGAATCTTCACACTATTTACAACTAGCTTTTTATACATGCTATGTGTGGGGCAACATTTTAGGCATAACTATTACTCAGTAGTAAAACAAACCAAAAACGAAAGTTCATATCTTAGTTCTCCTCCATGTTGTGAGTAAGAAAGATTGAAATACTTAACATGTTCTACCCATCACCCTACGTATAGCTCTTAAACCAATTTATATTTTACAAAAAAATCTTAATCAACCATCCTAATTAAGCTTATTCATATCTATACCTCTCACCTAGTCCTAACATCCTCATTTTCACTCACACAACATCACTTTCTCTCTCTCTCTCTCTCTCTTATTTTCATAATTTTACTATGACCGTAGTTTTGTACTATTTCTACCTTATTTTTCGCCAAATTTCTTTACAAATACAATACAATAATACTCTCCACTATGTCGCAAATCTGTAGGTACCAATTTTTTTACGTTTTTGTTGGTTTTTCATTCCAAGGTTTTCTTCATTTATGGGATCTTTGATTTTATAGTTTTTTCTGGATTCCTTTTGAGTTTTTGATTTTCGGATTTCTTGGGTTTTTTTTTTCATTTTGAGTTTCAAAATTAACTAACTTTTTCGATTTTTTTGGGGGTCTTGAGCTTTTTTTTTTTTTTTGGTTATTTTTTCATTGTTGGGTTTTCTGGGTTAGTTTGTAGAATATCTCTATTTAATATTTTGTTTGTTTAATTTTGGTGTGGCAATGACAATCGTCCACTACGAAAGAAGAAACATTATGGTTGAAACTTCATGGAAGCTTGATATTTAAAATGCTTGTGTAATCAAGAAAATTTGATAAAGTGGAAGGTAATCGTAGAACTCTTGATCTATGGTTTACATGTGTTTATTTTATTTTTGTTAGATAATCTTTGAAACAATTCTTTATTTGTTTCCTAATTCTATAGTGCATCCATCTTCAATTTTACAATTGTGTTTGTTGTGAATTATACTTTTATTCATCAATATGAGTCTTTTCCCTCTATTAATTTTATAAGTAAAATAGATTTGTTTTAAATTTAAATTTTACAATTATAATTTTCATGTAATTGAAAGAAATTCTTATAATTTTTTCCTTGTGATTCGTTTTTGATTGTAGTTTTCAAACTCGATTGTATTTATCTATGACTTTTTTACGGGATTTAGGACTTTCTAAATTTAATTTCTACAATTCTACTTTTTATGTATTTTAGAAAATAAAAATAATTCAATGGGTATCAACGAGTTCTACGTTTAATCCAAAATTTGTTGTTTCTACTCTGTTTTCTTAAAATTTAATTTTACAACTAAATAAATTACTGAGATTACCAACCTCTATCAGTTGTTTGCATTTCGGTTGGTATATTTTATTGCACAACTAGGAAGTTCTTTTCATGGCTATCAAATAAAAATATTATTCATGGCTTTCACTTAACATTTCTAAGTGATATTCATAGTTGTAACATTTATGAGGACCATTATTTTCTCATTTAACTCATTCTTTTTCTTGTAAATATAGAGTGAGAAGCATGTGCTATTGAGCAAGAAGATAAGTAGATGAAGTACGTACCTTGATTCAAAGTGTAGTATTTATAATTTGATAGTGTTGAGATGTTGCAAGCAATTCGGGAACACCGATGTGTTTTTTGAGTTTGTATTTGAAATTGATATTTATTTTTCAAGAAGCACCTTTGATTTTTGTATTGTTCAATTCAACATTATTTCTATGTATTTTTTGTTTCAGTGTCCTATTTTGTTATGGTAAGTTTTTGATTTTATTATTTTGATCAAAGATAGCTGTGCAATTTGCATTGATTGTGCTGCTAATTAAGGCCAATTGAATTTTATTGAAACTGGCAAGTTTTTGCAATGTAGAAGGGTTTAAATGTCAAGTTTTTGGAATGTAATATTTATATTGTGAAGGGGCAATCAAGTAAATTCCAAGTGGGACACCATTGCTCCCCCATTGGCTTATATAATAGAGATTAGAGAGATTTTTCTAAATTCTTCTCAACAAATAAGAAAATATTTAGTCATATGGGGTCTTGTTTGATTCGTCTATAATAATATATTAATATTCAATCGTTATAATAATATTTTAATATACAATTGTTATAATTTTTAGTAGAAAATTTTGTTAATAAGTACCACAACTTTGGGCACTTTTTTGAAATAAATACATGATTTTTTAGAAATTTTATATAAATACCAATTTTCCGCCATTTCTTTTAGAATCACTATCACGTAATAGATTTTCGCAAAACCGTGAGTTTTGTTCCATTAGTGGCATGTGAAATTACCTTCCATTAATCTCCTCCTCCTCCACTACCACCAAACCCCCATGAAACTCACTTCCCTTTTCTTGTTATCCCATTCTCTCTCCTAACCACCATTACGAGGTAGTGGTGGTTTCATAGTTGGTTAGTATTGTGGGGTGCGTTAATTTTTTGGTGGGTGGAGGTGCTGGTGGTGTAATACCCCGTACTTTAATATCGTTTTATTAGCTATTAATTATGTTTATTAGCTTAATTGCGTCCTAAATTTTTCTGAAATGATCATAGTTAAATTATTTTCTAAAATAAATACATTTTGGGTTTTATGTGTAATTAATTGGGTGGTATTTGGCCAAAATGAGAAACAAAATGGGTTTACTCATCTAACCCCTATGTCGGTTTAACTTGGATGAAATAAAAACCCCTCAATTCATTCTTTCTCGTCATTTTTCACTCAAAAGACCCAAACCCCATTTCTCTTTCTCTCTCTCTCGAAGGAACCGCAAAACCCCAACCCCATGAAACCCCCACCTCTGATTTTCATCCTTTCTTCTCTCTCTTGCTCTGTCTCCTCTGCCTCGTGTCTGCTGCCCGGTGCCGGAGTCGAAGTTTCAACGAACACCGCGCCCAGATTCCCTCCTTTCGCTCTCCTCACGTTTCGATCTCCCTCCTCTGGTCAGTTCTTGCTCGCTGCTGCATCGAGACCCGGCGAACGGCCACCGGAATCCTGCCGCTGGCGTCGAGCTGCTGCTGCCCAGCCTCGCCGGATCACCCCACAGCTCGTCGGAGCTCTGCTCCCTTGTTTTGTTGCTGCTCTTATAAGCAGAGGTATAACATACCTCTTTGTTTTAGTTCTGATTTTTATTTTGAAAGTTTTAAGCCCAAAATTCACATTGTTAGTTACATTAGTATGGGCCTAAAAACTGATTTATTAGTTCTAAACTAGCTGTCTAGTTTAATTTGGGTCTTTAACTTAATGGGCTATTATGGACTAAACTGATTTAATTAGTTTAGTTTAACTCTTTTGTAGAATTGGTATTACTTAAAAAACTAATGGGTCATGTTATGTTAAATTTATCATGCGCCTAGTTTACTCTGATTTATATAGTAGCAATAATTAAGTTGTACAAATGTTTCTATACTATTTAGTTTAATTCATTAGTTAACTAATTTACTAGTTTCTAAATTTTACGATAATATTAGGGTTATAAATATGATAATTTCAGATAGCTAGAATAATGTAATCTATCTTGTCATGCTTAAAGTTATTTTATAAACGAGTATTCTAATAACGATAATAATTTATGTGTAATTAGGCAAGGAATGGTTGTAGTAGGTAAAATCCTAATTATTGATTATGTTTTGAGGAGGATATATGTATGATGGTTCTTGGAGATTGAGGAATGACAGTACTTAAGGAGTAAAGGAAAGGAATAGCGTATGAGGTAACCTTTCATGTCCAGCATCCTATGTGATTGCCTGTATATGTTATATGTGATGGTTTATATGTGTATGCGTGAATACAAGTATATGATACTGATTATGTGATATAATTATGTCTTACGATGTTTATGTGGCATGATGAAATACGACATGATTCAATGATGTCTATGTATACTATGAACGATGATGTTATGACTTATGGAATCCGGTTATCATGATTTATGGGTGTTCGGAAATATGAATATATGCAAGTTTGTAAAAGTGGATGGTTCTGCTGGCTTGACATTATGAAATGAACTGGCAAATGGGCAAGTTACAGGTGGAGGAATTATGTTTACGATATACGAATGAACACGAACCAAAAGGGTCATATGATGATGTTAATGTTATGTCCAAAACTTGTACTTGCCAATGAACTACGCTCACGCAAATGGTCCTCGTCAGCAGGCTATCCAATGATAATGTTTTCTGATAATATATCTGAATAAGTACCAATATGATGTGATATATGCCTGTGCATGAAAATGTTTACGAACTAAAACCGTTTTTACGGGCTGGAGGGAAGTTACTGAGTTTTCAACTCATTTTAGGTTATTTTCTGTGTTTTCTGTTTTCCCTACTTTATGAAATTACTCAGGTATTACGAAGATAGCTCAGGATCGGTTATGTCAAGGATGCTCCGAAAAGGTTGAGTTGAAGTGACTCTGTATATATATATTTGGGATATTTAGAATACTCTGTATTTATGGGTAATAATTATAGCTTAAAGACGATCATTTGTATGTTTAATAGGCCATTTTAGGCTATATATATTATTAGTGGGCCCTAACCCACAAGCTTAAGGCATGTTTCCGCTGACGATTAAGGTTATGTATTTCTGGGGCGTTACAGGTGGTTTCGTAGTTGGTTAGGGTGGTGGGGGTGTGGGATAATTTTTGAGTGGGTGGAGGTGGTGGTGGTATTGTAGTTGGTTGTGGTTGTGGGTGGGTCAATTTTTGGTGGGTGGGTGGGTGGGTGGGTGGGGGTGGTGGCGGCGGTGGCAACGATGGCAAGCATGGTTGTTGCATGTGGTAGGGGTGGTGGTGATGGTGGGGGAAGGGCAAAATCGTCATTTAACGTGCCACAAACGGAGAAAAACTAAAGTTTTTTGCAAGATTCCGCTAAGTGGTAGTGATTCCAAAAAAATTACTCAACATTGGTATTTATATAAAAGTTCAGACAACCTAGCTAGGTATTTATTTCAAAAAAATGCCCAAAGTATGGTATTTATTGACAAATTTTCCTTTTTTAATAATATGTAATGAAAGATATTAAGTGGTTGTTTGGTATATAGGAAATTATGTAGGCAATATAAATTTCCATGATTTTCTATATTGGGTAGTTGTTTGGTTAACCAAAAGTGGGGAAAATGGGGGTTATGAAAATTCCTGGGAAATTGAAATATTACAAAAAACGTGGGAATTTATTCACCTAACCCCACTGGTCATTCAAAATTCCCACTTTATGGGAATTACATAATGTCAACCCACAGAGATTAGTCACTTTCCTAGGAATTCATAAGGGAAATAACTTCATAGGAAATGAACTTCCCATGGGAATTAAATTCTCATGTATACCAAACAACCACTAATATGTTCTTTTGGAATGAATTAATAAAAATTCATTTCAGTCCAGACCAGTTCAGACAAATTCAGTTCATTTTAGTTTAGTTTAGTTCAGTTCATCATTTCAGTTTAGTTCAGTTCAGTTCATCATTTCAGTTTAGTTTAGTTCAGTTCAGTTAAGTTAGTTTTCTCTCGCAGTTTTTATTCATTTCAGTTCAGTTCAATTCAATCCAAAAGAACAGAGCCAAATGTCAAAGAAGTACATTGGTAAACATATTCAAAACAGGCTAACTGAAGAAATACAGTGGAAATACATGCGATACACTAGTATAATTTTGCAATTTTTATCTCAAGCTTATGTAAAAAAAGGTTTATAAAGAATTAAAGAGTTTTTATAAGCAAGCCCGACCCTAAGAGTAGGCGGGGAGGGCGACCGCCCAAGGCCCACAACCGTAAGGGGCCCAAAAAAAAGTTAACTATGTTTAAGTTTCGCTGATTGATGCGTTATTTATTCATCCAATATTGCCGCTTATCAAACTTCATAAATGCTTCAATAACTGCTTTGTCAATCCATGCAAATCATCCATCTATTTCGCTACTTTCCAAAATGTTCAAGTGAAAATTGTTTTGACTTCCCCAATTCATTCCAAACTTCAAATTTTAAACAATACGAAATATTGGTTGGAGTATTCTAATCTCCTTCATCTATTTGTACTGACTCTCGTTTTCTTCTCAAGTTCTATCTCTCTTTATAAAGTTTGTGGGAGAACTTCCATTTTCACTATAAAATATAAATCTATTTCTCTGTTCTTGCATTCCCAATTTTTATCTAATTTCTGAACTAGGTATGTGAAATTAGTCTATACTTTGTTGTGTTTATTTTGCAATTAAGATTTTAATTGTTGCCATTTCTTAGTATTTGTCCTCTACTAATTCTCAGCTTTTTTTTATTATTGTTAAATTTAGAAACAATACGAAACGGGCCTGGGTGACCTGAACAAGGAGAAGGATAGATTTGGTCCACTTTATAAGCCCAAAGGAGGTTCCGTACTAAAACCAATTGGTGATAGCAGGAGTAACCCCTCTACCTTATAAAGTGGAACAATCTCTCCTATTTCTCCAATGTGGGACACTCACAAGTAGGCTTTCAATGGGTTTCAACACACCCCGTCACTTATGAGTGTCCTTAGAAATTTAGAGCTAACTGGAAAGGTCAGAGCAATAATCCTCTTGAGGGTTGGACATCCTATCGAGGTAAATCCTTATCCAGTAGCGATCAAATACCCAGTTTAAACGAGACCCGCAACCCGGGCTCTGATACCATGTAGAGCTTGTTAAAGCTCAGTATATTTCAGAGAAAGAAGAAGAATAGTAGAGAGAATTCAGGAGAGTTTTCTCATTGATTGAATTGAAGAAATGAAAAATTACAGCCCTAGTTTATGACCTCCAAGCTATTTATATTTACAAATCTAATGATTAAGAAAAGATAAAATAATTAATAATTAACAACAACTTGCTAACAGTTGCTAATAGAATTAACTAACCCATAACAAACTTGTAGAAGGCTTCTAGAAGAAGTTGAGTCAGCTGCCAGCAGTAGTAGCTCTAATACTCCCCCCCCTCAAGTTAGGAGGTGGTTGAGAAAACAACCCTAACTTGGAAAGAAGCATGTTGAATTGAGGAGATGGCATAGATTTTGTGAGAACATCTGGCAATTGAGATTGAGTAGGGAGGTAGGACAACTGTAGGAGGCCTTCAAGCACCTTCTCCCTAGTAAAATGACAGTCGATTTCTATGTGTAGTACGTTCATAGAAGACAGGGTTACGTGCTATGTGTAACGCACTTTGATTGTCACAGAACAGGGTCACTGGTTGAAGATGTGTGATGCCAAGTTCTTCCAATAAACGTACTGTTCATGCCACTTCAGATGCTACTGAAGCCATTGCTCTATACTCGGCTTCTGAGGAAGATTTACTCACTGTACTTTACTTCTTGGAACGCCAAGAAATAGGTGATTTGCCAAGCATTAACAAATAACTAGTAACTGACTTCCTTGAGTCAGGGCAAGAAGCCCAATCTGAGTCAGAAAATGCCTGTAAGGTGAGTGTGTCGCTGCCTTATAACAAGATCCCTTGATCAAGAGTGTGTTGTAAGAACCTCGGGGTATGATGTAGAGCAGTGAGGTGTGAGGTCCTAGGTGAATGCATGAACTGTCTGAGACTTTGCACAGCAAAGGACAAGTTCGGTCTTGTATTGGTGAGGAAGTTTAACTACCCTACAAGAGACCTGTAGTACTCAGGATTAGGTAGGAGGGCACCTTCATCACCTTGGAGTTTGAGATTGACAGGAAGTGGGGTAAGAGCTCTTCTGGTTAAGTCTAGATCACATTCAGCAAGCAGCTCCTTAGAAAATTTCTGCTGGCTAAGTAATACACCCTCAGGAAGATAGGCAACTTCTATGCCTAAAAAGTAATGTAGAATGCCAAGATCCTTAATGCTAAAGGTCTTGTGAAGATGTTGTTTCAAAGAATTTATAGTAGTGATATCAGTTCCAGTGAGATCTATATCATCTACATATACAGCTGCAATGGTGATGTGAGAATCATCTTTCTTGATGAACAAACTGTAATCATATTTTAATTGAAGAAAGCCTTGTGTTGTAAGTTCGTCAACCAACTTAGCAAACCACTGCCTAGAAGCTTGCTTCAGGCCATATAGTGATTTGTTAAGTTTACAAACTTTGTTGTGAGGGTTAGGAAAACCAAGAGGCACCTTCATGTACACCTCTTCTTTGAGATCTCCATGGAGAAAAGCGTTGTTTACATCCAATTGGTAAACTGGCCAGTGTTTATAAGATGCAAGAGCTAGGATACACCTTATATTAGGCATCTTGACTACAGGAGAAAAGGTCTCCTCATAGTCAATGCCATACTTCTAGTTAAAACCTTTAGCCACCAGTCGAGCTTTACACCTTTCCAAAGTCCCATCTGCCTTCAATTTGACTTTGTATACCCATTTAACTGACCCATAACAAACTTGTAGAAGGCTCCTAGAAGAAGTTAAGTCAGCTGCCAGCAGTAGTAGCTCCAATATTAATGATATTGTCTCACATATGGTCTTGAATTCTGAAGAAAAGTCGTATCTTCTTGGAGCAGTCTTGAGTGATACTTCAATCTTCATAGTGGGACCAAAAAAAAATGAAACTTCTTGAAAAAATTATTTGGGTGTATTTTCGATTTTTTTTAATGTTAAGTAGTAGATGAATCTTATTCTTTTCATTTTTTTGCTATCATTACTTTTGTTTATCCTGAAAATTATGAATACTTGTAAGAATTTTTCAGTGTCTAATTAAGAGGGGTTGACTCTGAAAATGGTAATTTTATCATATGATCAAGTAAAAGTTCATAGTTTATGGTTCATGGATTTATTATCAGTTGAGATTTGCAGTATCCCGTGCCTGATAGCAGTCTGCAGTGAGTTCTTGTATTCTTTTCGTAGACTTTGGATTTTGCTTCCTGCCCTATTCCTAAGAAAAGTTATATACTAATGCTATATAGAAAATCATTATGAGTTCATTACTCTAAACATATCTGAGTACTATATATGATAATTGATTGATGTCTAGTGATTTAGTTCATTGGTATATTAGTCTGCTAATTTTACGATTCTATTTCATAGGTTAGATACATGTTTGATGTTTCACAAACTTCAAAGATTATTTCAGAAAGATGGAGGATATTTTCCGAATTCCGATGATAAAAATCGCACATTGTTGAGTAAGATAAATAAAAAGTGATGCATTCGTTTGAACATATAGTAAAATTGTGCTATTTTTTGTACAATTTTTAATGAAATTATGTGCTGATTTTTTAGAGTTTTTTAGGTAAGAAGATCTTATTTTATCTTTTTGACATAGGGCCTATATATTAAGATTAGGACCGGCCCTGATAGGGGCCCTTATTTCAAGGTTTGCCCAGGGCTCATGAATTATCAGGAATGGCTCTGTTTATAAGGACTCATTCGACATCATTCTAATTTTTCAATTTATGGTTTAAAGAATTTTAATTTATAAGGCTTAGAAATTAAGTGGTACATTGTAATAAAATTAATCATGCATACTTGTATTCATCAATTTATTATCTTGAAAATTTAAAATAAAAAAACAAATTTTATTTAGTAATTTAGATGTTCAGTATAGAAAAAATTGAAAGCAAAAAAGCAAATTGCAATGGTGATCAACCTTTTTAAGGAGTTGTGTCTAAACCCGCTTATACCAACATGTAAGTTGTAAGTTGTAAATTGTAATTCTGATCTTCTCTATCATCCGATCTCAAAAGGGGTTTTGATAAATATCTAACACATCTAACGGTTAGATGTTTATCATTCCTCGCTCAAAAGTTCATCTAAACAAAAATTTTAACGAACATTCCATCCTTACTAGTCTCCTCTACCTTTTCCAAATCCTCCTCCTCTTTGGCCTCATTGTTGGATAAAAACATAATCGTTAGCATCATACACGGGCTCCTCTTCTTCTTCTGCTCTACCTCCTCGCAGGGGTAGATGAGGTGTGCAAGGAGCCCAACAGCATAAGACCCCAAAAATATAAGGGCCCCAAAATATATCATTTTAAAAAAATTTACTTAATATTTGAGGAAATCCCTTTGTTTTCCACCTTTAATAAATTTCTCAATGGTCAATATTTAAATTTTCAACTTTCCATCTTGAATATCCAAACCTTCCATCTTTGTTTTTTATAAATTTGGGGGCCTAAATTTCAAGTTAGAACAGGGGCCCAAATCTTCAAGACGATTGTGCCTCCTCGACGACCTTACTCCACTTTGTGCCACCAGGCCTATCACCCTGTCAGAATCCTCGGCCTCGACTACCACCTCTATCAGCACCTCATCGAAGTACACTCCACTAGCTAGCTCTTCGTGATCTTCAACATCCAAGTACCAAGTGCTCCTCTTCTTCGGCGTTGACATAGACGGCTAAGCTCAAACAATGATCTTGACATGAGACGGTATGGTAGTAACAGCCGGTCATGGTTAGATTAGATGACATGATTGGTTGGTCTAGGTCTTGTGTCAATAATTGGTAAGAAAGGCAGAGAATTAACAGATTATAGGTTTTTTTATTAGACATAATTATGTAAATATCCTATGTAAATATATAGCCTTATTAATAATGTATTCCGGTTGTACTCCCTCCGTTTGTGAAAGTCGTTCTTCCTACCTTACCAATTTCCTCTCACAAAAAGATTCTAAATAGGAACAACAAAAGAAAATGAAGGGAGTTACTTGTAACCTAGGGATATATAGCAATTTTTTTAAAAAATTCTGGATGAAGTAGCTTGTGCTATATTCGGCGTTAGTTGTTGTTTGTTCAAACAACTTTTAGATTTGGAATTTTGGAAGGTTTAATTTCCATTAGAATAGGATCATGGAAACCTGTAGAATTAAAATCTAAACAATAGAAAATAATAGGAAAAATTGACAAAAATAAGCCAACCTTTGCCCCGTCTTCCACAATTAAGCCAACCTTTTGAAAATCCAGAGATAATACAAGCTTATCATCATTTAAGCCAAATTTAGGTTAGTGATTTTAGTTTACCTGCTAACACAGGTTGCAACAAGTTAATTACGATTAATTATAATTAATTATGATTAACTTTATTTTTTAATTACTCTTATATTTTCCTCTCTTCTCCCTCACCATGACCACCACCTCTCTCCTCCCTCTTCCTGCTGCCCTCCTCCTCCACCACCGCCACACCACCCACCCCTCTTCTTCTCTTCCCACAACCACCACAACCAAACCCACAACCAAACCCACAACCACCAAAACCAAACCCCCGACACTAATCCAAACCTCCACCACGACCGAACCCACCCCAACACTAATCAACCCCACCCAACCACCAACCCATTAACGCCCTCTCTCGCCACCCTGAAACCACCTAAACCCAGAACCCACACCCAAACCCCGAAACCCAGAAACCGCACCCCATCCCGAAACCCGGAACCCACACCCAAACCCCGAAGCCACCCCGAAACCCATAAATGACAACCTAACCCGAAACCCGGACGCCATACCCAAACCCGGAAACCCATAAACCACGCCCCACCTAGAAACCCGAAACCCCACCCCGAAACCCGGAACCCATACCAAACCCGAAACCAACCAAAACCGGTTATGTTAATGCTACAAATCAATTACTTCCAAAATGAAACCCTAACTTAAGCAAATTCGTTATGCAGCAACATTCTCACTCCTCCATCACATAACTTCTCATTCTTATGCAACCCACATAAAAAAAAAGTTCCATAATTTTTAACATCGTCCAAAATCAATCAACCCAGATATTTAAAGGAAGAGGTGAGAGAAAATGAACATCGAAAGAAGGACTATGAACCCAATCCGACATACCGAGAATCAGAGAATGGCATAAGCGGGGCATGTTGATGCCAGATCAATCGTCGCCGGAGTAATTTTCTAATGTGGGGTTTTGTGTTGTTCTGGTTTCTGTTGCAGTTGCACACCAAGTATTTGTGGAAATGCTTGAGAGAGAGAAAGAGATAGGACAGAGAAGGGTTTTGGGTTACGATGAGTGAAGAATTTGGAGGGTGGTAGAATTTTGAGAAATTAGAAAAGGGGATTATTGATAATAAAAGTCAAAACCAAATACATAATCATAAATCAACGCTAATTGAACCAATTAGAAATGGGTTTAGATTGAAAATTATGAATCGACAATTCAAATAATTAATTCCTTCCTAAGTTAGCGAATCAACACCAAGTACTTTGGGAACTCCTTGAAGCTATGTGTATGCATGTAAGAGATGAAAAAGCTAAAGAGAGAGGGAAATAGAAATTAATGGTAAAGTAAGATGAAATATTCTTCGTCACATAGAGTGGTAGAAATGTAGAAATAATGGTAATGTTTAAAGACCTTATTCCATGTGTCATGTGTCCGCAAGTAGTCAAGTGACAATTGATGCATCATGAGCTTATGAGTTATGACAATATTAAGAAAAGGTTATTTTATAATTTATTTATATTGCTCCTCTGTCCTCTCCATAGAGTTTTCTTTTGTTTATGTATGTATTAAAAAAAACACTTTTGTTTATTTTTCGTTTGTATGGCCATATAGGTTAGTTTATAATACTTTCTTACTCTCTACATGTTACTTTATACATTGAAAGCTTAATGATACTTCATAATGCTAAACATCTTTATCTGAATTGCTTCTATATGGTAGTCGGTAGAAGAAAAATGTCTAAATCAAAACCGTTCAAAAGCTTTTTGTTCAAAATAATTTTTGGTTGTACATTCAGCTAAAACAATAGTATATTTATTACAAAAGATGTCATATATTTATAAAACAAGTAGTATATAAAAACCCAACGTATGATATGATTGTAGATATATTATCGGCGATGATGCTTTTGGTTTCTATATACTACTTTCTTAATTAATATTTCAACTTCATGTTTACTACGATTACCACTTTTATATGATTTAACCAAAAAAATGTATAGCACTGTTTTGAGTTGGACAAAACATCATTGTACATGAAATGTCCCATCTATTAAGTTATGGTTAGACTGTAATGTCAATGATATTTATCTCTTAGCTTGACAGCCTGGAACAAACCTAGGCCTTACCGCCCTTTGAGTAAATTATCTCTAGATGTTTATGGGCAAAATTTTCTACGCAATCAAAGATTAGAATCAGTGCATAATTTGGTTAACAAATTTTCCAATATACAGCTACTTGCTTGATCGGGTAAAGTTTCATAATGCATATAAATCCCTAGGCATCTTACAAAGAACTAATACTTTGACCTTCAAATTATTCTTATATAATCTTTGTCCAACTTTTTGTAAATCTCCCAAACCCCTACTCCAAGTAGCAACTCCACATTAAATCCAAAAAGATATAGAATGGCGCAAAAGATGAATGATAAAACTTGCTTCGATGAAATATTTGATTGGTTTTCTGTCCGGACCGTATGAAGATTTACCATGTTTGCAAAGTTGTTTCTTCATAGAGTACGTATTTTCTTCTACTAATAAAAGTTTGAGACCACAAAAAGAAACACTATGATATGATTGAAGTCTATTGTTTATGTTCATAATTACCTTCACGCAAGCCGTAAGGTCACACTGATGAAAATTATAACTTTTTATAATTGGTGTAGTTGACATTTAACAATTTTTTTTCATTATAAAGAACTACAGCTTATATTTTGTGATGGAATAGTTTGAATCATCCTTTTTCAGATAATTTATTCACTCCTATATTTTTGTCCTTTTCCGGATAATTTTTTTATTGCATTTCAATTTTGTACTATTGTTATTCTTTCGAATTATTTTCATTCTATATTTTGTCAATTACTTTCATTAGAATATATTGCACACTTTAAGAAAATAATATTTCTAATTTTTTAAATAAGATTTTTGCGACGATAGGAAAGAAAAGAAAAAGTATTAAGCAATATGCACACATTAAAAATATCTTATTTCCTATTTTCGTGATAAAAACAAACCTTGGCTCTTTTTTAATAAAACTAATAAATTTCAAATATATTTATTTAGAAACAATATAGTAAAATCTTACAATTAAGCATTATATTATGGTTAAATAAGTAAGATAAAATTTACCAAGCTATATGCCTATTATGTTCATGCTCGTTATATATTTTTTACTTTTGTAATAATCAAAATCATGTAAAACAAAAAGCAGGTTAAAAAAAACTATCAGGATATATATCCAGAAATTTCAAAACTATGATATGAATTATGAAGTCTATTGAAGATCCGGATGTATGGGGGGAGGAAAATGACGGACAATATATAACTTATTCCACTTTCATTATAATTGATCGCAATATATAAATATAATATAGTATTGTGTCAACAATTTCACTATCCACTCATAATTATGAAGATCGTGATTTTGGTCGAAATGGATGTTAATAATGACTATTGAAATTTATTAAATTTTTACGCAACCATTAAATAAAGTATGCATTTAAAATTTTTTTTGAATTAGAATATACTTAATAAACAAAACACATCCCATGCAATTTGCACGGGTCCAGTTGGCCATATCAAGAGTTACCAACAAAAGGGGTATGAAAATTTTAATATGTGATACAGATAGCGAGATCTTGCGTGTTACCACTAATGTCGTGTACAAGGAAGTAGTTCGGAATGTATATTTAATACTCATAATTATTGTTAGTAAATTGATCTTCTTTTTACAGCATTTCAAATTATTTATTATTTGATTTGATGAAAAAATCTATCAAAACATATCTACATTTAACTTCGCATGCATTTTTACACGGGTCAAAACCTAGAAGATTATAGAATGTTATGACCACAAATAGTGTTCAATTTATTCATCAGATTTTTCAGTGGCAATTTCTTTTTTGATAGAAAGTGACAATGTTAAACGTTATCATATGTTTATAAAATATAAAGTTATGAAATAAGCAACATTTTTATTTTATAAAAAAAGAAATAAAATTAACAGCATCAACTACAGGTTGGGTGCAGAAAACAACACGAACTTCAGATTTTTCAGTGGCAATTTCTTTTTTGATGGAAAGTGACAATGTTAAACATTTTCATATGTTTATAAAACATCAAGTTACGAAATAAGCAACACGTTTAAAAAAAAAAAAAAAATTGGCCTCAATAGCACCAACTACAGGTTGGGTGCAGAAAACAACACGAACTTAAGTGGGTGTAAAGGACCGGACCAACTATTGCTTGGGGTGCAAATCATAGCATAAATGGGACGAGACTTAGATAATGTGTAAGCATTTTCGTGCTATTTATGCTATGTTCTACACCTTCAAGTAATAGTTGATACTGTCCTCCACAACCGATAAAAGTCATGTTGTTCTCTGCACATGACCTATAGTTGGTGTTGTTGCTGCCAATTTTCCCAAAAAATAATAATTTCAAATCTATAACTGAAGAATATAATTAATACAAAGTGAAAAATCACATATAATTTAATATGACTAAGATCATGATGAAGAATTTTTATAAATTTGCAGGTGGGAAGTGGCCTGGTGCAATGCAGTGGTGGTGCAAGACAACAAGAGAGAAGGGGTGAGTAGGACTACGAAAAGTAGGAGAATAAGTGGTTGCATGATTGAGTCCCAATAATGGAGTGAATTGTGATTTTATCTGATCTTCAAAGTGAAACAATAGGCAGAGTTTTTCAGTTTACTTTTGTTTTTTTTAGAAATGCTTAGTTACGTGTTGCACCATAATATGAACACATCAGTCATGGAATGTACGGATTATAAGCCAATTTTAATATTAACTAATAAACAATATGATTATAAAGACTTTAAATCACGAGCTAATATTACACCATTATTTTAGGAGAAACATCCTAAAATCATAAATTTATAAGCAAAAAAATTCCCGTGCATTTTGCACGGGTCAAAACCTAGTCTAATATGATTAGTATTCAGGATACTAGAATAGCATATAAGCATGGGTTAATCCATACAAATATTTGTGTTACTACTTGTCATCATATATAAAACATTGAGTACTAGTAGAAAAATTCATAATAAACATATTTTACTTGTTGAAGTGGAGAATATTTATAGTATACCTGGGTGTACCATGCTCATGGTACACCCAAGACTATTTTCTCCAAATGAGCAAAATGAGCAAATGAGCAAACATTTTACTCATTTAAGAAAATGAGCAAACACTTTTATTACAAGATGAGCAAAATGAGCAAAATGAACAAAATAACTAAATGAGCAAACTTAGTGTCAAATGAGCACCTGATGTTCTAATTTATTACAAAAATACCCCTGGGTGTACCATGAGTGAACTCGTTGAAGTGTAACTTATTGTACTATGATATGATACAAAAACAACACCATTCCTGTCAAAATGCATATACGCTGGGGAAAAAAATACATTCATAAGATTAAGATTTTACAATCATGGTGATTCTAATTCATAACACGAGTTGAGTCCAAGATCTTGTAAAAATGACAATTAGATTACAAAGGAATGATGATTTGACACTGTTAGCAATAAATGCAATTTTTAGGACCTAGGGTTTGCTAGTTAACTTCAAGATCAACAATAAATGCAAAGTTGTAAACTTTAAGTGAGAAAAGTAAGCAATAAAGAGAGACAAAGATTTAGCATGGTTCGGTCAACCTTGACCTACATCCACAAGCAAGAACCTTGGAGTTTTCTTTAGCCTCTCTAATGGAGGAATTACAATGGAGAAGAAGAGAGAGAGGAGGAGAGAGAGAGAGTTATATTTTGTGGCTAATTTGAATCTTAGGGTTCTAAATGGCTTTAGGATGCCTTATATATGACATCCTAGATGTTACAAAATGACCCAAAACCCAAAACATTAAATCCGAAAAAATCCGGATTAAATCGCAAAATCTCGAAACAGGGCAAGCTGCCCACCCGGTGCAGGTTTTGCACAATGAAATTGCCTTCGAGGCAGAATAGGAGGGGAAAAGCAGGCCCGCCCGAGCTGCCCACTTGACCGCCCGGGCCCACTGCACGCCAGCCCGGGCTGCTTCCTCGTGGTCCGGCTCGGCTTCACTCGTCCGGGCTGAGCATCGAGCTCTTTCTCCTTCTCTTCTTCGAACCGAAAATCATGGCATACTCTACAATTCTCCACCTTGACTTGAATTTTCTCCAAACACCTCCAATAACACCAAACAAACACTAATCAAACTCCAAAGCTCTACCCCCATAGGGGCTTACAATAAACAAGAGGAGGGACCCGCCAAGTTCACACACAAGGTGAACTTAGCGGTTGGCAAAGGCTTTGTCAACATGTCGGAGGGGTTCTCCTCGGTAAGAATCTTCATCAATGTCAACTCTTTCTTATCAATGACATTCCGGATGAAGTTGTACTTCACATCAATATGCTTCGTTCTTCTATGGAACGTGTTTTGGTTCTTAGCCAAGTGAATGGCACTTTGGCTATCACAAAATACGGACACCTCCTTAGAACACGAGCTAATCTCCCCAACCAAACCTTTAAGCCACTTTGCCTCCTTGAATGCCTCAGTAATTGCCATGAACTCTGCTTCCGTAGTTGAAAGAGCTACAACATCTTGTAGTGAAGATTGACAACTCACGGCCGTACCTCCCAAGGTAAACACATAACCCGAAGTTGATTTTCGATCATCCAAGTCTCCACCATAATCCGAATCACAATACCCAATCACACCATTTGCATCTTGGCCAAACTCCAAGCAAATGTGTGAGGTACCCTTCAAGTACCTTAGAAGCCATTTCAAAGCTTCCCCATGCCCTTTCCCGGGACTTGACATATAATGGCTCACCATGCTCACCGCTTGAGCAATGTCCGGCCTAGAACATACCATGGCATACATCACGCTCCCCACAGCACTAGTATAGGGGATGTGAACCATGGCCCTTTCTTCTTCTTCGGATTGAAGACAAAGCTCCTTTGAGAGCTTGAAGTGAGAACCGAGAGGAGTAGAAACGGGCTTTGCATTGCTCATTGAGAATCTCTCAAGAAGCTTCTCAATGTACCTCCTTTGGCTAAGGTACAATGCCCCCTTAGATCGATCTCTCCAAATCTCCATCCCAAGTATCTTCTTGGCTTCACCAAGATTCTTCATATCAAACTCACTACTCAACAACTTCTTCAAATTGTTGACCTCAATCAAATGCTTGTAAGCAACCAACATAGCATCAACATAAAGCAAATAGTAAATGAAGGAACCACTTACTAGCTCTTTGTAGTAGACACAACTATCATAGGAGCTTCTTGTGAACTCATGAGCCAACATAAACGAATCAAATCGCCTATATCATTGCCTAGGGGATTGTTTCAACCCATACAATGACTTCACCAAACGGCACACATGCTCTTCTTTCCCTTCAACCTCAAAACCTTCCGGTTGCTTCATGTAGATTTCCTCCTCCAAGTCCCCATGGAGGAAAGCGGTCTTAACATCAAGTTGGTGTAGCTCCAAGTCTTCTATAACTACCAAGGCAAGCAAAACTCTAATGGACGAGTGCTTCACAACCGGTGAGAAAACTTCATGAAAATCAACACCCTCAACTTGAGTGAAACCCCTTGCCACAACTCTTGCCTTGTAGACGGGACCTCCCGAATCCGGTGTACCCTCCTTTCTCTTGTACACCCATTTACACCCAACGACCTTCTTCTTCTTAGGTGCAACAACTAACTCCCAAGTATTGTTCTTGTGCAAAGACTCCATCCCTTGCTTCATTGCTAACAACCACTTGCTTGAATCGGGTAGAGACATTGCTTCCTTGTAGGAGCATGGATCATCAAAGGTCTCTACCTCATTTGCCACGGTGAGAGCATATTGCACATAGTCACACTCCTCAACATATCTTTGAGGAGGCTTGATTTGCCTTCTTTGTCTCTCACTAGCAAGTGTCTTGTGTTGGGTTTGTGGTGAACCCTCAACATGCCTCTCTTGAGTGAGAGCATCATCATGTGAAGCACTTTTAAGCTCCACCTTCTCCTCGGTGTCATGAGATGAACCTACATCATTACCTATAGCAAGCTCCTTCTCCGGAGTGATCATACATGATTCATCAAACACAACATCTCTAGAAGTTATTACCCTCCTAGATTTTTCACACCAAACTCTATATCCCTTAACCCCCAAACCATAGCCAACAAATACACATTTTCTAGCTCTAGGTTCAAGTTTATCCTCATTTACATGAATGTAGGCCGGACAACCAAACACTTTCAAATTAGAATAATCACAAGGAGTTCCGAACCATACCTCTTGAGGAGATTTAAAGTTAAGGGCGGAGTGAGGAGATCGGTTCACCAAATAGCATGTCGTTGCAACCGCTTCGCCCCAAAAGATCTTCCCCAACTTGGCTTGGGAGAGCATACATCTTGCCCTCTCTAAGAGAGTCCTATTCATCCTCTCCGCAACACCATTTTGTTGAGGCCTCCCAACACAAGTTCTATGACGAACAATGCCTTCATCAAGACAATACTTAGTGAACTTCTTTTCAACAAACTATAGGTCATTGTCGGTTCTCAAAACCTTGATCTTCTTGTCGGTCTTCTTTTCAATCATAGTCTTCCATTGAAGAAACACATCAAACACACCATCCTTGTGCTTGAGAAAGAACGACCACACCTTCCTAGAGAAATCATCAATTATTGTGAGCAAGTAACTACAACCACCCAAAGAAATCTTCCTAGAGGGACCCCACAGCTCCGAATGGATGTAATCAAGAGGTCCTTTGGTGTTGTGTATTGCGGGCTTGAAGCTAACCCGCTTGTGTTTACCAAACACACAATGCTCACAAAAGCCAAGGTTACCAAGCTTCACATTATCTAGCAATCCTTGCTTGCAAAGTTTGGACATTCCTTGCTCTCCCATATGACCAAGCCTCAAATGCCAAAGCTTGGTATCATCGTAACTCATAGTGCCGGTGGAGACATTTGCCGAACCACTAACCATGGAACCTTGTAGCACATACAAGCTTCCCCTTTTATTACCCTTCATCAACACAGGTGCACCCCTAATAACCTTCAATACTCCACCTTCCGCTATGTACTTACACTCATTGTTGTCAAGAGTACCAAGAGAGATCAAGTTCTTCTTCATTTTCGGAACATGGCGGACTTTGGACAATGTTCTAACCGTGCCATCAAACATCTTGATATTCACGGACCCTATGCCAATCACCTTGCAAGTTGCATTGTTTCCCATGGTGACCGTGCCTCCATTATACTCCTCATATGAGGTGAACATGTCTTTGTAGGGTGTCACATGAAAAAAACATCCCGAGTCCATTATCCATTCACTCTTGCTCTTGAGCCTATCATGAGTAACAACCAAAGCTCCACTTTCGCCATCAGAGTCAACATAGCTTACATCGGCGGAGTTCATGGGTCCCTTGCCTTTCCCGGGCTTACTATCCCCCGATTGCTTGTTTTTCAACTTGTAGCATTCGGACTTAATGTGACCCTTTAGATGACAATAATTACAAGTCTTGTGCTTATTAGAATTGGGCTTCTTTGACTTAGAACGCCCCCTATTCTTACCACCATTACCACCTTGACTACCCCTAACAAACAAGCCATCACTAGAGTTTGATGATCTAGATGTCAATTGATTATCAATCAACTCCCTTTGTTTCAAAGCATCCCTAACATCATCAATACTCAAATCATTTCTACCATACAAGATAGTTTCCCTAAAATGCTTGTATGAAAATGGTAATGAACACAACAACCAAATAGCCAAATCTTCATCATCCAAAGTCACATCAATATTTTTAAGATTCATCACAATAGAATAAAACTCATCAATATGAGACTTAAGAGAATTACCTTCCTCAAGTCGAAGTTCATACAATCTACTCTTGAGTAGAAGTCTGTTGGTGACACTCTTTGCCATGTAAAGAGACTCCAACTTCAACCATAGACCCGCCGCAGAGTCCTCCTTAGAAACTTCCCTCAATACTTCATTCGAGAGGCAAAGTTGTATAGCCGATAAGGCCTTCAAATCAAATTCTTCCCATTTCTCTTCGGTCATAGTAGTAGGCTTCTTCACCTTGCCCTCTAGAGCCTTGTGAACACCATTTTGAATCAAGATTGCCTTCATCTTCACTTGCCATAGTCCAAAGTTGATGGACCTATCAAACTTATCAATATCAAGCTTCATTGTTGACATATTCTTCAAAGAAATCAACTAGAAACCTCCCAAAACCTAAAGCTTTGATACTAATTGTTAGCAATAAATGCAATTTCTAGGACCTAGGGTTTGCTAGTTAACTTCAAGATCAACAATAAATGCAAAGTTGTAAACTTTAAGTGAGAAAAGTAAGCAATAATGAGAGACAAAGATTTAACGTGGTTCGGTCAACCTTGACCTACATCCACAAGCAAGAACCTTGGAGTTTTCTTTAGCCTCTCTAATGGAGGAATTACAATGGAGAAGGAGAGAGAGAGGGAGTTATATTTTGTGGCTTATTTGAATCTTAGGGTTCTAAATGGCTTTAGGATGCCTTATATATGACATCCTAAAGGTTACAAAATGACCCAAAACCCAAAACATTAAATCCGGATTAAATCGCAAAATCCCGAAACAGGGCAAGCTGCCCGCCCGGGCCCACTACCTGCCCGCCCGGTGCAGGTTTTGCACAATGAAACTGCCTTCGAGGCAGAATAGGAGGGGAAAAGCAGGCCCGCCCGAGCTGCCCACTTGACCGCCCGGGCCCACTGCACGCCCGCCCGGGCTGCTTCCTCATGGTCGAACTCGGCTTCGCTCGTCCGGGCTGAGCTTCAAGCTCTTTCTCCTTCTCTTCTTCGAACCAAAAATCAAGGCATACTCTACAGACACATTAGTCACTCCATCTGTACGTTTTCTTCAATTGTGTCAAAAAGTCATATTCTGGCCTTTAGCTTTAGGCTAGGTAAAAACGCAATGCAAAAATTCAGTTAAAGATTTGCTAATGATTGGATTTTCCTGTTAAAGATTTGCAGAAAAAGCCTAAAATTACATCCAAGTTTCCTTGAAAAAAGCTAAGAAACCCAAAACTGAATTGTTCAAAGTAAACTTAAACATATATTATTAAGCCATAATACTATCAATACAACCTATACTCCCATAAATAGGAGAAGTCACTAAATACAAAACCAATAACTAAACAATAACAGGAAAAGAAATAATACCACCTTTTCCCATCTATAATCAAATAACTAATAAGGCATGATATTAGATCGACACAATGGGCAACTATTTTTCCCCTCGAGAATCCAAGAAACCAAACAATTCCCATGAAAAATATGAGAACAAACAAGATTTGCAACTTCTTGTTCACTACTATTATATGACGTATCCTCCAAGCAAATCGAACAATGCAAACTCATATCAACCTTACTTGTCCTAATTATATTCTTGGTCCGTAGAAATGTCTCTATTTCTTTCATACGTGTCTTTTTCTCTTCATAAGTCTCATGGGGTTCTTCTTCGCGATCAATACCCATGTCCATGTCCACCATATCCATATCCATATCCATATCATCGAGTACATGCCCATATTCCGGTCCCACTTTAATCTCGACAGTCATTTCAAGAGACTTACGATCTTCATGATAAATTTCATCAGAAAAAAGGTCACAGCTTTCAACAACCACATGAATGGCACAATAATAAGCGTTGGCGTCCACATCAAGTTCATCTAACCATTCTTTAACGGTTAGTCGTGCTCTTGTACGATTAAATGAGCTTGTTCTCTCTAATATGAAACTCGCACTTCTTTCGACGGCATTGGGGATGTAAGTATCATGATAATATACGTGAACGGTAAAGAAGTCATCGACTCGGCGATTCGGGTTCGGACTAGAACTCGAACTCGGCTCGGCTTCCCAAGTAGATACTTCCACCCCGGGTCTCGACGAGTACTTCAAAGGAAACATGGGTACAGTGGTCGTGTCTCTTAAGTAAATTTTTGTTTTTGGGGAGGGAGATGGGAAGAACAAGAACCTTATTAGCAAAGCACTACAACGAAGAAGCTAAACCAAACAATATGTAAAGCTAACATCTCAATCTCATCTTTGTCATTAAACGTATGCATATATATACAACAACTTTCCTAGACATCATAGAAATCGATTTCCTAATCTAATCCAAATACTTCATCAGTTGTGATTAATAGGAATTTATTTGATGAAGTATCTTATTACTTAGGATAAAGAAGGCTGTATTATGTCTTATTTAGGTGTTTGGATCCTCTAGAGTTCTAAAAATCAATGGCTAATATATTATCTTTCCAAAAATCCCCTTATTTTTTCTCATCAAAATCCACTCCCTAATTTTCCCCTTCCCACCAATATGAGCCATTGATTTTAAAATATACGATTCAGATACAACTCTACCTGTAGAGCATTATTAAAACTCTAGAGGATCCGGACTTCTTATTGAGAGTATAGTTTATGTGGTGGCCAAGCATAATATCAGAGTTTTGTTTGTTTATTTATTTTATTTTATTTTTTTTTTGAGAGTTTTGTTTGTTTAAGAAGCTTTGTGAAGTTAGAATTATGGAAAGATTCTGTCAGAAAGGGGTTATGGAAATCATTTAAATCAAATTTAATCAACGCAAAATAATATCCTATGTTTTTTTAGTTGCACCATTTAATTTTTGCATAAAAATTTAGAAAAGAGGAGAGAGAAGGAAATTAGGCCTATTTGCTCATTAATTAATTAGTATATAAATGGTTTAAGGGGTAGGTAAAAATTAAAATGAGGATGAGGAGGTAAAATAACCCTAAAGCTTTACTAAAAATAAAAGTGGTGCAACTAAAAGACAACATTTTCAAATGACAATAGGCGCAACAAGAAAAGAAGGTATATTCACAAATAAGCGCAAGATTTACCTTTTCATGATCTTCTATGAAAACCTTTGATCACTAATATTTTTATAAAAGCATGAAGTTAGGCTACTTGCACTTTGCAGCCATGAGTTAAGTACACTCTTCTCCAATATTTAGTCAATAATAACACGATTTTACAAAAATATATACTTTTCTTGATGGGAAAATTAATATTTATAATTGTTTTATCATTTATCCATCAGAAAAAAGAAAATCAATCATATATAATTATTTCACGAAAGGTTAAGACATTGTGAAACAACATTGTAGATGGGAAAATCTGACTACTAATTCTAGACAGTAAATCATACAATAGTCATTTTGGTTATGAATCAAGTGAATCTTCTGATACTACAAGCAGTAACCTTCTTCAGGGTAGCTCTGTCTGAATTCTTCATTCATGGTTCATAATCTCAATGCATCCCAATATCCACAAGGAAACTCTCGAAAAATCAGACTAGTTCTATTACTAATATCTACAGAATCTCAATCTAAGAATTCTGGGCAAATATTTTGGCAGCTTACTCTCTCAAACTAAGTCTTGCATTCTGCACTTTAATAGAAAGCTTCAACTTCTGGTCCTCCATATCTTTCAGCACTGCGTGCAAGTTTGCACGATACACCTCACACCGCTTGTTTGTATTTTCCAACTCAGCTGTCAGTTCTCTGATCTTCTTCATCTTCGCCTCCTATAGCACAAGAAAAAAAAGTTGATGAATAAAAGGATAATGCTAAACATAGTCCTTACGGCCCGTTTGGTAAGAGGTTATAAATGGTGGGAATGGTAATGCATTATAGTATAAATTTGTACTAGAAATCCAATGTCATTACCAATGGTAATACTACCTCATCACAAGATATCCATTTTCTTCCTAAAATCTCATTACCATCCATTACCACTTGGGAAGGTGGTATTGGGTGGTAATGAAAATTTATAAAGGGAAAACCATGTTTTGTGATAAAGTTTCATTCCCATGGTCATGGACATGTGAAAATCTTTACAAATTTACACTAAATTTCATTACCATTACCACTATTTATAACCACTAACCAAACGGGCCGTTAGAGTTATGGGTAAGAAAATATGTGGTTATATTAAGAATTAATTATGATGCAAGATTATTCATGGCTATTATGGTTGAGAAATCCCTCAAAAATTTTAAACAAAAATCATATTCTTGCATCAGTTTACACTTAATTGCACTAGCAAAAGGAAGCATCATCTCCAGTATACCTTAATTGTCTAATAACCATTCAAAAAATCATAAAAAAAGGTAAGGCAGTGATGAATTGACATATGAAGTGTGCAATCATAAGCATCATGGCCAATCATTGGGGCTTGGTGAATTGATCAGGAAAGAAGAAATTGAGTTTAAAATGCTCCATAATTTGCCATAAATGCAAAACCCAGGATAACCTACATTGATTCTTCCACCAGTGCTATATAAAAGAACTAAAACCCAAGATTTGCGTAGTTATGTAAAAGTCGGCAGTCATAAACAAGGAAAAGAACATACCAACCCCAAGAAACTGTAGCACTGATCAGCATTCACAAAGAAGTGTAATTTTATGATTTTGCAAGGAAAAAAATGTTTCCCAAAAAAATGCCAAACTTACTGCAAGATGTCCCGAAGTCACTTGATTGTCACCATTCGTCAGATAGCCATCCTGTGAGACTCCAAGACCTAGGTTATTTGTGGCAGCAACCTTCTTTGCAGCTTCCTGCAGAGCGTTCATAGCTACATGGTAAACATGAACAGATTTTGCACCTTCTTCCACAAATCTAATGGCTTCCTGCCTTAGATTGTTATATCTAATAGTCAGAGATTCTCGTGAATTAGTCGACTCCTCCACAGAATGTTCATCCAATGCAGCTCCACATTTAGCATTCCTTGTCCATCTTTTCAACAAGTACTCTGAAGGAAGAGTAAGAACATTCTTTGCCCTAAAAACTGCTAGTATGTGCCTACAAATGATACCTGAAAATTCAAACATTTGGCAGCTACAACTAGCTTTTGTTTCTAAAGAGTTAAAACTAACAATATGAGCTTTATGGTCTTCCCCAAACTTGGCAACACGAAAAGTAGTAACCCCTCCTGAATCCTCGAATTTTGTTGCAGGATTAGCCAGGGTCTCAACAAGCTCCTCTTGAAACTTCATGAATATTTTTCTGGTGTAAACATTTGCAGCTTGTTTCTCCATTGGAGATGGAGTCTTCAACATGGGCAATGTATTATTCGTATCATCATCAGCCAGTAGTTCCTTCTCATGCCAACTTGCAACAGCTTTTTCATACTGTTTAATCAGCAATTCTAAGGTAGTATCAGCAGTTATAAACCCATCGAAGTATAAATGTCCAGCCTCATTCCCTTCACCAAAGAGCTCACCAAAGAAAGTGTCTCGGATGTAAACAGGGACCCACTGACGCCGAGCATCATAAACTGACTGCAGCCATTCATCATCCATCAAATAATACTGTCCCAAAAGCATTCCCCACCTAGTTTCAAATTCCTTAATTGTCTCACTCTCATTAACACACTTCCTGAAATCTGCTTCAAAAGTAGGATGTGATTGGTAAACATGACCCAAATGAGTTTGCGTCTCTCTAAACATGCTCCATTTGCAAAAACGAAGCCGGGTATTGGGGAAAACTTGAGACACCGCCACCTGCACAAATCTATCAGGCTCCGTTGTGATCGAGACTGGGATTTTCCCTGACATTGCGTGAAGCCACGTTTGGAACAGCCAATTGTAGGTAGACTCTGATTCACTAAGCAGCAATGCACAGCCAAAAAGTATTGGCTGCCCATGATGATTTAGTCCCGTAAATGTTGCAACCGGTACTTTATAGCCATTGCTACCATATGACGTATCAAAAACAACCGTGTCACCAAAGTAGGTATAGTTAATCCGTGAAGCAGCATCAATCCAGAAAATATTGGCAGTTGAAGGATCATGTTCACCCTGAATTGCATAATAAAAATTAGGATTCTCAGAGTGCATTCGCTTCAGGTAATCCAATACATGCTGACCCCCACCGCCCAGGGACCTTTGCCTGACCGTGTTCATCAATTTCACTGCAACAGTTCACACAGGTGAACCAACAACCTTACTTCCTCTACATATTTTTCTTTCTTTACTTTTCGGGTAGAATCAAATAGTTCTTTGTAGTAATTACCCAATTAAATGCATCAATCACTTCAATTTCCGCCCTTTCTAAACTCTAAAACCATCAAAATCCTCAGGCAATCAGAATCAAATTTCACTGGAATATTTTCATATTAATTCAGAATTTCACAAAGGATGATCAAAACTTTTTATGAAGGCACTCAAAATTAAATTAAAAATTCACTCACCCAGATAAAGGTTACAATTTTCCAACAAAAAACCATTAATAATTCCAAATTTTTCATAATCCTCAGGGAAAATTCTAAGCCAAAAATCACTTAAGTTTCACATTCCACCTAAATTCCACGTGGAACAATCTGAACCTTTTTTCATTTTTGCAGATAATTCGAAATTAGATAGACAATCACAAATAAAAAATTTACAATTTTTCAAACAAAAATCAGTAGTATTTTCATATTCCTTCAAAAAAAAATGCTATGCCTAATTGCTAAATGAAGTAATAAGAATTCTCAGAGATAATACCAAAAAAAAAAAAAAAAACCAACAATATGAAACCATAAAAATTAACAATGAGAAAATGATTAAACAAATTCGAACTTCAACTCACTGACCTGATAATAAGATAAAACCAAATAACCCAAAAGTTTAATCGAGTATTCCACAGAAACTACTGAGAATCGCACGATTTCTTCGAATTCGCCGGTAAATTACGCCGGTCGCCGGATTCCGATAGTCGCACAGGGAAGAAAGAGACGTTGAAGAGAGAAAATTTTGGGGGTTTTGTTTTAATTGGTTGGATTCTTTCTTTGATAAGAAACTCAAAATAATGTGGCCAATTTTTGGATCAATCCATAGCCCATTGGCCATTGTACTTTAGTCCAAAGTCCATATTAATAGTTGTTCTCTATCGTTTTTGTACTTTAAAGTTGGGCATGTCTCGAGCTGGCTTGGTACGAATTTGGCCAGGCGACAGAAGACTGTTGGCTCAATCATAATCAACTAGAAGAAAAAATTCCTATAAACTTTTTAAGAAGGGATCACTTGCACAACACATGATGTAGTCGGTGCATGATCCTTTCTTTTGAAAATTGGGTGCATGTACAGCAGACCAGCACGACCCGATTTTTCTTTGGTATATTTGAGGGCTAGTCTGATGTAGCACAAGGCTTGCTAGGCCAAGATGACATAGGTTGTGCCTAGCTATGGACTTTCTATGGTTGGAGGTTAGGAATTTAGGATCATATCTAATTTATACCGTATCTTATTGCACATGTTAAGAGAAATCAAAGTCCTATAAGTAAACCATTCAAAGGTAAGAATCAATTCCAACATGTATATCGAGTAAATAGAAAACACACTTTAGCCCCGGTCGTACTTTTTTTTAATGACATGAACAAGGTTTATAGTTGAATGATAAGTTTGTATTTTAATTATAATAAGATACTCCATATAAATAGTGTTTTATGGTTTAATTTGCTTTCTTTCATTTTGTATATTTATTTTTTATATTTTCAATGTTTTCTTATTTTTGAGTTGGGCATATCCCGAGCTGGCTTGGAACGAGTTTGGCCATGTCGAGCACAAGCCTATTGGCTTACTTATAGTCAATCGAAAAAAGTGCATATCTTTAGAAGGGACCACTCACACGACATATGGGGTAGTGGTGCATGGTCGATCACCTCTTTGGAAATTCGAGGCATGTCCGACTCGACACGACTTTTTGTTTGGGCTTATTTCGGGCTTAGCCGGCGTCGCCCGAACAATATGGAGCTGCTATCTTGAAAAATAGGCCCCTATATAAAAGAAATTAAAAGAAACCACCAAAATATGCAAGTAAACCAAATCACAAACATGCATCAAACTAAGTTTTTCTCTTCAAAATCTTTTGATACATTCCAAGAAGAGCTGAATTCAAAAAACTTGCAGACATTTTGACTATCAGTTTCAAGTCTTTTGTGTTTAAGGAATCTTTTTTTCAATTTGGAGGCCCCTTTGAAAGTGAAGCCATATTCCATGTCCCACTTTAGACATGCTAAAGGTCGGGCTTGGGCTTAGCCCCATGTGGCACGAGGCTTGCTAGGCCAAGATCATGACCCGGTTTGTGCCTAGCTTGGCTAGCTACGATCGTATATATATATATTTTTTTTGATAAGGAGAGAAAGCTAGGAGGTGTCTACACAAGAGACACCCCCTAAAACACCCCAAAGGGTGGTTACAATAAGCATCAAGTACGAAAAAAAAGAAGAAAAAGGAGCACTAAGGAACTCGAGTACATGTTCCGCCGCGGCCCCACGCCATCACCCCAAGCCCAAATCGACGTCGAACCCTTCGCAGGGGGCAAGACGAACATCGCCGAAAATGAATAAGCTCCCACATCTTCACGAGAGAAGCACAATAACTTGAGGCCATCAGATCAACCATAAATCTAACCAACTAAACAACAATAACTAAATAAAACAAGAAAAAGAAATAGAACCCAGAAACAAGAACAAGTATAAAACTCATAAAAAAAATCGATGCGGACAAGCAAAGCACCACTAATACCACGACCGAGCCACCTTCGCCGGATTCGCCACCGAGCACTGGCGAACCTCCACCGGGAACAGCCAGCGAACCTCCGTAGAGAACAAAGGCTAACGAACCAGACCAGCGAAACCGGCCCCCGTGACGAGCGCTAGAGGTGTTAAACCCAACCATTTTTCTTGGAGGAGCATTCTGGATCATCATCCACCATCGCCTTGGAAGACGCGAAGACGCGAAGACGAAGACGACTACTTTGATGAAGAGAAGAGAACCGGCTGAAGATAGGGACTGATTTGAGAACTGAAGTCACAAATTACAGGACTGAAGGTAGATTCTAAGATGCAAAAAGACTTGAGAAATTGAATTGGGGGAAATTCTAGGGTTAGGGTTTTCTAGAGAGAAGGTAAAGCCTCTCTCTCTCTCTAGAAAAACTATAGACTGTATATGGTTGGAGGTTAGGATCATATACTCAATTTGTGCCTTATATTATCTTGTTGATCGGTAAAACTGCCCAAGAAGAGACATCAACACCGGGTATCAATGTTGATGTCAATGGAGGACGATTCATGGTTAGGGTGGTCTTGGTACCAACTACCAAGTAAAGTAGTAGGGTTAAGGGAGTTAACTTTGCTATGAGCTAATAGAATATGTTATTGAATTAATATGGTTTATTCATATGCGTTATACTGTTTATATATATAATTAACGTTAGGATAGACCTATTCAATATTAGATTAGAAACCTCATAAAGAATAAAAGAAGGATTAGTCTTAATGAAAAAACCTCTTCAAGCTAAGATTAGTCTTAATGGGCAGATATTTAAGCGAGGATTAATGTTAATAAATATTTAAAAAAATTATCAGCATGGATAATGGAATCTAGAGAGAAAAGAAGCGCCCGCGGCTGGTTTTTTTTTCCCAATCGCTATTTACCGTCCGTATTTACTTGAAATCGTCCATACTTTTTTCATTATATACCCCCATGCCCCTCCCCCTTTCACCTCACTTTATCCTCTCCACTCTCACCAAACTTAAGCTCTCTCTCTCTCTACCATCAAGCACTAACACCACCACCACCTTCCGAACACCACCGTCGGACGACCACCACCGGAGCACCACCACCGGAGCACCACCGGAGCAAGTGAGGAGTACCGAAAATGTCCGATGAAGGACCGTCAACGCCGCCGGAATGAAATGTGGTAAGTTTAATTTTTTTTTTTTTTTGCCGGAAATTTTTTTTTGCGCCACCGGAGCACGGTAACAGATCGAAAATCCGTTACACCGGTGGGAGCAACGGATGCGAAATCCGTTTCTTCCACAGAGCCAACGGATAAAAAATCGGTTACCTCGCGTGGAAGCACCGGAGTTTTGATCCGTTACCTTGGTAACGGATCACTTTTCCGGTGCTTCCACAGAGGCAACGGATATTTTATCCGGTGCATCTGTGGAAGCATCGGAAAAGCGATCCGTTGCTTCCACTGGCGTAACGGATTTTAGATCTGTTACCCTGCTCCGATGCGCAATTTTTTTTTTTGGTTTCTTTTTAATAATTTCTGTATAATTTATGTTTTAATAATATATTTCTTATTTATTTAAAATAATTTACGTTTTTTATAATTTATGTTTTAATAATTTACGTTTTAATAAATAAAATTTGTGTGTATTTGGGTAGTTATAATTTTTTGTTATTTAAATTTATAGGCATTTGAATATTAATAATTATTATGTTAATTTGTGTGATTATGTTGTAATTAGGATTTTAATGCATGTTAGTAACATGTTAGTATTATTTAATTTGTTTGATTTAATGATTTAAGCATGTTAATATTATTAATTGTTTTTATTAGGATGTTAATATTATTAATTGTTTTTATTAGCATGTTAATATTAGTATTTAAAAGAAAATTTGTAGTTAATATTAACATGTAAACAAAAATTAGTATTAATATTTGTTGATATTATATTCAAAATTTTAGTATTAGTATTTTAAAAAATTCCATTTAGTTAATATTTGATTTTCCGTCATAATTAGTATTGATTTTGTAATTAGCGAATAATAGTACATCCGTTTATGTTAATTTTGTTAATGAATATTTAGTTAATATTTTTAGATATTGTTTTCAAATATGTATGCATATTATTATAATTATTTTCATAGTAAGTAGTAATTTTTGTGATTGGTAACTAAATAATATTAAGTTAATGAATGGATTATATTAAGTTGAGAACACATGCACTATGTAGTTAATAAATTTTGTGATTGGTCAATAAATAATAATGATTATTAGTTACGATAAGTAAGTAAATAATAGTGAATAATATTATTGATTATATGTTGTCTAATTGAAAAAATGCTAAACGTTATAGGCTTATTTGCCGGACTTTGGGGGTGATTATATAGATTATAATCACATGTTTTATAATGAAACACTATGGGCTGAGAAAAAGGAACTACAAGATTGGGTTAAGAAAAGGGCACATGAAATCGGGTTTGTGATGGTTATTATGTCACATCATAAACACGATCCTAGTGGACGACCATATGTATATATGAAATGTAACCGGGGCGCACCATATAGGGGTGAAGGTAGATATCTTAGTGTAGCAGAACGGGTAGCTACAAAGACAAAAGCCTGTGGCTGTAGAGCGGGAGTTAAGGTTGAGTATTTGGAGTACCCAGATCGAACTGGATGGGTGATCAAAGCAGAACGGGGGATTAGGGGCATGCACAATCATGAGTTCATTCATTACCCTGAGGGCCATCGACCCATCAGCGGCCTTAGTCCGGCGGCAAAGGTATTCGCTCGCGATATGATAAAGTCGCACGTTAGGCCTGCTAGTATCATGAAAGCTGTGAATGAAAAATTTCCCGATGATCATCCAAATATGAGACACTTGTACAACCTGAAGGAAAAGGATAGAAGGAAAGCAATGGATGGTAGAGACGTGATGCAACACTTCCTTCACCTTGCTCGAGAGAGCAGCTACCTTCACTGGATTAGGCAAGACGAGGAGACAAATGCAATGACTGCAGCATTCATGGTGCACCCTCGTTCGGTAAATATCCTCCGAACTTATCCACTTGTTGTTGGTATGGATGCAACATATAAAACCAACAAATATAACATGCCTTTTCTAGAGCTCATTGGGATGACGCCGTGTAACAAGAATTTTATGGTTGGGTATGCTCTGATGGCCAACAAAACAGCTGATAGTTATAATTGGGTGTTGGACAAGTTTAGGTTGCTTATTGGAGTGAATGTTGTCCCTGTTACACTCATTACTGACCGTGATTTGGGCCTTATGAAAGCGATCCGGGAAGTGTTTCCTAACTCTGCACATTTGCTATGTAGATGGCATATCAACAAAGACGTGCAGGCTAGAGTGAGTAACATCATGGGCAACACCGATGCGGGTCCGAGATTCGTGAGCCGAACTTGGTATCGGATAGTCAACGCGACCGACGAGAGGAGTTATGAGGCCGAGGTTGATAATATGAGAGATGTGTACAGAAAGTGGCCTAAAATAATCCAATACGTTGAAACAACTTGGCTTGTGTACAAAGAGAAGTTTGTGCGGGCATGGACGGACAATGTACTTCACCTTGGGAACACGTGCACTAGCCGAGTTGAAAGTGCACACTCTGCACTGAAGTCTTGGGTTTTTAGTGGCACAACTGCCTTGGATTCCATCTTTTCTATTGCTCACAGTGAGATAGAAAATCAGGTGAAGAAGGTTGAGAATGATTTGGAGGAAAGTCGGCGTCGGCACGGAATATTGTACAAGACTCAGGCATTGTATCAATTAAATGGTCGAGTCTCGCATTACTGTTTAGAACTGTTACTGCATGAGGAAAATCGTATGCGGGAGTTAGGCTATGAGGTATATCAGCGTTGCGGTTGCTCGTTGAGAACCACACATGCAATCCCCTGTGCATGCGCCATACGCAGACGATTGGAGGCGAACGAGAGTCTGTATCTGACAGACTTACATCCTTATTGGACTACTTTGATCATTGGTGATGGTGTCAACAACCCTGTGTTTGTATCTGAGGCAGCACAAGATTCTCAGTACTTCTTAGAGTTGGTTGAGCAGGTTCAAAGTAGTGATCCTGCCGTATTGCGTAGCGCTACCCGGGTTCTAGAGGAACATCTGCGTAATCCGGGCGATTCAGCTTTTGAGCCCGATATTGTCGAGAACCCCAAAGGGAGACCACGCCGAAAGAATCACCCGAGTACAAAACGAAAGAAGAGTGGTTTTGAGCACACATCCAGTTCGTCTTCAAAGAGAAGCAGATCTTTAGGTTCAGTTATGAGCTTGTCAACTTCTACAGGTAATATGTTTGTTAATTGTATGTATAGATTATTGATAACATTTATTTGCTACGTACTGATAAATTTTATGTTGATTAATTTGATTGTTGTAGGTCGGGAAAGCGTGGATGGAGAAGAGGGTGTTAGTGGATTTCCATTTTACCGCAGGATTCATGGGATTCTTCGCCCATTCATTACTAGATGGACTAATGTCCAGGCGGACGGTAACTGTGGATTTTGAACTGTTGCAGATTGTTTTTTAGGGCGTGAAGACCATTGGGGTTTTATCCGCCAAACTATGGCAAATGAGATTGTTGCTCATCGGGATGTTTACAGACGTATTTTTTATGATGGGATAGACGCAAGCAATAAGGCGCATTATTTGGAGTGGGGGCAAAGATCTCGAGGCTCATTGGATGGTTACTTCGCAAGACTTGTTTCCTATTGCGCAGATGTTCAATGCCGCAGTCATTTTAGTAGGACTTGGCCCAGAGGCACAACTATATCCGTGAATCACTATCCTTCCTTGGCGTGCTTCTGAATACACGATGGGTCCAACTAACGAACTCGTAATAGCACATCTTGGTACCTTTCAGCATTATATTAGACTGGAGTTACTTCCCGGATCACCCGTACCACCTATTCATAACTAAAGGCCAGCCCCTCTCGCTGAGGTCGGAAACACGGGAAGTACTCGTATATCCAGCACTGGAGGAGCGTCAGACACCCGGCAACCTGTTTGCTATCCGCTCTAGACGCAACCCCTAGCTGACGATATAGGTACGCCAAAGCAGCTGAGCCCCATGAGTAAGTATGAACTGAATCAAGGTCATCCAGCTCAGTTATGTTCTGGGGCATGAGGCGGGAACCACTCTTATCAGTAAAGAGGGTACACCCAAGTGTCAGGAGCATCCATGCGCGAACCTGCACGTCAGTTGGACGGCCCTAACCCATGCACCGATCGAAAATCTTCTGAACGGTAACGCCACCGTTCCTCCAGACCCGTGACTCCTCACATAATAACTCCTCACGAGTCAAGCCGAGGAGCTCCTCAAACCGTACATATTGATCAGAAGTCGGCAAAACAGCACTAACAGTCCGACCCTCAATAGGAACACGTAGGATCTGCCAAACGTCATGTAACATGATCGTCATCTCTCCAAAAGGCATGTGAAACGTGTTCGTGTCGGGCTGCCAACGCTCTACAAACGATGTAAGCAATGGAAAGTCAAGGTGCCGAAACATAATCCGTGGTTGCTGGGCAATACAAGATCTATCCAAGCGCTGCAACGACTGCTGCAGGAAACCCCAAGTCAGCAACGGATCAAATGCATTGGCGCGGTTATGGCACAGCATAACATCCCTAGCAGTCGTATCGTGGTATATACGGGAGCCGACGTGCCCCCGCCAACTAGGAATCAGGGTACCGTCAAGTGGGCCCCCAGGCATCGCCTCGGTAACTAACCACGAAGTATCCCTAGCAGCTCTAGTCCTGCTCGACAGCCTACTACATCCGGAACTCGACCCCGAAACAAACCTCCCTCTACTACCCTTCCTCACAGGCACATGGGAGGCGGCTTCACCCACATCAGCTCCATCACCACCACTCAAAGCATGATCTAACTCCTACTCGTCCCCAGTATCCCATCCAGCACTATCAGGCGCGTCCTCAGGAATAGGCATCTGGCTAGCCTGAGCATCAGTCCTCGCCCTCCTACTAGATGCATCAACACCACGAGATCTAGTGTGTCGTGGCGTCGATCCCTCAGGACCCTCAAGACCCTAATAATACATTATGTTAATTATTTATTATTTATTTAATGTCTACGTTATTATATTGTAATTACTACTAATCTATAACCATTGACACTCTAATAATTACTTAACTAAAATTATAAGGATAAATAATACTAACATGCATTAACATTGGTGATGGTGTTAACATAATATTATTAAAATATATTAACATGCGCAAAGTAAGTAAATTAGGGCATTATTATATAACTATTCACTTTCTAATAATTAATTAACTAAAATTACAACAATAAATCATATTAACTTGCTAATATCATTAGTAAACATGCTAATAAAAACAAATACCCTACACAACTAATATTAACATGCTAATAAAAACAAATACCCTACACAACTAATATTAACATGCTAATAAAAACAAATTAACATGCTAATATCATTACAATAAATAATCGTAATATGCTTCTAATATAAAATAATAACATGCTAATATCATTGAAATATTTTAATAATATAATAACATGCTCAAATCAATTTATTAACTAATTATATAATAACTATTAAAATTAAATAATACTATTATCACATGCTATTAAACAATTAAATAAATTAAATCAAATAAATTAAATAATACTACCATGTTACTAACATGCATTAACATAATAATAATAAAACCTAATTACAATATTATCACACAAATTGACATATTAACTATTCAAATTAAATTAATATATTCAAATAACTATTGACATAAATTATAAAAGCCCAAATAAACACAAATTATTATTTTTAATTCAAACAGAAATTATTAATACATAAATTACGAACAAACATAAATTATTTAAAATAAACATAAAAATATAATTATTAAAAAACAGAAATTAATAAAAACATAAACAAAACATAAATTAATAAAAAGGAAAAAAAAACCCAAAGTTCCCCCCACCCCTCGCCGGAAAACACGAACAGCAATGCAAAATTTTTTTTTCGAAATCTACGGGGAAACGGACAGAAATCCCGTTACCACCGCATAGTGGTAACGGATAACTATCCCGTTACCACCGCAGAGGTAACGGATCAGATCCACGTTACCTCTGCGGTGGTAACGGTAAAGTAATCCGTTACTATTAACGGGATTTCTGTCCGTTGCCCCGCTTTTTTAGAAAAAAAATTTTTTTTTTCACCATCTTTTCCGGCGACATATTCGCATTTTCCAGTACTAATTTTCGGGTTCGGTTTTAACCACATAAAACAACACAACTAACCTGATTTGATGATTCTCCCACTTCCTTTGCCTTCTTCCTTGGGCCCATGCTTTTTCCGGCAAGTTGTGGTGGTGGTGGTCGACTTTTGTCACGCGGATCTGGATCTCGCGGTGGTGTGCATCGCGGTGGTGCTGTCGGTGTTCGGTGCTGTTGGGCGCCGGAGATGTGTTGTGGTGGTGGTGGTGGTTGCAGTGGTGGTGGCTGCAGTGGGGTTGGTGGTTGCAGTGGTGGTGGTGGTTGCAGTGGTGGTCTGTGAGTGATGAGTGAGGAGTGAGAATGATAGAGTTTGAGAGTGAGAGTGGTGGGGGTATGGGGTAGTATTTGTAGGGGTAATTTAGGAGTATTTAAGAAATAATACGGGCGATTTTTCAGTAAATACGGGCGGTATTTAGTAATCCCCTTTTTTTTTTAGTACTGTTATTATATTTTGACATTAGAAGTGTAACAATATTGCCAACATGACTGAGATTATGATTTATGATACAAATAATATCTATAATCGAACATTAACACATAAACCAATAAATCTAATATAATTAGTTTTTAGAGTAGCATATAAGCATGGGTAATCCATACAAATATTTATTCTACTACTTGTGTCATCATATATAATTGAGTAGTAGAGTTCATAATAAAACATATATCATTTGTTGAAGTGTAACTTGTACTATGATATGATATAAAAGCAATATTTCTGCCAAAATTCATACACTCGAAAAAAAAATACATCCATTAAATCAAGATTCTACAATCATGGTGATACTAATTCATAACACAAGTTGAATTCCAATAGATCATATAAAAATAACAATTATTATTTCCTCCATTTATAAATACACGCGTACGCAAGATTTTTCATAGTAATCAATGTTTATCTATCAAACTTATCCTATATTTTCTCATAAATGTATAAGAATACATATAATCAAGTGTGGCCTTATTTTGATTCTTCTTAATGCTTACTTTCAAAATATCAACTTTCTAAATTTTTTACTTATACATAATTCAAATTATTATGCAACAAAGTACGTAGTACATTGGATAGTGTATAGGCACATAATATTGCATGTATACATTTATAAACGGAGGAAGTCGTATATTATTTGTGTCTTTTTTTGATATTTAATAAATGAGTGTATGACATATATTTTAGCGGGCAAAACCCCTTTACTTTTGAGGAGAAAAGAAATACTAGAGTACGAGCAATCTCCACAAGAGAAAAATTTAAATTAAGTTTCTTAAAAAAAGAAACCCTAAGTCGGAGTAAACTTATACTTCCTCCGTTCCAAATTAAAAGCAACAGTTTCCATTTTGGGAAGTTTCAAATTAAATGCAACAATTCTAAACTTGCTATATTTGGTAAGTTTTTTAGGTGTGAATTTACGAGAATACCCTTACTAAAAAATTAAACCACACTTAATTATACCTTAATGATTATCTAAACCTCTATCATCACCCCTTTAAGTCTCTCTCTCCTCACTCCCACCCACCTTAAGTTTATCTCTCCTCACTCCCACCACCACCACTACCACTACTTTCTCTCTCCTCACTCCCACCCACCTTAACTTTCTCTCTTCTCACTCCCACCACCACCACTTTCTCTCTCCTCACTCCCACCCACCTTAAGTTTCTCTCTCCTCACTCCCACCCACCACCACTTTCTCTCTCCTCACTCCCACCCACAACCACTTTCTCTCTCGACCACTGTCGGAATTCGTCCCCACCATCATCTTCGAATTTCGATCTCTTCAAATTCGTCTGGATCTCTTCACCTTCGTTGGAATTTCGAATTTCGATCTCCCCGCATCTCTCTCTCTCTTTTCGATCTCCTTCATCTCCCTCTCTTTCTTGTAGATGTGGTGGTTTCAAGGGTGAGGTTTTTGGTTTCCTTGGTTGGGGGTGGCCGTTTCGAGATGGAATGAGGTTTTACTTGGGTAACGTTGGTGGTTTGGCGGGTTGAGGGGGTTTCGGTGTGGGAGGGGCGTGGTTCTCCTCATTTCGAGGGGTGGCTGGAGGTTGCGATGGACGGGGTAGGGTTCGGTGCGTCAGATGGTGGTTTCGAGCTAGTGGTGGTGGCACGGGTGGAAGGTGGTGGCGGCTCGGGTGGAGGAGTGGTGGCTTGAGTGGAAGGGTGCTTGGTTAAGGTGAATAGAAGTAGAGGAGAGATTAAGTGCCTCGGTGGTGGTGGTGGCGAGTGCCTCGGTGGATTTGGTGGTGGTAGTCTCGGTGGATTAGGTGGTGGCAATCTCGGTGGTGGTTGTGGTCTCGGTGGTGGTGGTGGTGGCTGGTGGCTTCACTAGGTGGTGGTGTTGGTGAAGCTTAATTAAACTAAACACATGCCCCTTCCTTGTCTAAACACTCCTTAAGAAATTTCAACTAGGAGTCCGTGCCACTCCAATTGTTGCGTTTAATTCGGAACGGAGGAAGTACTAATATTAGCGGGCCATAATACTATCAACACAACCTATACTCCCGTAGAAGTCACTAAATAAAAATCAACAACTAAAATAAGCATCAGTGACTATTGACTAATAATCCAAGGTATGAATTTACATTGACACAATGGACAACTATTTTTCCCCTTGAGAATCCAAGAAACCAAACAATTCCCATGAAATATATGAGAACAACGAAGATTCGCAACTTCTTGTTCACTACTGTAAGATGACTTATCAAACTCCTCCAAGCAAATTGAACAATGGCAATCAATATCAACCTTACTTGGCCTAATTATCTTCTTGGTCCTTAGATATGTCTCTACTTCCTTCCTAAGTGCCTCTTTCTCTTCATAAGTCTCATTGGATTTTTCCTCGGGATCCATACCCATACCCATAGCCATAGGCATATCCATATCCATATCCATATCATCATCGTGCTCATACTCCGGTCCCACTTTAATGTCGACAATCATTGCAAGAGACTTATTACGATCTACCTCCAAAATTTCATCAAGAAGTTTCTCACAGCTTTCAACCACCACATCAATACATAAATAAGCATTGCCTTCCACATCAAGTTTTGTAACTCCTCTATGATGGCTACTTGTGTTTGTGAAGATAAAAATGGATTTATTCTCTCTAACTTGAAACTCGCACTTCTAACTTCATTGGGGACGATGTAGCTATTACGATAGTATAAGTAAACGGTAAAGAAGTCATCGGCTAGGCGGTTCGGGTTCGGACTTGACCTCGGCCTGATTGCATAAGATGATACAACCACCCCGATCTCGACATTGAATACAATAATGGAGGACTATATATGGTTACGATGGTCATGGTACCAAGTAAACTAGTAGGGTTAAGGGAGCGAGTTACCTAACTATAATTACCTTTGCTATGAACTCATAGAAGATGGTATTGAATTGAATTATTGAATATGGTTGATTCATCCGTGTTATTATATATATATATATATATATATATATATATATATATATATATATATATATATATATATATATATATATACTTCCTTCGTTCCATAATAAGTGAAACATAGGGATTGGGCACAAGATTTAATAAACATAACTTTCAATAGCCAAAAAGTCATAAAATACCCTTTTCAATACCAAAAGGAGGAGAGAGAAAAGCAAACCAACACAAGTTTGTGATGGGTACTCTTGTCATTTTGTCACTTTCTTTTTTCCATTTAAGGTATGTTTCACTTATTTTGAAACGTTCAAAAATAGAAAGTGTTTCACTTATTATGGAACGGAGGAAGTATATATATAATTAAACGTTAGGATAATCCTATTTAATATTGGATTAGAAAGTACTTGGGCTTGCCTACAATTATTGGGAGATCAAAGAAGGCCGTTTTCACCTGTTTAAAAGAGAGAATTTAGTAAAAATTGCAAGGGTGGAAGGAAAAAATTGTTATATCGCCCCGGAAAAGAAGTGTTGATTAAAGCAGTCGCGCAAGCAATCCCCACCAAATGGTAAGTATTTTTAAGATTCCTGAGGAACTGATAGATGAAATCCACGCGGTGTTGGCAAGGTTTTGGCACTACTACATAAACGAGCATATGCAACGGTCTAATGCAACGGTATGAGCCATTGCAACGGTCTAATGCAACGGTATGAGCTATTGCAACGGTTATCTGCAACGATATGAGCTATTGCAACGGTGGTTTGCAACGGTGTATTCTAATGCAACACTTATTTGCAACAGTTTGTAGGAACCGTTGCATGAGACCATCAAATGCAACACCTACCTTGAATATAGCAACGGTTTTCTATGTTAGCCTTATTTTAATATTATAGGTCAGTCATTAAGGGGGAAGTCCATATGTTTTGCCTTATTTGTAAAACCTAAAAATATCGAGAATGAAAAACCACAATTCATTCTCACAGACTCACAGTCACTCACATTATTTGTTCCTTTCTCGCTCTCCGTCCTCGCACCACAGCTCCACTCCGATCCCGTATCTGTAAGAGCTCCAAATTCTCTCTGAGTCACATTATTGTTGCTTCAGTTAGGTTTTCTCCACTTTCTCTCTCCTCAAGTCGAAGCTCCGCGAAAAATTAGCCATGTCCGACGAAGAACACCAGGTTCGAATCGAACGCCGACGCCGGTGCCTCTAAAACCTTCCCACAACAAGCTGGTACTATTCGCCGGAATGGTTTCATTGTCATCAAGAATCGCCCTTGCAAGGTATACCTTTCTTATCTTAGGGTTTTTCATTCATGTGTAATTGATTTAGGGATTTCTATTCTAAATTTTACTACTATGAAGTTTTTCTTAGGGTTTTATTGACGTCATTTTGGATTGAATATGATTGGTTTTTTCTCTCGTTCTTCGCAATTTTGATGGTGTATGGTTGGCAGGATTCTTATGTGTGTAGTTTGATTTGGTTCGAGAGTGGCTGTTTTGAGAATTTCATCCAAATTCATTTGATTTTGGTATTATGTTTACTGGTTAATTTCTGGTTTTTTTTGCTGAAAAGATTACATGAATAAAACATGTGTGTGCGTGATAATATGTAATATCACATGACAAGTACTTTGTAACTATGTGAATTATCCGGTTATTGGTAGATGTTGATAGAATAAATTTGTACTAATTATATTTATGTTTTCCTGAATGAATGAAGTGCACTTAATCTGTTTGAGAAAATCAAGAGCTTCAGGTGTAGTTAGCCGTGATTATTTGTTTCTATGTAAATTATTACGAATTAGTCATTTGATTTGTCGTGCAATATCTTATGGATAATATGCCACTGTCGATACTGTCAAGTGCGTGAACAGGTTTGTTGTGGTAGAGATAAGGTCAAATTTTCTGAGGTGTATACTATTAATTTTTAATCTGTTCAGTTGTGAATGAAATGTTTGAAGTATTCTTCTGTATGCGTTCTGTTTCTGTTGGCCTTCTATTGGTCTTGTCATGCTGAAGTTTGTTACAAAAAGTGTTGGGTGAGGAAAATGATTTTGGATTGTTTTTTTTGTAGTCACTGGAAGGTAAAAGATAGAGGGTTAATAGGTTATTGAGGTTGGTAGGAAAAGTCTTCAAGTTCTTGTAGTGCTCTTTGGATGTCTTTTCATGCGCTGAGCAGTTCTTAGGTATCAAATCGTGACATTAAACTAAAAGTTTACAGCTCTATATATTTAGCATTCAAAGAAATTAGATAGCTCAATGACATCAAATTGCTCACCTAATTGTGTTAGGTTAATGACTAGTTTTTCTTCCTTTTGTATTATGTTTATGGTTAGGACCCTATTGAAATGAAGTGAAAAGTTGTTGACCACCGAATGCTTATGAAGAAGCTATATATTAACTTTATCTCCATGTGGACAATGTCTGAGTGTTTAGAATTAATGAATAGGTTTCAATAGGCAGCCCCAATTTCTCTTCAATGACCAAGTGTTAGTGAAATATCTTTGTTGTGATGCTAAAGTGAGAAACCTCATTCCCTGTATATTTGATAGCAATATATTCCAAAATCTTAAACAGGTCATAATTAATGCATTTTATGCTTTCTACTTTCAAGTTTTCATAATTCATAATTCATAATTTTACTTCGTTTGTGCTTGTATATCTTTCTTAAACATAAGCTAGCTCACAAGAAAGTCTCCTTTTTTCCCCCTATAGTCATATAGTTATCTAGTACCCTGTGCTTGAAGCATGTTATGAAATACTATAATATGTTTTTGATAGTAGGCTAGTGGTACAATATCATTGCTTCAGCAAAGAAGAGAATTTGCAACTAATAGAAGATAATCTCATAAACCATATTTTGAATTTTGATTGTATACTATATTTTTGAGTTACATTACAAAAAATGATATATGAAAAGGTGAATCCGGTGGTCCTACGGGAGCCTTTTCAACATATATATGTTCATATTGGAGGATAATCAAAGTCAATAATGTTCAACTTTGAAAGATTTCGTACATCTTTCCATAATATCCTATTTGCTAACTCTAATCAAAAAGATAAATTATACTAAATGTTGAACTATCAAAATTTGAGTTGTTTTGCACTTCAGCTCCTTCGAGAAAATCAAGTATTTTCTTTGTCGAGGTTGTTTCGCATTTTGCTCTTTGTTAACATACAAGAATATGTTGTCATTTTTAGCTCACACCTACCATGGGCAAATGATTTCTTTGTCAAAAGGTCATGAAGTTTAGCATCTTATTCATTCAAAAGGTCTAGACTACTGTTGCTTTGTAGTATCTGTTGAACGTGTTTTCTAATTGCATGGGTACTTCTACAGATGCAAGATTGAGTTGGTGCTTCACCAGTTGATATGAGCTTACACGGGTTCCAGAAATTCTGAAATAAACGAAGATGCATCACAATTGTTTTATTGCAAACTTTTCATGGCAGATTCCGTTTCTAAGTGTAATGTGTTACATGAAGAACCATGTAGATTAGGCGAGAACGAAAAATGTCCTATCTTCTGGTTTGATACAAGTACTACTTTGTACTTGCTTTTGTAAATTGTCTCTACGATTGAATATGTTATGTATATCTATGATCATTTTAGATCATTTTTATCGAAATGAAAATTTAATCATTGTTTCCTTGTTTTATTACATTAACTAAATTATCAATATAAAAAATTTATCATGGGTATATTTATTTACGCCATTGTCGTTACAATAGGTTTGTGTATATACTCGAACTATTGTATTGCAATGGCTCATTCGGCGTTGCATTTGGTGCAAATGAGCATTGCATTAGACTAATGCAACGTCTTTTGACGATATTAAAAGGGAGTTGCATTAGAGCAAAAGGGGTGTTGCATTTTAGCTAATGCAACGGTTATCAGAGCTCACTAGAGGGCATTGCAATAGGCCTAAATAACCGTTGCATTAGGTCTAATGCAACGGCAGCAACAGCAACGGTTGTTGGACTGTTGCAATAGCTCTATTGCAACGGTTTTTGGTTCTATTGCAACGGTTTTGAGGTGTTGCAATAGCTCATTTATGTAGTAGTGTGGTGGGGTTCGAGTGACACCTCTAGGAAGATTCATTGTCATTGTTGGGAGAATTTATGTCTTCCAAAATCCATGGGTGGAATGGGTTTTAGGGACTTAAAATGCTTCAACCAAGCTATGTTAGCAAAACAAGGGTGGAGATTGGGTATGGAGAGTCCATCACTTTTGCAAGGGGTACTCAAGGCTCGATACTACAAGCACTCAAGCTTCTTGGAGGCTTTGAGAGGTTTTGATCCTAGTTATAGTTGGCGAAGCATATGGGGTGCAAAGGCTATTCTTCTTGAAGGTTTAAAATGGAGAGTTGGTAATGGCTCCTCAATCAAGGTGTGGGAAGATTCATGGCTCCCGGGGGAGGGAAACTATTTTTTCCCAACCCCACAGCAAGATAGCAATTTGGAGATGTATGTTCACGAGCTCATTGATGCTGAAAATAATTATTGGGATATTGAAGTCGTAAATGCCACATTCGTGGAAGATGAGAGACAAAAAGTGCTTGCAGTGTCGTTGCCCAGGCATGGCCGAAGTGACTCAAGGTATTGGTGGCCCTCTTCGGATGGAATATACACCGTGCATTCGGGTTATTGGTTAGGCAGATTGGGGAATATGAGAACGTGGGAGCTGTACTTCAGGGTGAGATAGCATGATTTATGGCGACTTGTATGGAATATCGAAGGCCCCCCCAAATAGCGTCACTTTCTATGGAAGGCGTGCAAAGAGAGCTTGGGGGTGATGGATGTGCTATGTCGTCGGCATATTCGTGAATCAAGTGTGTGCCCAGTTTGTGACCATCATGAAGAGTCCATCTTGCATTGTATATCTTTTATTGTAAGTATGCATCAGAGATTTGGCTGCATAATGCAGGCCCCATGTTCATCATTTTCGGATAGATTGCTATGGGTGTATGCAAAGCTAACCAAAGATCAGTTAGCTAGCTTTGTATCTCTCGCTTCGGCCGCATGGTATTGTAGGAATCAAATGGTTTTTAAGCATCAGGATGCTATCCAGCCAATAAATGTTGCAGCGGGTTTCGTGAAGCTTATGGTGGATTATGGTCTTTATCAAAGCAAAATGGGGACGATGCATCATATGCCCAGGTTTGTTACATCTTCTTCGTGGCACCCTCCCCCTCCTTCCTTTGTCAAAGTGAATGTGGATGCCCATGTTCCTCAAGGCATTGGGGTGCAGTTTGGAGTGGTCTTTCGAGATGAATGCGGCAAAATTATCGCAGTAGGTGTGAAGAGGATGGAAGTATCTTGGCCTCCAGATTTAGCTGAAGCTGGAGTAGCGAGATATGGTGTTGAAGTGGCGAAGAGGCTGGGGTATGAGAAGATTATTTTGGAGTGTGATGCTGCGAACGTGGTGCGAGCTATTCATTCCCAACAGCATGGTGCAGCCACTATTTTTCATTTGTTCGATGATGTTAAGGAAATTAGTTCCTCTTTCTCTTTATTTCATTGTGGTCATGTGAAACGAGCAGGGAATACAAGAGCTCATTCTGTAGCTAGATGGGAAGTTGTAGGTAACATGGAGTATGTACGTACAAACTCTTTTCCACAAAGTCTACAAACTTTGGTGGATATTGATTTGATATAATATAATCTTCTCTTTTCTCCAAAAAAAAAATAGGAAAAATTGTTTTAAATAAGTCAACATTTGCGCGGTCTTCCCATTTTAAGTCTACCTTTTGATTATCCCTGATTGAGTTAGGCTTGTATGTTTGTTTTCTTCTATTGAGTTTTAACTTGTTTGTGACTTGTTTAGTAGGTTATTTATGATACGTGTTACAATGTCCCACCCCCACCCTCGCCTCCCTCGCCTGTTTTAGAAGAAGGGACTTGTAACACGTATCATAAATAACCTAATAAACAAGTCACAAACAGGTTAAAACTCAATAGAAGAAAACAGACATACAAATCTAACTCAATCAGGGATAATCAAAAGGTAGACTTAAAATGGGAAGATCGTGCAAAGGTTGACTTATTTAAAACAATTTTTCCAAAAAAATATTGGATTAGAAAGTAAAAACCTATTCAAAGATAGGATAAATCTTTTTTTTTTTTGAGGGGAAAGATAGGATAAATCTTAATGAGAAGATATTTAAGCTAGGATTATTGTCAATACATAATTAAATTAAAGAAACACGTATTAGCAATTTAGCATGGATGGATCTAGAGTCTAGAGAAAGATGGAAGAGAGGCAGTCGCGGCTAAGGTTGTTTTTACTACTAATATTATATTTTGATTTTTGACTTTAGATAGTGTAATAATAGTGTCAAAATGACTAAAATTATTGATACAAAAATATCGACAGACAAAACAAAGTAAAAAGTAAATAATTAATGGCTTCTACATCAAAAGAAAAATTTCTATGAAAACAATAATCCTTATATGAAAATTTGAGAACACTTTGTTACAATCCTTTTTAACCAATATATAATCTATTTTGTCTAATTATAACTTTTTTTACCCTTGCGCATCCAATTTCTCGAAAGGATTATATTTTTAGTAAAATGTATTATAATTCTAACGTTCTCATGTAAGAAGTTTAATATTTGATACATACTACTATTGGAAATTAAATCATGTTGCATATAAACGATGTTTTGATTAAAAAAAATACTTCCTTTGTTTCTTTTTGTTTTACTCACTTCACTTTGGAGGCTAACCAAGGAGGAAGTACAAAAGTATATGAGAAAAAAACTGAAAAGGTGAAGAGTGATAATAAAAAGTGAGAGAGAAAATAAAAAGTGAGTCAAAATATTGAAAAGTATTGGATGATATAGGTGGAAAAAGAGGAGAAAGTAGACGGGACATATTACCAAGAATAGAATAAGCAACAGTGCATAGATTAAAAAGAAATCTACCAAAAAGGAAAGTGTGTCGATTAAAACGAAATGGAGGGAGTAAATTAAATTAAATGAAGCCTTTGACTTGAAAGGAACATGATTTTTGTGTATTGGGAATTATTGGGTATAAAAGCGGGAGTTTATTAATTAAAATGTTTTTAAAATTTTATTGAAATGTACATATGGTCTTAGTATTTGAACATTGTATTTTAGGTAAAAGCACATATGTTATTGCAATGTTGACTATAACAATGTTACATTATTGTAAATGTATGTCTTTAGGACTAATTATATTGAACATTAAATTTGAATCACATTACTAGCTCCATCCTTTCCTTATTGATATTCCTAGTTTAACTTACAAACTTGTCAATGCACATCTTTGAATATTAATATAAGTAATTACGTATTAGCCAAAAATCTATAAACTTAATATTATTGCGACTAATCAAATAAGACCCCATATGACTAAAACTTTTCTTATATATTGGGAAAATATTAGAAGATTCTCCGTAATTCTAAACAATGTCAAGATTCCAAGTAAAATTAAACATCAATAAGGAACACAAGGAGTATCAAAAATCAAACGTTTGTAAAATGGGACAAAATAAAAGAACACCGAATTCATTAAAATCTATACATTTAGTCTTAATTTTGAACATTATGTATTATATATAGGTGAAAAACATATATTTCAGTTTTAATTATTATACTATTAAACTCTAAATGTACATCTAGTCTTAATATTGGACATTGTTTCTTAAGCCAATGAATATTTTGAGGACTTAAAATGAACATTAAACTTGGGCCCTTCTATCAACTCAACGTCAGAAAGTGAGCAAAAATTAAGAGCACATCGAGCTCATTAAAATGTACATTTGGTCTTGGTTTTAAACATTGTATTGCAAGTAAAAAAAAAAAAAAACATATGATGTAGTGCTGACTTTTTTAGTATTAAATTCTAAATGCACATTGTATCTTAATTTTGAACATTGTATCTTTATTTTGAACATTATATCTTACGTAAAAGAACATTATGTATTATGTAAAATAACATTTTACCGTTGGCTCCGCTTATTAAAAATCAAAGACGTTCTTGTTTTTTTGAATTAATGTCCAATTTATTGAACCTAAGGCTCATTTATTATTGTGTCATTGTTATATTCACGCAAACGCGTTTTATTATTAGTTTTATGCATTTTGATTCGTGCACGGGATCCGAATCTTATTCCTATGTGCACCATCTACTTGTACTACTAGTGATTAATCCCGCACGATCGAGATACGAGTCTTATAGTTTGTTAGTGAAGAAAACTGATAAATGAAAAAGCAAAAAGCGAAAGAAGAAGAAGAACAAAGCCAAAGGAATATAATTATAAAAGCCAAAGTAGAATAAAAAAAATTATGACGATTAAAAGCAAAGATTACATTAATCAGTGCATATGTAGCCACGTAGGAATAATTGATAATAATTCACAGTTTCTTGGCTCGAGCTAGTGAAAGTAGCCGAAGAACACTTAATTTAAGCCCATTCTTTTCCAGCTAATGTGAGAATTATATTGACAAAAATGACTTAGCTCGTAATAGCTCATGCACTAATCACTATTAAACTATTTCCTTGAAATTGTAACACTTTAACTTGTATGCTTAACAATACACAATTTTAACTACTATTTTTAAAATTATTTTTATCATAAAAAGTCAACATTTTAAAAGCATTTTTTTTGTCAAAATACGAAAGTAAATCTACAATTCAATTTGCTTCACGATGGTGTAAGGTTGCATTAGACATTTTTTGATATGTTTCAAAAAAAAATGTAGAATGATGATCCATAAGGAAAAAGCTTTTCGATTCCATTCGCATCTTTTAGTTCTAGTTCCTATCCCCACCTAATTTGTACTTTGCATCTATTTGTCCAAAGTTATTCCTACCTTGTAAAACTCACGCAAGGAATAATAATTCAATCTAAGTAGCAAACATGGCCAAATTTATCTCTTTTTCAGTGTACACACAACATAGATAAGACCAACGAACCTTGAATCTTCAATCACACATCCATGTATTATTAGCCCACATATATAAATAAACATAAACATACCTTAAGCTAAACTAGCTTGCAAGAAATGCAAGGATATACTAAAATGAAGATCAACAAAGAGCTTTTCCACCCAATTCACCCACAACACAAGTTAAATCTAGAGTACTCTGATATCCCATTCAATTGCAATGGATGCAAGGAAGCCGGCATTGGCTTCAAATACAGATGCCACAAAATCTGTGACTTCAACCTACACAAGTCATGTGCCTTAGCTTGTTCAACCTTAAACCACCCCTTTTACAAGAAATGTCACTTCCAACTCCATAACCTTCCCCCTGGCGCGATCTTAAGGCTATGTGATGCATGCCATAACGAAGTTCAAGGGTTCGTATACCATTGTAAGAAGTGTGGATTTGATCTTCATCCATGCTGTGTAAATTTACCTCAAGTATTGAACGATGGGGAGCGTGATCTTTACTTGCATCTCAAGTTATCGCGGTCGTGCCATTATTGTGGTAGGAAAGGGCAAGGGTGGGCTTATGTTTCTAAGTGTAAAATGTTTAGTCTCCATGTATCCTGTGTTAAGAAATTACTTGTGGAAAGTTGGGAGGCTAAGTACTTGAATGTGGACAACAACATGGTAAAGGAGTTGGAGACTAGGATACCTAATCTTAAGGGAAGTTTGAGAAATCATCATGGTGCTAAATCAAACGGTGGAAAGTTGAGTAAGTGTTCTGAGATTGCTGGAAATGCTGTTAATATTATTGTGTCTGCAATTTTGGGTGATCCTACAGCTCTCATAGCTGGAGTCGTTGGTCGGTTCATATCAAATTAAAGTAAAAGAGATAAGGAAAAGATATATGATATACGATGACAGAGCCATTTGTGAAAAAATTGATCAAATGTAAATATTATGTTTATGTGTGTAATTGTGTATGTTTCAACGTACTCATGGATCCTAATTAAATTTTAAGTCATGCCTAAGATTATATATCCTAGTTGATGAACGCTTGAATATATTATTGTCATTTTTTCATAAAATAATATAATGTCATAAATAGTTTATCTCTCCTTATTATGTATTCATGTGTGACCGTGTGTACATGTATATATTTGATGAAAAAAATACTAATGTGGTAGTGACTTGCATACTCTATGTATATTAATAAGGAGTGTGTCACATAGTTGAATCAAATATTTTGGTCATACCATTTAACTTTTAACTTATTTTTGTTATTATTAAAGGTGTGTATTAGAGACCAATTGTATAGGTTTATCTATTTGTTTTTACACTTGCTCAATAAAAAATTGATATATATATATATAGGTAGGATCCGCTGAAAACCAATGTTAAGTTGAAAACTGAAAACTTGTTCATTTTACAATTTTTTTGCTCATTTTACCAATTTTTTATCATTTTACAGATTTTTGCTCATTTTATGATTTTTGCTCATTTTAAGAAACTTTTGCTCATTTTAGCAAACTTTCGCTCATTTTACAATTTTTTGCTCATTTTATGTCTTTTGCTCATTTTATATTTTTGTTCATTTTAAGAACTTTTTGCTCATTTTATCTTTTTGCTCATTTTCAGAAACTTTTTGCTCATTTTATGTTGCAGTTTTCAGTTTTCAGCATAAGGAGTGGTTTTCACGTGATCCTATTCTTATATATATATATATATATATATATATATATATATGGCACAGTTATTAAGGATATTTACTCTCATAATTGATATCTAATTTCATATATGACAATTCCATCTTGCTCAAGTCCTTATCTTCTTAGATATTAATTATGAGAATTATATCTTTAATTGACTTTATCATTCTATAAGTTTTTTTTTTTAAACAAATAGTTAAATCTATGCACCAAGTGCATAGGTTAGAAATACCCTTCCAAAATACCCAAGATTTCTTATAAAATGTGAAAGCATATTGTGAATCACATTTGAAACCCTAAAATATTCCCCAAATATTTTAGGACAAGGGGGTGTATAATTACAAGATTTTTACCAGATAGTAATGATATCCAGACCCGAAATTCACCTCATTATATTCCCCTTTTCAAAAGTTACACTTAGCGCTAAAAGCTGCAGCTCAATTATTGTAATTAATTAGAGAAGTTCAAGACAAACGTTATTTTAAAAAAAATTCATGCATGAGAATATCCGAATATTCTCTATGGATAAACTTATTAGGAAGAAAATACATATTTGTTTTTACGCTAATAATTTTTGTTACCATTTATTGCAGATCCTCCCATTTTCCAACCCAAAACCATTAGTTTCTCAGTTACATCTTACAATTTACATGCACAAATGTGCATATATATATATGTGTGTAAAAAACTGACTACAAAATCACTTCAAAGAACCAAAAAAAAACCCAAGAAAACCTGACTACAAACACCCCTAAACAACCCCCCAATTAAAAAAAACCTCTACTCCAAAAAATCATCAACATATATATCCAAACTAGCCACATTATGCACAATAACAAGGTATACAAACATAATTGTACCAATATTCTGCAAATTACACTACTATTGTTAGCAATTACATGGACAGATGCAGAAAGAGCTCACGTAAGAATCACAAACATGTTAGGTGATGGCATTGATGCTTCGATTCGTTGCCTATCGAAACATGGAGGAGGCGATGTTCCGATGCAAGATGTTCCATATCAAGGCCTGTACGAGTTTGGATTTACGCCTAGTATTTTGGGTATAACTAAGTATAATTGCGAGTTTGTGTTCAATAACATGTCACATTGGTTTCAAATATATAATCAGCACAGGGAGCATGATGTTTGCTGGGATATGTGTTGGTGGATCATTAAAGATTCTGGTCCTTGCTTAGTTTATACTGTTAATGATGATGTTGTTCCATGTTATGGTTGGAACAATTAATAATCAGAACTTTTTGTAGTCTAATGAGATGATCAAACTATATGTAGACGTGTAGTCATGTATGTTTTTTGAAAGTTTCTCCAATAATAATTGAATTTTGCGTAACATTTTTTTTGTCTTTGTTTCCCAGTCTTTGAATTGCTTTATATAGTTTTCGAGTTCGATTGATTGTTTGTAAGTAATATAACTGAATTATTTATTCTGTGTTCAAATTTTTTATTAGTAAGTGGCAGATTAACTATATCCAATTAATTTAAGTGGCAAACAATTATAAGCTATAATTCTTTTTAAAATTGTACTTTCTAGTGATTAATAAGAGAATTTTGTGCTTAATCAGACATATAAGGTATTTTAAGGCAATATAGAAGGTTCCAACCACCTCAAAGCCCACTAGTAGAAAAATGATAATTTGCTTCGAACGCTGGAAGAACTGACGCAAATAGCCTATTTGCATCAGACATCAGAAAACGTGCGACGCAAACAATCACAGCAGATGAGTAGTAGGGTCATTTGCGTCGCATGATAATGAGGAAGCGACGTAAATGACGAACTAACCTATTTGTGTCGCACGTTGAGGAGATGCGACGCACATGGTTGGGTCCTGTGATTTGCGTCGCGTGCTGAGGAGATGCGACGCACATCACTTCACTTATCTGCGTCGTACGTTGCTGTTGTCCAACGCAAATGACGTAGGCCCAATTAGTTTTGCATCAAACTAATTACGCCGGACGGCCCAAGGTGCGATGCAGAAATATCATTTGCATCGGATTGAGGATTTAATCTGACGCAAATGAGTTATTTGCATCCGACGTGGACGAACGATACTCAAATAAACAAAGGCCCAAATTCTTCCTTTATTTTATAAAACCGCTTGCACAATCTGTGTAAATCTAGATCTGATCTCCTCACCTTTCCATCTCCCTCTCTCTCTAACCCCCTTCTCTCTCCCCCACGAATCTCTCACTCGCCAGCAGTAATCCATCTCCCTTCATTATGTCTCTCACTTGCCGGCAGTAATCCATCTCCCTTCAATCTTTCTCTCACTCGCGGGCAGACAACGAAGGAACACGACTCGCCGGCAACGATAGGACATCGTCTTCTCAAAACATGCGTTTAGCGGCTGCAACAGATTCTCCCTTTCGAATTTCAAGGGTTTGTCTCTAATCTTTAATTTTCAGGAAATTTTATTTCTTTTTAGTTAAATTATGGGTTTACTTGCTATTTGTGTAAGATCTTGCTCAAAATTCAGATCTAATCTCTTATAGGGTTTCGTTTTCTTGCCATTCTTTCCAAGATCTGGTTGCTTAATATTCAAGAAGTCTAGACTTGTGCAAGGCTGAAGAATGATCAAGAATTCGAGTGTTGTGCGAAGTTGAAGAATTCGAGTCTAGTGCTTTTACCGTCAATGTATGTTGAAGTTGACGAAGCAAGGTTCCAGAATTTAGGTTTAGTTTTAATTTTTTAGGAAGTTTCTAGTGTTCTAAGTTACTTTATTATTATTTTTTAGATCTGGTAAAATTGATGATAGTATGTTACAAATTTGATGACTTTTTTTGGTTATACAAATTTCAGAGTTGTTTATTTGTATTCTATTGGCTTGGTCGTTTTACGAAGTTGTTTATTTGCATTCAAGAGACATTTTTATTTGCTTTGTTCAGTATTCGGTACTGATTTATATTTTTTTTTTAATAAAAATTTGATTCATTTGCGTCGGATTGGGTAAAGGGTGCGATACAAATTTGACTTTTTTTGTACCATTCCAATGCTATGCACCATTCCAATGCAGTAAGCTAGTGTCATGATTTGCGTCGAACCCCGATTAACGTCCGACGCAAATGGTCCATCAATTGCATCGCACAGTGAACCGACGCAGATCTTGTCTCGACAATTTGCGTCGAGACCTTTAGCATCGGACCTGGGTCCGACGCAAATGGGGGGTCCGGGATCCGACGTAAATCGTGCTTTTTGTACTAGTGGTCGTCTCAAAGCATCCCACGTCCCTTGAAATATTTCTAATATAAAATATTATCATGCCGAAAGAAGTCTGACAATATAATGCATGGCCCTAAAAAAAATAGCCAAATTTGAAAGCCCCAATACATGTTTTCGAACAAGTTCGAGAATAAATTTAAATTAGACCAATGAAAATCTAGGGTTGTCTAGAGCTGACGGCAAAGAGATACATTATTTGAACTTCTGTGCTCTGACACCATATGCACACACAGGTACACTGGAGGAGAGAGTAACCATACACAAGCCCATATAAGGTTTCATCCTAAAACCAATTGGTAATAGTAGGAGTAACTCTTTTAGTTTATAATGTGGTACTTTGTCTCCTCGTTCTCCAATGTAGGACAACTCACATGTACACAACAAACAAGAGGTTTAACAGAACTAAAACATAGATTCCTCGAGCGGTCAAGCCTCTACAACATTTCGGAAAACCATAAGTTTAAGATTACATGTGATACAAGAGTTTAAACATTCTCAAAATGCTTTCAGATAATATGATTATAATATATAGTCTGGTCAACAAAGCACCAAGCTACGCATTTAATTTTTTTCATTCCTCCCACAAATAAAGCACAAAGAGCAACGTACGAAGTCAATAAATATATTAACCAATTAGGCAGGGGTATCAGCATCATTATATTATATAAAGCTAGAAAATTTTGCTTATATCTCTATTATATAAGTGAAGGGGGGAGCAATGGTGTCCCCCTATGAATTTACATATTCACCCCTCAAACAAACCCTCCATCAATCAATCAAGATATGATAAAATCAAAAACTTGCCAAAAAGAAAAATAAATCAAATTAAACTCAATCCAATCAACTCATATAATAGTCATACTCATAAACTTGCCAACAAAAAAGATTCATATCAATTAAAATTCACATCCCAATCAACTAAAAAAATTCATAATAAAAAATTGACCAAAAATTAATGCCAGAGACAATAACAAAAAGATACACTATACTCATATGGAGCTTCACGACATACAAAATCAATTACAAACTCAAACAACTTTTTTCAAAATACAAAATCAATTACAAACACAAACTCAAATATTCTTCATTAATTGGAGCTTCACGACATTCTCAAATTTGCGGATACTTCGCTGTTAATCAGGTACGCAATTTGTTAGTTGATAATAAGAGTATGTGCAATAATATGTACTATCTTCGAGTAAATTTTAAAATAACATTGTATAAGAGATTTTTTTTAAAAATTAAACTCAAATTACAGTAAATTTAAGATTTCATTCAAATATAATTGAAATTCAAATAATTTTAAATCAAATATCAAAATTACATCAACAATTATGGACAGAAAAAAATCATATTTAGTAAAAAATAACTTGACAACATATACAATTGCTGAAAAAAAATTAGATCAACTTGAATTTCAGCCCATAAAAATTACATCAACTATTATATAAGTGAAGGGGGGAGCAATGGTGTCCCCCTATGAATTTACATATTCACCCCTCAAACAAACCCTCCATCAATCAATCAAGATATGATAAAATCAAAAACTTGCCAAAAAAAAAATCAATCAAATTAAACTCAATCCAATCAACTCATATAATGGTCATACTCATAAACTTGCCAACAAATAAGATTCATATCAATTAAAATTCACATCCCAATCAACTAAAAAAATTCGTAATAAAAAATTTACCAAAAATTAATGCCAGAGACAATAACAAAAAGATACACTATACTCATATGGAGCTTCACGACATACAAAATCAATTACAAACTCAAACAACTTTTTTCAAAATACAAAATCAATTACAAACACAAACTCAAATATTCTTCATTAATTGGAGCTTCACGACATTCTCAAATTTGCGGATACTTCGCTGTTAATCAGGTACGCAATTTGTTAGTTGATAATAAGAGTATGTGCAATAATATGTACTATCTTCGAGTAAATTTTAAAATAACACTGTATAAGAGATTTTTTTTAAAAATTAAACTCAAATTACAGTAAATTTAAGATTTCATTCAAATATAATTGAAATTCAAATAATTTTAAATCAAATATCAAAATTACATCAACAATTATGGACAGAAAAAAAATCATATTTAGTAAAAAATAACTTGACAACATATACAATTGCTGAAAAAAAATTAGATCAACTTGAATTTCAGCCCATAAAAATTACATCAACTATTATATAAGTGAAGGGGGGAGCAATGGTGTCCCCCTATGAATTTACATATTCACCCCTCAAACAAACCCTCCATCAATCAATCAAGATATGATAAAATCAAAAACTTGCCAAAAAAAAAAATCAATCAAATTAAACTCAATCCAATCAACTCATATAATAGTCATACTCATAAACTTGCCAACAAAAAAGATTCATATCAATTAAAATTCACATCCCAATCAACTAAAAAAATTAATAATAAAAAATTTACCAAAAGTTAATGCCATAGACAATAACAAAAAGATACACTATACTCATATGGAGCTTCACGACATACAAAATCAATTACAAACTCAAACAACTTTTTTTAAAATACAAAATTAATTACAAACACAAACTCAAATATTATTCATTAATTGGAGCTTCACGACATTCTCAAATTTGCGGATACTTCGCTGTTAATCAGGTACGCAATTTGTTAGTTGATAATAAGAGTATGTGCAATAATATGTACTATATTCGAGTAAATTTTAAAATAACACTGTATAAGAGATTTTTTTTTTTAAAATTAAACTCAAATTACAGTAAATTTAAGATTTCATTCAAATATAATTGAAATTCAAATAATTTTAAATCAAATATCAAAATTACATCAACAATTATGGACAGAAAAAAATCATATTTAGTAAAAAATAACTTGACAACATATACAATTGCTGAAAAAATTTTAGAACAACTTGAATTTCAGCCCATAAAGAAAATTGATCAATTTTTCAAATCAAATTTTAAAGATGGAAAGAAACAAGAATTGTAAAAGTTAGAAAAAGGAAAAAAAAATTGGGATCATAGAGAAAAAAATTCACCTGGTACCCTCCAACTTTTCAAAATACATAGGGTACCCCTAAGTTTCAAACTAATACATAAGGTACCCCTAAGTTTCAAACTAATACATAGGGTACCCCTAAATTTCAAACTAATACACTCAAATACCCCTTAATGACTAACTGTGTTAACCGCCGTTAGTCTTAACCCCAATTAACCCCTAAATAACCCCTAATTAACCTAATTAAACTAATTAAACCCTAAAACCTAACTAACCTTAACCTAACTTCTAAACCTAACCCTAACCCCCTGCACCCACTCTCCCACCACCCCAGCGGCCCCCCCACTCCCCGAGCGACCTCTCCCCCATCCCCTCTCTGCCACCTCCCTCCTCCTTCCACCCAACACCCCGCCGAAACCGCGCTCCCCTCACCTAACCCCGTCGAATCCCGCCCCCCCTCCCCAACCCCGTTGAACCCCAAAGGCTCTGCCGGGTCGCCCCTTCCCCGCCCCAGTCGAACCCCAAAGGCCCGTTGAATTTCGCCCCCATCCCCATCCCCCGTAGAACCCCAAAGGCCCTTCGAATTCCTGCCGTAATTACTCCCGTGAGTACGGCTTCAAGACTAACGGAGGTCGGGGGGAGGGGCGAACTCGACGGAAATTAGGGGAGGTTTCGACGGGGGTTTGGGCAGGGGGAGGTTTCGATGGGGTAGGCCACAGGAGAGACAGGATATGCAGGCGGCGGGAGACGGGGGATGTTGCGGGGGGTGGGGGAAGGAGGCCCGTTGGCGTGGGGGACGGGGGTGGGGGGGAGTGGGTGGTGGGGTGGTGGGAGGGTGGGGGAGTGGGTGGCGGGAGGATGGGTTAGGGTTTGGGTTAGGGTTAGTGTTAAGGTTTGGGGTTAGGGTTAGAGGTAGGGGTTAAGATTAGGGTTAGCATTAGGGGGTTAATTAGGGTTTAAAACAGAAAATTAGGATTAATGACTAACGGCGGTTAACGTCGTTAGTCATTAAGGGTATTTGAGGGTACCCTGTGTATTAGTTTGAAACTTAGGGGTACCCTATGTATTTTGAAAAGTTGGAGGGTACCACGTGAATTTTTTGAAAACTCGGGGGTACTTGGTGAAAAAATCATAGTAGAATTGCAGAACCTTAAACTTATCCTAAAGTTTATGAATTTTGGACATCATAGCATGCTTAGAAAGTTCAGACGGCGGCACAATCGAAGAAGAAATCGAGTATTTTGAAAATAGGGTTAATTTGGAGTAAGAGAGGAGAGAAAGATGAGGTAAATCAGTGAAGGTGAATGCGTGTGAGGAGAGAGAGAAGGAGAGAACAAAAATGGTTGAAGGCGTGAGAAGGAGAGAGAAAAGGTGAATCAATGAGGGTGGTGTAGAATGTTTTCTGGGTTTTTTTTCCCTGAAAAAAAAAAAGCAATGAATTCAATGAAGGTTTTCTTGAGTTTCTTGATGTGAAATGTTTTCTCAAGGGTAAATACTATTCTATTTTTTTTAACAGTCCCTTTCTAAGGACATAAGGTTGATTATATATTTGAAGTTGATTAGGCTAATGAGTGTGCGTACATTTCTAGGAAAATTAGTTAAAGTCAACAAAAAACAGTAGTAGATATGCAATTTCATTACTTATACTTATTTATTAAAATGTTTTTAAAAACTATTTGTAAATATTTCAATCTTTCTTACTCACCAAATGGAGGTGGACTTAGATACGAACTTTCGTTTTTGGTTTATTTTATTACTAAGCAATAGTTATGCCCAAAATGTCACCGCACGCATAGCGTGCATAAAAAACTAGTGTCATTTAGGCAAGGCCATGAAATCCTATGTGTCAATTAAACACCAATTTTTTGGCTTATGTGTACAAGGCCTAAGGAATGGACAAGTGTCACAATGAAATTTGAAATAGAGAGATTTGAGCAAATCGGCCAAGATTATGTATGGTTGCGTGATCTTAGGTGATTTATCATTCACATTAGGCAATAATTAACTATCCTCAATTCCTTATGTACATAAATCACATTTACATCATTGCCTTTTTTATTTATTTGATTGATATGTAAAAAGTAATCTATGGTAAGAATTCAAAATTTCAATCAACCTTGATTTTAGGTATCTTAATTGTCAATCATGCACATTTGAATTCGATTTTTAGGGTTTAGGGTCAATGCTATGTACAATGTAGCAAGTATAAATATAGACCATGCTATACCTCACCCCCACTCAAAAACGCGGCCTATTACTTTCTCATCTTAATTGTCTCATCATAAGAAAATTTTGCTTATGTGTCATTTAGGCAAGGCCATGAAGTCCTATGTTTCAATTAAACACCAATTTTTTTGGCTTATGTGTACAAGGCCTAAGGAATGAACAAGTGGCACAATGAAATTCGAAATAGAGAGATTTGAGCAAATCGGCCAAGATTATGTATGATTGCGTGATTTTAGGTGATTTATCATTCACATTAGGCAATAAGTATCCTCAATTCCTTATGTACATAAATCACATTTAAATCATTGCCTTTATTTATTTATTTGATTGATATGTAAAAAGTAATTTATGGTAAGAATTCAAAATTTCAATCAACCTTGATTTTGGGTATCTTAATTGTCAATCATGCACATATGAATCCGATTTTTAGGGTTTAGGGTCAATGCTATGTACAATGTAGCAAGTATAAATATAGACCATGCTATACCTCACCCCCACTCAAAAACGTGGCCTATTACTTTCGATTTTTTTCCCTAGATATTGTCAAAGGGAGTTTTAATTCCATCTATGCGCCAAAATGAAATTTTATTCCCTGACTACTGTCCACGTAGGACTATAAGTGGGTTTTGTTTTTTCTTTTATATTTTAAGCAAAACCGCTAACTGAACTAGCGGTTACTTAAGATAAACCGCGAATGGAACTAGCGATGTAGTGTTGGTGGACCGTTAATTTGATTAGCGGCTCGACATTAGAACACCGCTACCACGAGTAGCGGTTTAGCTCTTGTATTTCATGATTTCATGATTCATCATCCCCAATTTCCCACGCACTCTCTCCACCACCATAATTCATCTCTCCTCCTCTCATCACCCTCCTCCATGAGTCCTACTCACTCCTACCTTCATCACCACACTCAAGATAAAAAATTTCAGCAGCCAGCAGTAGAATCCATCCCCCCTCTTTGATCTATGCTATTTCCTTATTTCCCCTCCAACACAAGATTGCAGCAATAGAAGCATTGCAAGATCAAAAATTTCAAGATGGGTTGAACTCATCCCCCCTCTCTCTCTCATATTTCCCCCTCCAAAACCCATGACCCACCGTTCCTAAATCCTCGTTGGTACTGCGTTCTTCTTTTGCTGATGATGATGATGTATTTCTTCATTTTAATTTTTCCATTTTCATTGTTTTTGTTTGGTTTATACTCGTACTAGCGAAAGGTTGGTTGGAGACTGGAGTAATTGCAGTATCAATTGGAGTTTTTGAAGTCGTCCAAACTTAATTGTTGTTGGGTGGAGGTGGAGGTGGAGGTGGAGGTGGAGGTGGAGGTGGAGGTGGTGTTGGGGTGGATATATTGTTGTTGTTTGTTTGGTTAGTGGGGTGGACAATTGGTGGTTGTGAATGACGCTAATTCCACGCTAGTGATGGTGATGCCTATTGCCTGGAGGTGTTTGATAAAATTTTTTGTCTATCATACACCGCTACTATGAGTAGCGGTTCTACATAATAAACCGCTATTTTAGGGCCCGTTCGTTATCGTTTTTTGTTTTCGGTTTTCGAGTTTTTTGAAAACTAAAAACCAAAAAATAGGAAACCGGAAAAAGTGGTTTCCACTTTTTAGTTGTCGGTTTCAAAATCATCATGTTCCCAATAAATTTGACTAATTTTTTATTCATTATGGGACATATATCATATGACTTTGAAAATCAAAAAACCAAAAACAGTAAAACCACAAGTAATATCGAACGGGCCCTTAAATAGCGGTTTTTCCTATTTCATTTGGCATTTTAGTGTGCGGTAAACCGCGACTTCCAGTAGCGGTTTTGTCCGAAGAAAATAAAAAAAAATATTTTATCTGTATCCACGCTGACGTGGACAGTATGCAGGGAATTAATTCCAACTTTGACGCATAGATGGAATTAAAACTCCCTTTGACAATATTTAGGGAAAAAATTCTATTACTTTCTCATTATAGCTAAAAAAAACCAGAGTTTGGGAGTTTAGTTGAACAATAATATATGATGGGACTAGATTTTAGCTTCCAATGGTGTCATGGATTTAGTTGGTGCTGATTTTGGATTCTGCAGAAATCTCAATGGTTGCTACGACTACTACACTTACTTGGGCCATACTATGCACTCGAAGATATATCCTTCATTACTGAAACCATGGAGAAGGTAGTTGTTGGGGAACATCAAGAGACTACTATCACATCGTATGAGAGGCCTTTCTCGAGTTATGTAAGATCTTCGGCGGAACATCAAGAAAGATTCAGCACCAATGGGAATGAATGAAAATGAAGAAGAAAAAGAAGATTTAGATAAGGAAATTCAGTACTAAACCAGACTATTGAGTTCTTAATAACCTAATTACTATCAAGACTTAGGTTTTAAAGTACAGTATACTATAAGTATTATTATTAGTTTTATTATGCTTAATGTATATATATGTAATTACTTTCTATATGAAATACTTCACCTATTATCTATTCTTTATTAGTTATGAAGAAAAAAAATGATGAAGTTGATGTTGAATTGCCCGATTCTTGCGTTCAAATGTGTAGTATGTATAAGAGCTTAAATTTTGTATTAGCTATCTAATGCATAAGTTCCCCTCAAAAAAAAAAAAAAAAAAAAAATTAATGCATAAGAATTTTCATAATCTACCCTTTTATTTACATCCATCTACTATATATTCAATAAATGATGATATACTAACATGAAAATGGTTACCTTAAATAAAATTTCATACTTAGATTAAAAGATTTAGAGTACAATATAAAATTTAAATACAAATATATATGTCAAATTCGATTTAAAAATGTCAAAAAACGATGTGATTTAGTCATAAAACTACATATTTTTTTAATTATGCTTTACGTGCTATAATTCAGTAATTTGTATAGTGTTTTTAAAATAAATAAATTCTTATTTTATGGTAAATCATGTTAAGTTAATTGAGTAATCATTCTATTACACGAAGCTAGAAAAATTTGCACATGTGTCATGTAAACAAGGCCATGAAATCCTATGCGTCAATTTACACCTTTTTTTTGCTCATGTGTACAAGGTATAAGGAAGGGACAAGTGTCACTAGGTAGTTCGAATTGGGAGGTAGATTAGCACAAAATCAGCCAAGATTAGGGTAAATCCTTAATTTATGGTGATTCATGACTCTAATTAGGCAATTAGTATCCTCAAATCTCTTTGTACATAATCAATACTAAATCATTGCCTTTTTTTATTCATTTGATTGATAAAAAGAACGTAACTTATGGTAAGGATTTCAAAACCTCAATCAACCTTAATTTTGGGAATGTTAATTGTCAATCATGCTGAATTTCAGATTTTTTTTAATAAAAAAATCAATGAAGTACAATATTGCAAGTATAAATAGGGACAATGTCATATCTAACCACTACTCCAATACGCGGCCTAACATTTTCGTGCATATATTTTTTGTCTTCTCAATACATAATTACATATCGTCATGCCTTCTTAAACCTCAAAAAAAAAAAATTCCTCCCAAATACATATATATAATAATAATAATAATAATAATAATAATAATAATAATAATAATAATAATAATATAATAATAATAATAATAATAATAATAATAATAATAGGAAAAAATAATTCCTCGCACAGGGCCCCACTCAGAACCCATTACATGCCAGACCAACCCGTAAACCCCCCTCCCCCTAAATTCCAAGCAATTGCACGGGTCAAAATAATTGTATATTGCAAAATAAGTTATAGTATCCTGTAATCAATACAAGAGATTAACCAGATGTATCATTGGCTTCCCCCTTATTGGCTTATCAAGATGTATTGACCATACCAAGCTATTTTTGGTTCAAAGACTATATGTTTAAGATAGCCAATTTTGTTTTTTAAGTGTGAACAAAATCCTATTTACAACCCTAATATAGAACTATAGAAGATTTTTCTATAAAAATAGAGCAACAAATACAATGTAATAACAATAAAATTCGGATTATAGTAAAATTGTAAATAACAATATATAAAAACTGAAATCGTAATTCGTAAGTAACCTTTGTCTTATCTCTATTGAAAATAATCCACTCAATGGAGGGTGCTTAACTGCTTATTGTCCTACATTTTATGGCAAGAATGCAAGATGCTAGTAAAAAATTGTGGTTGATAAGTCAAAGTAAATGTAAGAGTGCTTATTTTGGCAATTCTCAGTATTTTCATTTTTAGCTTGAACCAGTATTAATTTGCCTCCCAAATTTTCCTCCTAATTTTTTGGTTTCCATTTCAATAATGATATGGATCAATGGAGGAAAAAAGTGGTGTACATCTATCACTTCCCGTATAAGTACTCTTGATATCTTTAGCTATATGTGTAAATCATTACTAAAGGCAAAAAATCTCTTGATTTTAAAATCAAGAAAGACTTGGACTTTTATCCAAAAATAGAAGTTTATGCATTCTATAAATTTCTAAGAAAGAATTTCACACACCAACACACACACCCAAAAAAAAAAATCCAAAAACTCATAATTAATCTTATCATGTGTAAACATGTCATAATCCTCTTCCTCTTACTTGCATTATTCAACGTAATTAGTATATGCGAGGGAAAGAGAACTCATGTAGGAATCATAAACAAGTTAAATGGGAAGATGGATCTTCAAGTTCATTGCAAATCCGGAGATGATGATTTAGGGTTACATGTCATCCCATATGGAGTGAAATATGAGTTCAGTTTCAAACACAATATAATGGGTACAACATTATATTTTTGTGGTTTTCGATGGCAAGATAAGATTTATCACTTTGATATTTATGAATTTAAAAGGGATGTTGATGTTTGTGACAATTTTTGTATGTGGAACATTCTGGAAACTGGACCTTGTAGGGTTCAGGGTCAATGCTTTGCGTGGCATCATAATTAGAACGAACATTTTGTAAGATGAATAATCAATGATGCATTATATTAACTTGGTTTACGAAGTTGCGCAAATATGATTCTCAGATTGTAAGAGGTCTTATAGGAGTACTATTTGTTTTTTTCCCTTGGCTAGTTTGTTGTTTTTTACGAGATTCAATATATATCTTTAGTTATATATGATTGTAAGAGGTCTTATAGGAATATTATCCGTCAGAAGCAGGTCCGTATATGCATGTTGTATACATTTGGACTAACATAACAAAAGTAGGTACGGAATTGCTTTTCTATACCTATTCACAGCAAAATAGAAAATTGTTCCAACATGTAACATTGACAAAGCTCCATTATACTTTCCTCAATATAAAAGACTGAAGAACATACATAATAAATTTATAGATACATAATGTTTGATCATGCTAGCTATATGTGCACGTTTTTTTCGAGTGAGCACAAATTGCAGAATTGTAATACCAAACAGTTATCTATATTATGCCTCATGAAAGTAGTCTACAACTACAAATAACTGAAATAGATTACAGAAAATGAGGAACTGGGAGTGAACAAAAGGTTGCAGCGTTAGCAGATTTCCTAGGTTGAACCATATTTCAAAACAAACTTCTTTCGATTGTAGTACAACATCTCATTCAAGCTACAATCAATATTGTTCTGAGACAATACTTTTTGCCTCAACTCCAAGCTCTTCTTTAAACCATGTCGAAAGAAGTCAGGATAATCCACAACATCCTGAATGCTTCTTCCCATTACTTGGACCAGAAACTTCAGTTTTGGCTCCAAGGAATTCTTGACGCTTTTGATCAGTACAGGGGGTAACCAGATACCAAAGCTGCTATTTGTGAGTCACCAAACCCGTAGCTCCTCAAGTAATCAAAATTTGGTTTAAGAACTTTGTTAACATCACGACACAGAACCTCGGGGTAATTTACAGCGACTTTCTGAAGATCTGTTTTCGTCAGACCAACTTTCTTTAGAAATTCTGCTGTAGGTCGCAGCCTCTTCTCAACATTGTAACCCATTATAAATGGGTTCTTCACCAAAATTTTACCAATCATCCCCTCTTCAGCTAGCCCAAGCTTGGTAAGAAAATCAACAAATTGAGTTAGCTTCGGTTCTATGCTGTAGCTTACGATTCTAGGGTTCACCAATAACATTTTACCAAGTTGCTTTTCGGGAATCCCAAGGGCCTCAAAGAACCCCAATAAAGGACACAGCTTTCCTTCTGTACTGTGAGAAAAGATATAAGGAAATTTGATTATAGCTGTTACAACCTCCTCTGGCTTTGTAGCAAGTGTTTTGAGGCACTGAACCATAGGTTCAAGTGTCTCATCCACACTGAATGTGAGGATTTTGGGGCATTTGAGTACAACTGATGGAAGTTTCCTCTCTTGAATACCAATGCTTCTTAAATAAGCCCAATTTTGCGAAGCTTTCTCCCTTTGCAAGCCCTCGAGCCGCTTGCACCTTTTAAACATGTCATGGATGTTTTTGTCATCAAATCCTTTGTCCTTGAAGAACCACAATACTCTTCCGCTGTTTTGGCTGCTACTAACCTCCATAATTTCTATAAATAGCAAAAGAGCTGCTTAGGTATGTCGAGGCAACTGGCAAGATACCTGATCATGAGCATATGATAGACAGAGCATCAAAAAGAATGTAACCAAGTAACAAAAAACACATTAAAGTTTTGAACAGTGTTGTTTTACTGTTAAACATTAGCAAAAAGAACACCCTTGTTCCCTCAAATCGAATTTCAGAAAAAAAAAAACTAGGAAGCTTATAATGATTTATTCTCCTGTTAACTGCCCAAGGAGTAAAGTTTAGCATCCAGCAGTGTTAGAGAAAGACAAATCCATGCAAACCCAAGTACGTAAATGCTGTTAAGGGTGATACTACGCAGACCATGGAGGAGTGTATGTAATCGTAGATGATTAAACGGGAATAAGGAGAAAATTGCCAAACGACTTGACTAAAATAATGAATTCTGGTGGAAAGAGTATTTTGGACTAAAGCTGCATTAGGTTGGACTGAAAACAGCTTCAATAGAAAAGAATTTTTATGAAATTTTCAACGGGAAAACACAATGGTAAATTATCTTTCCTTTGTTTCGTTCCTCGCAAGACAAGTTTGAGAGAAGGGAAAACGGAAATGGAGGTGAAAGGATGGAGGGAAGGGCAGAGAAAGAGGAACATTGGGGCAAAAGGGAAGAAAATGTGGCATCTTTGAAAATCAAATGTTTTCCACTCTCACATACCAAACAAAAGAAATGGAAAATTCATTTTTTTTTCAGGATAATGCTCCCCCCCCAAAAAAAAAACAAAAACAAGCACTCTCTGAAGGTTAAATAATGGTCTCTTTATTATGGGGTTAAGGTTCTAATGTTCTATACCAGTGACTCACCCACTTTGCAAGTGAGCTTCACAAGAAGCATTTGGGCAATGAAGTCATAGTTGTGACTTTTGTTTAATCACTTCAAACAGGAGTTCGGTTACTCGGAGACGTGAACATTAATATGTTCCATGAAGAAAGATAATTTCTGTGATCATTTTAACATAAAACCCAACAATGCTTTTACTCATAGCCAGCACACACAACAATGTAACTCCCATCTTTCTGTAATTTCTCGAAACGAACATAACTAAGCAATCAAGTCAGACATGTATAGGGCATTTGAAGCATTTGAAGCATTTGAGAATAACTTATGGAAGGTAACCAGCAAGGCATTAAGTCGAGCATGTAGTGGGCATAATTTCACTTGGCAATCAAACAAGTTAAACAGCTCCATATAAAACAAAGCACTTGATAATGCTTTAAATTTCTTATATATTACAATTCAATCTTGATATTTGCTAATTAGTATGTAATTAGCATATGTTCAAAAATTCAAACAAAATTGATCAACAAAAGATTTAGAACAGGGGAAATTCTTAAATAGACATACACCCACCAAAACCCACTTAAATTTTGGTAAATTAAAAACTGGGTTTTTCTTCTAAATGCAACAATCAGCAAAATCAACCTCAATTTACAGAGAAAGAATGCAATTTTAGAATAAAGACAGTAAATTTCTACCACATTTCGTGCAAAAAAATATGTTGATTTTTGCTTCAAAATCTAAAAAGAATGTTGGTTACCTCTTTTTTTGAAATGGGTTTTCTTCAACTATGAATACGCATTGCGGAGTAGGGTAAAACAGAGCACTCTACTTGAACAAAAAAATCCTTCAAAGTTTACTTCTTTATGGACTCTCTCTCCTCTCTCAACATTCAGAAAATGAAATCCTCCATTATCTTATCTTTACCCTTTTTTGCACTGAAAATTTAGGGGTTTTATTGTCATTATACAAGTGGGTACTTAAATGACTATTATACCCTTCTCAAATCCAAATCCCTAAAACCCCCTAAAACCCTCGAATCTCTACAATTTTGCAAATTACAAGTCTTTTTACATCCATATTTTTGAAGGGTTTTCAGCAAAATTTCGAATTGGGGAAAAAAAGATGAGATCTTTAAGAGGTAAATCTTTGGATCTTGCTGTTATTTCCAAGTTTTACAATTCTCTCTCCTATTTATCGCAACCTAAATGCGAAAATGGTTTAATTTTTCCCATTTTATTGAGATTTCAATATTATAGTTCTGTTAATGGTCATAGTAGTGGTAATGGGCAGTTTAGGAAATTTGGTAATCATGGTTTTAATGGTCGTAAAAATGATGAATTTGATGATGGTGATGATAGTAGATTTTCTGGGAAAAATAGAGGAAATTTTAGTGCTGATAAAAGTTTTAGGTCTTCTAGAGGTGAGAGACAAATGCCCCAATTTAATGGAAAAACTGATTCATCTGATCGTAGTTATGGGCGTCAAGGAAGAAATGATGGGTTTAGAAAGCCCATTGGTGGTTATGGAAATAAAGCTGATGTGAAATTGGATGATGATTTTTTTAAGTTTGATGGTAAGGATGAAGATAGTGGGGGTGTTGGTTTGGGTGGAGATCGAGAGGGGAGGAAGAACACGCAGCCTTCTGTTAGCGAGCTCTTGAATAAGCCCGCGAAAGGTGAAAAAAGCAGTGGGAAGAAGGATGGTGAATTTCTTGAGAAATTTAAGCTTGGTGGTGTTAGTGAGGAGGAAAAGAAAGCGGGTGATGCCACTTCTGCACCATTGCCGCCTCAAGAAGAGAAGATGGAGGCGCCTGAGAATGCTGATGAGATCTTTAAAAAGATGAAACAAACTGGTCTGATTCCTAATGCTGTGGCAATGCTTGATGGGCTTTGCAAGGATGGTTTGGTTCAAGAAGCTATGAAGCTTTTTGGGTTGATGCGCGAGAAGGGTTCTATGCCGGAAGTTGTTGTGTATACAGCTGTGGTTGAAGGGTTTTGCCAGGCACAAAGCTTTGATGATGCTAAGAGGATTTTCAGGAAAATGCAGAGTAATGGGATCGTGCCAAATGCTTTTAGTTATACTGTCTTGATTAAAGGTCTTTGTAAGGCAAAGAAACTAGATGATGCAGTTGAGTTCTGTTTGGAGATGCTGGAAAATGGTCATTCGCCAAATGTGGTAACATTCACTGGGCTGGTTTTTGAGTTTTGTAAGGAGAAGGGAGTTGAAGAAGCACAAGATATTATTGGTAGATTGAAACAAAAAGGATTCCTTTTGGATGAGAAGGCAGTTAGAACCTATTTGGATAAGAGTGGTCCAACATCACCTATGGTGTGGGAAGCAATCTTTGGGCCTAAGAAGAACTCACCAAGGCTAGTTTGAGCTTCTGATGCTTAGCGTTAATCTGTAAGCATGCCTGTGAAGTTTTCAATTGAATCTCTATCCTTTTGACAGCTTGTTGGAGATTGGTTGGTTTGACAAACTGCTTTTTCTTTGTCACTCTATCAATAGTTGTATTAGTGAAGAATCACATTTTCTCCAGCCGTCTTGTGTTCTTGTTTTATACATGAATAACTTTCTTTTATTAGTCAAAATTCATCTTTTTGTGGTCATTGTTCTTCACTGATACCCCCCTTCCTTCTACTCCCCAAAAAAAGCTTCAACCAAAGAAAGGAATTGCGTATCTTTAACTTGTAATGCTCCATTGAAGCATCATGCTAGATATTGGAAGACTTGGGTCTTTGAAACTTTTCTTCCTGCTGAATAAGTAGTTATAATCTCTTGTGGTGCTGTAAATCTTCAGTGTACAAGAAGTTATGCAAAGGATCAATTTTATCATTTTAACATCACTCCGTGTATGAGCCTGGTGCCTCTTCAATTGATATAACGTGATGTTTTCGCCTACCCTAGTCTTGAAATCGTTTCTCTGTGTGTGTGTTATAGTATAAAGTGACTGACAATAGTTAGAAGCTCATACCCTTCATATATAGTGGCAGGTTGGCAGTATACATGCCTAACTCTTTTTACTTTGGAGAACTGGCACTTTTAATATAAATCTGATTGTTGGTGATGAAATTCCACATCGCATATGAGATGCGCTATAACTGAGGATGGTGTTGACACGCTTGCATAATGATGAAAACTTGAACTATCCTTGAACCGAAAAGAAGTGAAGGGAAGGAGTACTAAACATGAATTTCAATCTTTGAAATTGAAAAATTACAATCATATCTCAGTGACTCAGTTTGTCACTCCCTTGTCTCTGTCTTCCTCCAACCTCTGGAGCTTCATCTTTAAATTTATAGCTGCTAACTTCAAAGTACTCTTATGTCTCAATCTCCGTTTTGGTGACGGTTTCCTTCATTGTTTCTGTTCTTTCCCTTTTATTGTACTAGCTTCGTTGTCCCATTTTCTGGCATATGAATAATGAGCATCTAACTGAGTCTATGTAGTCTTTTAAAATTAAGTGCCGGGATCTCAAAATTAAATTTAAATTTGAAGAATGGAGCATCCTAGACTGAGTTTATGTATGTTCGGGCTATTAAAATCAAGAGCTATCAAGTTTAGTTAACAGCCTGGTTTATATACTTGGATGAAGCAAATTACAATAGGGAAATCACAGGGAACATCAGGGAGCTAGCGACTTTTTAAGGGAATAATATACCAATTAGGAAACTAATAATTTTCTTGGTTCAGGTTGCAGAGTATGGTTGCTACGCATTTAAGTAACTGACCCTTGAGCTTCCGGTGTATCATGAATTGTTAACTTTGAAGCTGAAAATGGAGCTCTGAATGTGTTTTGAGTTCTTATTGCTGAAACCAAATAGCTCACTGGCTCCTGAAGATGTTAATCGTGTGGGAAATGGTATGCTTTGACTTGTGTGCAATGAATGAGTTGCCTTGCTGTCACACTGCCAGTATGATGATGTTGCTCAATTTTATTTGTATCAGTTTGCAAGAAATCAGGTTCATAGAAAATTAAAGATGTAAAGCTTATCTAACCTTTGACCCATGGAGGCTTGAGGTGGGTTATTAATTAACATAAAACTTGCAAGTTATTGGCACCTTATGATTGTTTATTTGGTCTCTCGTACTCTGAGGAATTGTCATCAAAAGGTAGGAATGTTGTGAGGGCAGTAGGTTTACTTGAAACTAAGAGCGAACCATGTATAATCCTGGCTGGCTGGCTTTGATTTGAACGCTGTTTTTGGAGTTGTTTCTCCTCCAAAGTTAAAACTCCTGAACCTAAAATGGACGCACTGGAATATGACTGATAAGCATTTAGAATGTTGCATGGAGATCTGGACTGATTCTTTATTACCATGGCTTTGTACGATAGATCTTTTTGAGGAAGTAGGAGGATATTTTGTCTTCTCCTACTATATCTATGAATCATGGTCTCATAGTCCGATTGTATTATCATTCTATTCTACAGATTTGATTGCTTAATTGATAGTTATAAATTCTATAACTTCTCTCGGTGCCACTTCCAGTGCCTGCTCGCTAGATGAAGCCTTAGAGAAGTCAACGTTATCATGCTTACACCAATATTTGACTGCAAAAGTCAATTTTTTTTCTAGCATTCATCAATATTGACTGCATTTCTTTGATTTTCTTCCTTCTTTCAAGAGAAAATGCATGTTCTTGTTTCTGCCTTTCATAATGATCAGCCAAGCGCACAGTAGCATATAATGCTGACATGCTGAACGCTTTTCCCCTTTTGATTCTATCTGTGAGTTGTCGTACAGATTTGGACGCTGACTGAATTATCTTTTGTTTGCTTATTGTCTACAGGTTAAGTTTTACCTATTAACTGATTTCAGTCCACATGGTTATGCAATGACTCAGGTAATTGTCTTTTCTTACATACCTTCATTTAATATGTACTACAGCTGGCAATCTTTGGCACAACACAACAACACAACACAAACACGATTACTGAGAGGAACCCAAACTCAAAGCTATAGTGACAAAAGCCAACCCGATTACCCGAACCTGACCCAATGGGATCAATTGTCATATTATGCAATTATCTTGAAAGTTGACACGACCTGTTCGTGAACAACCCAAAATGACATGACCTGTTTACTCGAATTTTCAGCTCTGTATGTACCAATATTTGCTTTTTGCATGATTGCAACTAATGAATGAAAGTTGTGATTATCCTGGAATTAGAAAGGCAGGGAATAGGGTTGGGTTCTCTATTAATTCTTGAAATGTGCAGTGCACGTGGGGTGTCATTACTGGAGAGATGCATCTCTTCTTAAAGGGATGTTTGACATGGGAAGGCATCCAATTAATTAAACTCTCAATCCATCTGTATAGGAATTTTTTAAGACTGCAGAAGATCTTTGTGATTTGGTCGGTTTTTTTTATTAAAACACCCTTGAAGTATAAGTTACTCCCAAGTTGATGTAATATGGTTTTTTTTCCAAGGGGTGGTGTCTGGGTGGTTTTCTGCTCAGGTCTTACTTCTTTAATGAATGAACATTAGTAAAGTTATTACCCTTTTTAATGAATATATGTATTAGTATATTCCTAATAATTCTCCAAGGTATTAATTTAATGTAATCTGTTGTTGGCGCAGAGTTACATACTTCTCGAATGAAGTAGGCACGTCCATAATTAGTGTGTGGAACTGCCGTAATCTATGATAGCAACTAACAAGTAGATTCCCTATGCTTAATTATTTAGTGCGCCAAGTTTATGGATGACTTGGTACACCTGAATAATTAATCACCTTTCTCATTTCCTATTTGTTTGCTGATTTTTTACCCCCTATTTTTCTTCATGTTTCAAAAATCAACCACAACTGAAAATATTATTACTTTGTTAGATGTGGAGGGTGATGAAGAAATCTGAAGGGGGGTTCATATTTTTACACATGACCTTCATGTTAGTTGGGACTTCAATCTATCTTAGCTTTGTCTTTCGTATTTTTGCCATACAACCTGTCTAATTTCATCATGCATTTCAACAATGCACCTGTAAATGCCCTTCTTCCGATGAAGGATCAAGAGAGGAAGGGGAAGACACAAAAAGGCCCTACTCATATTATGATATATTGCCTTTGTTGCCCCATTTATAAATTCTTGTATCAAATGGTTTGACCTATTAGCTTAATGTTACTCGGACTCTTTATTTCACCTCAAGTCCCCATGTCGGATCCTCGACACTCAGACATGGATGATACACTTGGACATTTCTTTTTGGGCCAAAAATTGAAAAAGTTCCAAAAAATAGCCGAGTCGGACACTTTGACACTTACCCGTGTCGGACATGGGTACCCGAGTCCAAGCAACATAGCCTGTTAGTTGAACCGAACACATTGAAAGTTACAAAAAATAGATAAAGAGTTAGGTCTGAAAATAAGATATACAACGAAAACTTCAGAGGTTAAAGAGTTGTACCAAAGAACTTAGAGGTTAGGCGATCGAAGTGCATAAGAAATCAGTGATCGTGGTCAGACGGTCTAGCAGGAGACCAGTTGTGCCCCATTTGTCACTTACTATATTTCTGTGTTTACTTTCTTTGATTTAGTGGTATTATTGATGCAGGATGCTTTGCTGAAGTTACTGACTTCAATAAAATTTATGGTATTATATGCTGCAACCTAATACATGCGTAAGCCCCATTTTCGTAGGTAACTTTTTTAACTTACTATTATATTGCCCAAGAAGGTGCTGACTGCTTCTTTGGCTTAAGATTGAGCATGTAACTTATATGGTGATTTATATTTGGTCTATCTCAATAGAGTTGTTATACGTTTACACTCAATATCACATGAAAAAAGAAAGAGTAATTTTATCGTGTTTTTTTTTTCATAGTTCATTTTGTTGTATAAGTACTCTGGGTATTCTTTTTTCCCCATAAGTGCATCTGAAGCATCTCAGTAACGTTTATTACTATGCATAGTAGGTGGATGAGGCCTATGTATATATTATATTGCTAGAAACTTAGGTGCATCATGCATATTCCTTCTCATTTGAGTTTTGACCTTTTAATTTTAGCAATCAATGTTAAGTTACCTGTTTGTTTACTAAATTTATGTCAAAATATATTTATGAGACTACGAGAAGGGACCAAAGTTATGATATAAGAGAGACTATATCAAATTTGTTGGTTCATGCACATGCATCAGTATATTAGTACATGCTAGCTCGTTCTTGCTCCAGGAATTGATAAATGCATTTCACACTTTTTGCCCAACTGTGAAGTCAGGTTCAAAGGAAAGGACTTATCAGAATTTGTTTCTTCAATCTGACTTCATTACCTTCAAAATTTTCTAATTTAAGGGAATTATGAATTATCGATCTCTCTAAATTCATGTATTGGTTGGATATTACTCATTCCCTTTACTCTCAGGCTGGTTTTTTCCCAAGGAACAACCTATATTTGGGAGTGGATTTCCGAGTTCTCTCATCTCCCCGAGATGCCCCTTTGGTTAAAATGTTCGAAAAATGTTTATATATATACCCCAGAACAATGTTTAGAAAGGTGCACAAACAGGCTGAGAACATAATATTATTGCAGCCAATATAGCTTTTTGAGCCATAGGTGCATCATATGCCAAAAGCCGCACCCGTCATTTTTTAAAGGATTGTCGCTATTTGACTAAATTTTAGTTTCCTAAACTTCAGAATTTCACTATATCTGGGGCCTACAACTCTTATATCTCATATTAAGCTAACTATATAAGCCGAATAGAGTTTTTCCTTTATAATAATACTCTCATTTATCCCCCAAAAATGTTTATTGGAAGCTAATACTCTCATACCCCCCAAAAAAAAGTTTGTTGGAAGCTAATATTCTGGTCATGATTATATTTCCTATAGAAAAAAAAAGTGAACATTTAAAGATTCTTGCCACCAAGTCTTGGATGGCTTTCTAATGGTAGGAGTCAAATGGGGAGAGGTTGAGGACTCGAGGTTGTCAAGATTCTAGGCCATTATATATACTCAATAAATCATTGTTTGCCATTATTCATAAAGAATTAGGAAATTTAGTGAACAATAAAGAATATTTAGGAATTTGTATCTAACAACCCTAAGTTTGTGTCTAACAACACTAACTTTCATGCTACTTGGGCAATAGGATATCATAGTTACCACTTACCAGCACACCAAAACATACCACGAAATAAAGGGAAATTTAGGAATTTTTCATAAATCTAAGGAGTGTTCCGTTAATAATTCTCAAGTAGTAGCATTTTGAGCTTTGTACACATCTATGTGTAAAAAAAAATGCGCTATTTTGAAAAAGCTTAAAATGATAGCTTTTGAACTAGAGGTAATGTTAGGCGTAGCTTTAAAAGGTAAAACATATCACTTATTTTGTGCTCTTTTACAGATCTTACAAGTTAGCACTAGTTTTGCCAAACACTACTTGTATTAAAAGCTATATTGAGAGCTAACATGTGAGAGCTTATAATTAGTATAACGAATAATAATTACAATAACAACTACTTTTGTCGATCAACCCTACTAAAATGATAGAATTTCATTCTGAGGCATTTAGTTTTAGAGTTAAAGACCTCAAATTTTTAATATGATAACTTTCACGACTACCATATATATTGGCACATATAGTGTAAAAGTTGGTGTTATTAACTATGTATTATTGACTTCGTATTATATTGCACATATTGATGGTTTATTGAAGGCGCAAGAGGCTAGTACTACAGATATACAATATAAAGATATATTGGGTACATTCATCGTACATCTTGATAAACCATGCATGTGCATTTTGAACTCTCCTTGTCGTGTATAATTTAATCATTTGGAAGATTTCAAATGAGCAATGAGCGAAAAAATAGTCTTGGGTGCACCGTATTCACGATACACCTAGGTATATGATAAAAGTTGTAAGATATATTTGGTCTTTAAGCCTAACATATCCAATAATACCTCAGTGATTAAGTACTATACATCTTGTAATATTTTCATGTATTATTATCTTTAATCAGGGAAAATTCTTAACTAACATGAAGAGCAGAATAACACCATGACATTGTTATAGTGGTGGCCAAAATATTTTATTTAATTTATATCTTTTTGAAGATTCAAAAGGCAGATGTCAGACCTAAATAACACATCATCTGCCATCATCTAAATAAGCAAATAAATTAGATGAGTGATTGCTTATCAAATGTCCAACTATTGATCATGGCTTGTTCTAGTCTTGTTTATTGTAGTTAACCAGTAACATCAGGCTCAATATCATGAGCATTATCTCCATCCAAAGCCATGTTCACCACTTGTGTAGTTGTGTCCTACATTAATCATTGTAATCACAAAATCAGGGGTTATTATAATAATGCTAATCATATTAATGTGATAATTAACAAATCCCACTTGCAAGGATTTCTGGTCAATATTAGTATACCGTGCTCCACAGCATTTTTCTTGACTGTATATCAAATTATAAGAAGGCTTCAGGTTGCATGACAAATTAATGATTATTTGATGATTAGTTGGTTATCAAAAGCCTGAAAAAGGGAATTGAATCAAAAATCCTTGGCCTTTCCCGTTGGGTTATTTTTATACTACTATTAAACAAATAGGTTATATTTACATTTAAGTACTGAATAAGAATAAGTAATTTTGGATATGTCTAATTCAAGTTTTATAAGTTCAAATAAATTTATGCGTTTTCTTTAGTCGAAAAATATGAGTTTTCTGCTGAAAATGAATGTATTTGCATGTACGGTATTAATATAAGCATGCAATATCTTCTTTGAAATTAAGTATATTGGTGAATTTTGGTTACAGATGACAAATCAATATAGATCAACTATATCAAATCATTTGTTTAACCATGAAGATGTATACAATAATCTATCATGTAGGTGTTGAGGTGTTGTCATGCATATACTCATGTATCATACAAGCTTATTTTAGAGGATAGTGATGATTATATTTCTTTGGGGTCCAAATAAGCTAATCATACGGCATTACGGATCCTTGAACAAGTGAGAGAAATTAGATTTATGATGTAGTTGTTGCCATATCATATCAATACACAACCCTATCTTTGAGGATAATGATGCTTTAATCTCCTAGCTAGGGGCCCATAGAGACTTATCCTACGATATCATGTCCAAAGTTGAGTGTAGATGATTGATCTTTGCCTAACTTTGGAGTAGGTTTACATGGCTCACAAATTATTAGAATAGGTGGTCTAATTTTAACATTAAATTAGACAAATTCAAGTCTAAATTCTCCTAACAAACCTATCCATCTCACTCTAACCCAACACTATCCCTTAACATCTTGCACCAACTTAGTTGTCCCTTCTCTTCTCCTTTTCTTTGTTTCTCTTTGAATTTCGAACTACAACGAACAATTTTATTAGCTAATCCGGTAGTCTTACAAAATGGATTAAACTAGTCACTAAATAGATTGAAAAATGTGAGAACTAAATTTATTAAACTGGTCACTATTAGATTAAACTGGTCACTATATTTTGACAGATGGTACGTTTACTTTTTAATATTGGGCTTGGAATGTTGCCTAATTTTAAATTAAAAATAGGCGGTCTCTTACAAGACCAATTGTACATGGCTAGACTTGTAAATTTAACCTAATTCAAATTTTAAAATTTCTCGTTCAAATATTCAAGGTTTACTATATAAAATTATAACTAAACTTCATCTCATAATAGTTAGGTTATTCATCTGATTCTAACTCGAAATCACTTTGTATGAAAGTTGTCGAATTAAGTTATTAAACAAAACTGCTTGCAACGTTTCATTCTAAAAAGATCAAACCAAATTAAAATAAAGATTAACTACATATATACAACAACGTTGGAAAGAGCTTAATTGCCATCAAATCAATCAATATCAATATATATATACAAAGGAGGAACTTTTCGGGAGCATAGAGAGCTCCTCAAGATTTCGAGCTTATAGAGCGCGCCAAGTAGGATTGCCACGTCATCAATTTATATTTTTATTCTTAAAAAAATAGAGTTCTACATGATTTAAATACATAAAAGGAGATTTGGATAAGCGAAAATTAGAGTTTGTATTTGAATCAACAACTTAAATTATTATATTATGAAGATTGTGTATAACTTTTGCTACAAAATTCGGAATATTATAATTTTTGTACCATTGGAGAGCATTCAGAATATGCTTCGAAATAAGATCCATTTACAATATAGTTCTACAACTTATGAAATATAGAGCGCCATGTAGGATTGTCATGTCATCAATTTTTTGTTTTCTAAAAATAGAGTTCTACAACTTATGTAATATAGAGCGCCATGTAGGATTGTCATGTCATCAATTTTTTTTTCTAAAAATAGAGTTCTACATAGATTTAAATACATATAAGGAGTCTTGGATAAGCAGAATTTAGAGTTTCGTTTTGAATGAACAATCTAAATTAGATGAATTGTAAGACATTATTTAGTCTTTTTTTAGATAAATATAATAATAGCTATAAGTATTAAGTATAGTGTATTACATGTGATTATAACATTTGATTATAGGTCTAATTTACAGGATTAAACATATTATCTTTTAAAACCTCAACCTTACTCAACTAAACCAAAACAATATAGTATTGCAACAAAATTTATTAAGGAAACTTTGTTGTTACAACAAAAACTAAAATAAGATCCATTTACAATATAGTTCTACAACTTATGAAATATAGAGCGCCATGTAGGATTGTCATGTCATCAATTTTTTTTTCTAAAAATAGAGTTCTACATAGATTTAAATACATATAAAGAGTCTTGGATAAACAGAATTTAGAGTTTCGTTTTGAATGAACAATCTAAATTAGATGAATTGTAAGACATTATTTAGTCTTTTTTTTAGATAAATATAATAATAGCTATAAGTATTAAGTATAGTGTATTACATGTGATTATAACATTTGATTATAGGTCCAATTTATAGGATTAAACATATTATCTTTTAAAACCTCAACCTTACTCAACTAAACCAAAACAATATTGTATTGCAACAAAATTTATTAAGGAAAATTTGTTGTTACAACAAAAACTAAAATCTATAGCGATAAAGTTACATATATATTAGAGTTTTGGATTATGTAAAAATTAGAGTTTGATTTAAATAAAACAACCTTAGAATATTGTTCAACATAGATATAAGTACATATAAGGTGTTCTGGATGAGTGAATATTACAGTCTAATTATAAATAAACAACCTAAATTATTATACTATGTAAATTAAATATAACTTTTGCTACATAATTCGCAATAGTATAATTTTTTTTACCGTGGGAGAGTGCTCGAAATATGCTTTGAAATAAGATCCATATACAATATAGTTTTATAACTTATGAAAATATATTTATTTAGATGAATAATAACGTATTATTTATTCTTTATTTTAAATAATTATAAATATAATTATAAAAATAGCATATAATATGTGACAATAGTAATTATGTCTTTTAAAATCATACTTTTAAAAATCAAGTCATATGAAGATAAAAAAATTCATATCTATAGTTTTGAAACGATAGCATTCCATGATGGCATTACATGAAGATCAAATGAAAGTTTGTCATCGAGATTGCAGAGGTATTATGCAATTGACTAATTATTTTATTCTTATAATATTTATTGTATACATAATTATTTATTTATTTTCCATATATCTATATCTATATCTCAGATCTTATTCTTTTCTCCATTAACTTAATTCTACTAAAATTATTTGGAAATCAAGGTTCGCATTTCTAGACTATTTGAGGTCACGGATCATAAAAAAGGGTGAAATTTGATAAGGCTTGATATGGTCATGATTAATGAAGATATATTTTTTTCTCTTAAATTGTATTTTCGATTATTAATAGAGGTTAGTTTTATATTTAATTAATTTTCTTCATGATACTATCATTATAATCTTCATTTTGGTTTTCCCATCTTCCATTCTATATGCGTTAGTGTTTATGTGCTATATTAACAGTTGAAATTGTGGCTGGCACTCATGTTTTTCTCTATTCTTTCTGTCCTGCATCTATTAAGTTATTACCCTCTACTTTCTTAAAGTATCATTCGGGTATTATTCATGTTAAACTGTATTAGCAGTCATACCTGTTATTGAGATACCATTTAATAATAGCTTAACTATAGTATTCAATTGAATATTAAAAATTATAAAATTTATATATCACAATAACTAAATCTAGAAATTATAGTATAATGACAAATACTTTCTCCGTTTTTTTTATACTTCAGCAATTGGTTTGGGCATGGTTTTTAAGGAAATAAAAAATGGTTCGTTTAGCATAGAGGTACCTCTTTAGTTAAGTAGAGTAGGGGATAAATAAATCCTTAATAAATTAAACACAACTTTATAAAGCAATTTGGGTAATTAATGATGGTTTTATTAACATAAAGTAAAGGTAATATTATCAACTGTAGTTGCTTTTTTTTTACTAAAAGTGAAATGGTTCCAAAAGATGAAACTACCTAAAGCGGTAATTGTTGTAATAGAAAAAGAACGAAGGAAGTATGTAAATACAATGGTGTTGAAAAATCTTATTTCACAGCATCACAGAATCAACAATAATATTAACAAAAAGATTGGAATAAAATAAAATAAACAGCAACCCGTGCAACGCACGGGCTTCAAACCTAGTATATATATATAAAGGAGGAACTTTTCGGGAGCATAGGGAGCTCCTCAAGATTTCGAGGTCATAGAGTTTGGTTTTGAATGAAAAACTCAAATTATTATATTATGTTAATTGTGTATAACTTTTGCTACGTGATTCGGAATATTATAATTTTTGTACTATTGGATAATGCTCGAAATATGCTCCGAAATAAAATCCATTTACAATATAGTTCTACAACTTCGGGAGCATAGGGAGCTCCTCAAGATTTCGAGGTCATAGAGCACGCCACGTAGGATTGTCATATCATTAATTTTTATTTTTATTTTTGTACAAAAATAGAGTTCTACATAGATTTAAATACGTATAAGGAGTTTTGGATAAGCGAAAATTAGAGTTTGGTTTTGAATGAAAAACTCAAATTATTATATTATGTTAATTGTGTAAAAATTTTGTTACGTGATTCGGAATATTAGAATTTTTGTACAATTGGATAGTGCTCGAAATATGCTCCGAAATAAGATCCATTTACAATATAGCTATACAACTTATGAAATAGAGAGCGCCATGTAGGATTGCCATGTCAGTAATTTTTATTTCAAATATTTTAAAAAATAGAGTTCTACATATATTTAAATACATAAAAGGAGTTTTGGATGGGGAGACATTAGAGTTTGGTTTTGAATGAAAAACTCAAATTATTATATTATGTTAATTGTGTATAACTTTTGCTACGTGAATCGGAATATTATAATTTTTGTACTATTGGATAGTGCTCGAAATATGCTCCGAAATAAGATCCATTTACAATATAGTTCTACAACTTCGGGAGCATAGGGAGCTCCTCAAGACTTCGAGGTCATAGAGCGCGCCACGTAGGATTGCTATGTTATTAATTTTTAGTTTTATTTTTATTTTTTTACAAAAATAGAGTTCTACATAGATTTAAATACGTATAAGGAGTTTTGGATAATCGAAAATTAGAGTTTGATTTTGAATGAAAAATTCAAATTATTATATTATGTTAATTGTGTATAATTTTTGTTACGTGATTTGGAATATTATAATTTTTGTGCCATTGGATAGTGCTCGAAATATGCTCCAAAATAAGATCCATTTACAATATAGTTCTACAACTTATGAAATAGAGAGCGCCACGTAGGATTGCCATGTCATTAATTTTTATTTCAAATATTTTAAAAAATAGAATTCTACATATATTTAAATACATAAAAGGAGTTTTGGATGGGGAGACATTAGAGTTTCGTTCTGAATAAACAACGTAAAGTATTATATTAAGTAAATTGAATATAACTTTTGCTACCTAATTCAAAACATTATAATTTTTACCATTGGAGAGTGCTTAAAATATGCTTCAAAATAAGATCCATTTACAATATAGTTTTACAGATCATGAAAATATATTTAATTAGATGAATGGTAAGGCATCATTTAGTCTTTATTTTAGATGAATATAATAATAGCTATATGTATAGTGTACTATATGACTATATGTGATTATAGCATTTTATCATAGGTCCAATTTACATGATTAAACATATTATCTTTTAAAATCTCAACCTTACTCAACTGAACCAAAACAATTTAGTATTGCAACAAAATTTATTAAGGAAATGTTGTTGTTAAAACTGTGTTAGCTATTGTTAAATATCCAATTATCGGGTTACCATTTAAAAATAGACTTAGCTACAATATTCAATTGAATATTAAAAAATATAAAATATATATATTGCAATAACCAATCTAGAAATTAGAGTACAAATACTTTCTCCGTTGTTTTTCTACTGCAACAATGAGTTTGGGCATGGTTTTTAAGGAAATGAGAAGAATGGGTAGTTTAGCATAAAGGTACCCCTTTGATTAACTAGAGTAAGGGATAAGTAAATCCTTAATAAAGTAAACGCAACTATAGGAAGCAATTTGAGTAATTAATGATGATTAATTAACATAAAGTAAAGGCAATATTGTCAACTATAGTTGCTTTTTTTTACCATAGAGTGGAGTGGTCCTAATAGATGAAACTACCCAAAGTGGTAATTGTTGCAATTGAAAAAGAATGCAAGAAGTATGTAAATACAATGGTGTTGATAAATCTCATTTGACAACAACACAAAATCAACAATGTTAACAAAAAAATAAAATAAACAACAACCCGTGCAACGCACAAGCTTCAAAGCTAGTAAATTAATATGTGGAAGACAATAGATCACTGAAATCCCAATCAAGCAACATTGTAATCGTATATTGAACATAAGTAACTCTTATTATATTACACGTTGAAAATATGTATGAGGTTACATAATTTATTTGATTTTTCAAATTAAAAACCCAACCATATTTGAGATAAGGTGAAAATAAGGAAAAAACAAGGCCTTAATAAGGGATTTTGGAGATTTGTGAGGGAAAAAAGTAAGAATAATTTTCAAATATTGAAAGTGTAAAACACATCTTTTCTCATGCTTAAGCATTTAAGGTAGTGTAAAGCCACCAATGCTCTTAATAGTAGGCTCCATTTATGGTAAGTAAAAGTAGTGGCAAAGTTGACTGTTAGATTCTTCCGTTTTTAGTTACCTTCTGAACTTCTTATGAACAAAAGTACTAGGAAGTATGTGGGGTCGGCGCCGGCCCCCGGATCCTCCGGATATAAAGACTTTGTAGATGACCCGATTAATAAAAAATGCCAACCCCATATGACATTGACATTAGGCTACCATATTACTAGCTACAAGTCTATATTTTTCAAACTATATATTATACAATTAATTATTATAGTCTTCTCACCACCCCAAAAAGTCATAACTCACTTGCTAATTAAGATACTAATTAAATCCTACTTCATTAGATTAATGTTAGTGACTCCCAAGCTAAGCTTTACCCCTTCTATTCCTATATAAAGCACTCCTCCTTTCTTATAGTTTCATTCATACATCACTATCTCATTTTTCCACATTAAAACTCACCAAAATTCCTACAAAAAAAAAATCCTTTGAAGTTTTTCTATACCATTAACCAAAAATGATAAATGTATACGAGTCAAAATTATGCATAGCAACCTTAATCTTCTACACTTGTATTTACATTCCTTTCTCACAAATTAAACAAGCCATTTTTAGCATAGTAGGGTTTATCCTTTGCCTACATCCCCACGGGCCCCACCCGTTCGAATGTTCGGAACCATCGATAATGGTTGATCCATTGGAAACATGCTCGATTGACCTTCCGATGAGCCAATATGGAGAATTGAAGATCAATACTTGTGATAATGATGAAGCATGCTCAGTTTGTTTAGCTGAGTTTGAGAGTGAAGATTATGTGAGCCAACTTTCTAAATGTGGTCATACATTTCATATGGTATGTATTGAGAAATGGGTGGATAGGAACCAATTTACTTGTCCTCTTTGTAGGTCGTCTTTCTTGAATATGCATGGAAGCAATTCTCATGCAACATGCAATAGCATGTTTTCTTGCTTTTCTAGCTAGATTAAATAAAAGGTTAGTTAGTATTAGGAAAAAGAATGATACATTTCTCTGATGTTTTTTAGTGCTAGGTAATTTTGTCTATTTGTCATTGCAAAGTTGTTGGCAAAGATATATATTAGGTTGAATATTTTGATCTACTAAGTTGCGTAATTCATTCATTATTTTGTTATTCGAAATCTGATTATCTATATGATGTTGACCTATATTTAACGGGATGAAAAAGAGAAATATTTAGTTTTGGGATGAATATGTAATGAATTTTTGGATATTGACAATTTTTTTAGAGTGGATATTGACATGTTCATATAAATAAAATATAGATGTCAAAAATCATCTACTCTAAGCAAACACTTTTCTTAATAAATAAAAAAGGCCATGTACTGCCAAACTCTAGGAAGTCAGAGGCATAAGACATCATCCACTCATCATTATTATTTTTCCTTGCATTTATATTAATTTGAATTATTCTAAAAGATAAGACTTGAGATGTTGCTGCTTCTATTTTAATCAAGAGTATATATTCTAATATATCAATTTTTTAGAACATTTTTGTAATATATAGTTAGAGATATTTCAAATTTGTGTGTTTTAAGATTACTAGTAAAAATGTTGCAATTTTATTTTACAAGAGTCAAATATTACAACTTAAAAAATACAATAAAGTATTACATGTTTTCAGCAAATTTGAGCAAGACAAACCACAAGCAGAGAACTAGAATAGAAGCCACATGCTAAGTATTAGTGACACATTGGTATGTCTAATCCATGATAAGTAGATGGCACATGCAATAGTTTAATACATTTTTATATCTATTTGAGAATATTTAGGGAAAAAGCTTACTGAACTTTATTAATTCACCAGTATTTATACAAGAGAAGTCCACAATAATAGGGAAAGAGAATCCTTCCTAACACTAATCCATGATGAGATTAATTGTGTCATGCCACCACATGGTATAATTAGATGGTGCTGATACTCCCCACTCACTCAATTATAACTTATAAGACCTTAGAAATTTTGTTGCAATCCATCCACTCTTCTTGATATTTAAGCCAATAATTTTTTAAGTCAACTGCCATGTGTATTGTTAGGGAATCTACAATTAGGCATATGTATATGCAAAGCAAAATTTTAAAAGGCGGATTTAGTACTGAGTTATGTTCAATATACATAAGGTGTGTAAATTTTTGCTGTGGTTACATACAATTTTATGTTTTTTTTTTTTAATGGATACATTATTATGTATTTACTCAGTTATAATAGACATGAATATGTAATATAGTTTTATGATTTAAGGTATCTACCTTTTAGCTGACATTAGGTGGATGAATGCAATTTAGAGGAAAAAAAAAGTAAAAGAAATACTTGTTAATTATTATATGAACGTTAACTCGATTGCCAGACATACAAAATTGAAATATGTTGACTTAGTTGATAGATTGGTAAGGTATCTATGTTTGCTCCTTGCACAATTTGGCATTTAGGTTTTATTAAGGTTCATTTATTTGCACCCACTCATTAGAATAGGTGTACCAGATTAATGGAGATCTCAACTATGTTTTGTTTTTCACAAGTATAAGATGGACTTTTACTGCATAATTCATAGTGTAGACTGTCTAGCAGAGTTCCATGCACAAAGGGGTATGAACACTTGCTTCGAAAAAGCCTCAACCTATAAAACCTAAGGATTGTCTTGAAGGATTTTGTCCTCGATCAAGTGTAACAAACTAAATGTATATGGACAAATTATGGAGATAATATATTCAATAATATTAGGTGACCGCAACGTTTTGCTAGAAGCTAATTGCGGTTTGTTGGGCTAGTATATTGGGCCAACTACTAATATATATTGGGTCCTATGAGGTCACACAATGTGACAACCCTTGGATATTACCCAAATCCATTTGTGAAATGGATTGGGCGGTTTTTAGATGGGTGAGATGAGTTGTAACTCATGAGTTTATTAGACTCATAATGTATGATATATTTTTTTTTGGTAAGCAAGTGAGAAGTAATATTAAACCAAAACACCAATACAACTTAATAGAGCCAAATTAAGCTCCACAAACTAGTTGGACATGCCTCAAGACCCAATCGACAAAGCTACAAACCTTCAAGCCATTCTATATCTCTATCTCTAATCTTTACACCCATTATCTCGTACAATTCTATTTTTCACTATGTATTTAACCTCACTAACCGTTTTATCAATAGTCATGATCCTTTGATCCCAAAACGCAAAATTTCTATTCTGCCACATCAAATAAACAGATGGCGACACAGCGACCATGACCACCTTTTTCTTGAACCGAGATCCTCTCGCACTGTTCTTAATCCATCCGCAAGTCCGCATTAGATCCTTCCCGCCCCCATCTAATTCCCAACCATGAGAAGATATTGGTCATACATTGTTTATCAAGAAGCAATCAAAAAAAAGATGCGTAATATCTTCGTGAGTGTTGTTGGCGAGAGCAAACACAAGTCATCGTCACACACATTCATTAATTAACTTCACCTTTTCCTTGTCTTCAACCTATCTTGGATTGCCATCCACATAATCATCATATGCTTAGGAATAGTGTATCTATTCCAGACATAACCGCACCAGGGAGCTTTCCTCTCCTACCAGCTCCTTATACTGTGACTTAATATTGAATCCGGGTTGCCGAGCCATCCGTCACTACTTAGTTTGTTAATCACCTCATTTTTTGCACAAAGACACAAACTTCCAGGCCCGGCCTAGTCAGATTGGGTGCATTGTAAGACCCCCAGCTCAACCTCTTTGATATACACTTCATTGACCCACTTGACCCACATGTTATCTTTCTTTTGCGCAACATCCCAGTGCAAGCTTGTTTACAAAGAAGAAGATTCCAAAGAACAAGTATTCCTAAACCCCAAAACCACCTCGCTTTCTTGGAATGACAGAGACTATCCTAAGCAACACCCTGACTTTAGCATCATTATATCTACCGGACCAAAGAAAATTTCTACATATGCTATTTATCTCCTTCAAGACCCCTTTAGGGATTAAAAATAATTGCCCCCAATAGACGTGAATACTCATCAAAACAAGTGTTAATAAGTTGACATCTAGCTGCAAACGAGAGGTTTCGAGTACCCCAAACTCTAATTATATTCACCATCTTGTCAATTAACCCTTGACAATCACGAGCCTTCAACTTACCGGTGGTAATGGGAACCCCTAGGTAGTTAAAAGGCGGTCCGCCAATTTTAAAACCACTCACATCGGTCACCCTCTCGCACCACCTCTTTCGTCATCCCAAAAAAAAAAAAAAAAACCTCTCGACTTTTGAGTATTGACTTCTAAGCCCGAAGCATTTACCCGTCAAAATTCCGAGAGGGGTCGCGGAAAGAATTGGGTTCGTGGAGAATGCTATGGATTCGAGCTTTATTTTCCTCTCGGTAAACATTTGAAAACCTTGCAAAATAGTGTAAATAGACCTAAAGTCACCATTACAAAAGAGTAACGGATCATCTCGCAAAACACGGATGGGTGAGCTTTAGACTTTTACATTTAACATGGTATTTAAACCCTCCAAATCACCAATATACCTCATGATCCTATCCAAATAATCCATGCAAAGAGCAAAAAGCAACGGGGACATTGGGTCCCCCTGTCTCAAACCTTTATGAGCCTCGAAAAATCCAAGTAGGAGCCCCATTTAACATGATTGAAAACATTGAGTCTGCACACAGGTCATGATTAAATCAGTAAAAGGTTCAGTGGAAACCCACCCCAACAAGCAAGTGCCTTAGGAAACTCCAATTAACCGTGTTATAAGCTTTTTTAAGTCAAGCTTCATCATACAACAGGCCCTAGTTGTCTTCGTTTTATAACACTTGACAAGATCTTGACTGATCATTACGTTGTGCAGAATGCTTCTCCCTGCCACGAAGGCCCCCGACTTGGAGAAATGATGTCGTGCAACACTAAATTCAATTTCTCATCGATTAATTTGGTTATACATTTGTATAACACCGAGCAAGCAAGCTATAGGGGCGAAATTCTCGTCACATTTGCTGGGCACTTAACCTTAGGGATTAAGGTTAGAGTGGTTACATTGATTGCTTTCAAAAGTTTTCCAGTTTTGAACACATCCAGAATAGCATCACTCACTTCATCTCCTATGATGTCCTAACAATGTTTGTAAAAACAACTATTGAGCCCATCAATACCAGGAGCTTTATCATCTGGAATACTGAACATAACCCTTCTGACATCATCTTTAGTAAACTCTCTCTGTAAAATATTCAAATGCATCTCATTGAGCTTCTTCCCATTGCAGACCAAGGCCTCCAAAACCAGTTGTTTCTGAGCTCTACAAGTGAACAAATCTTTATAGAACTCAGTGAAAGCAACATCAACTTGTTCCCTAGTATTAACCCAAGTACCATTTCTGTCATTGATGGCATGAACTTTATTCTGCCTCCTCCTACTTTTCAAGGCTTGGTAAAACACTTTTGAATTTTCATCCCCACATTTAAGCCAATTCAACTTTGACTTTGCTTCGCGGCAGATCATATACAAATTCTTTTTTGCATCTTTAACAGCACTCAAAGCCAACTTTTCTTGTTCTATTAGAGCATGATCAGTAGGCTTCAGCACTAACTCATTTTGAATCAAACCAAAATCATACTTGGCTTTCACTACTCTAGCTTCAACCTTACCAAAACCAGTCTTATTTAGCTCCTTCAGCTCATTCTTCACCAACTTCAACTTCTGAAACACCTTAAACATTTTACACCCAGGAATCAGAGCACTCCAATGCCTTCTCACTATCACAATTAATTCAGGATGCTGACACCACATATTATGGAATCTGAAAGGCTTCTTTTAGTTGCTATCAGGATACACACATAAGAGCATAGGAGTATGGTCAAAATCCCCCTCTAGTAAAAACGCAACTTCAGCCTGTTCATATCTATCTATCCATCTAGAATTAGCTAGAACCCTATCAATTCTAGACATAACTCTTTGATCCCCTTCCTGCTTATTACACCAAGTATAATGTCTCCCGGTAGCCCTCACATCATCAAGTTGACACACATTCAAACAATCCCTCATTTGACTAATATCATGAATTCTCACAGGAGCCCCAATTCTGTCTTCCATACAACTCAAAGCATTAAAGTCCCCTAGCAAGAGCCAGGGGCTTTGACAAGTGTTAGCAATACATTTCAAACCATGCCATAACTCCATTCTACTGTGACCATCATTAAATCCGTACACAAAAGTGCAGTAAAACATAACACCATGTTTAGGAGTTACATGACAGTGGATAAACTGACTTGTAACCTGGACAATTGACACATCAAAAGCATCCGGGCACCAACCAATTATTATTTTACCATTTTCATGACAGCTAAGATTGTGAGTGAAACACCAACCTTGATAGAGATTTTGATAAACTCTCCCAAGATTATGTGCCTTCACCCTAGTCTCCAAGAGGCTAAACAATTTTATGTTGTGAGAAGAGATAAAGTTCTTCACCTCATTTTGCTTCAATTTATTATTTAGACCTCTTATATTCCACATGAGTATGTTATCCATTAAGGCTAGGGGGCGCCACCCCCTGACCTTCTTCACTTGTATTCACCACCTGGGTTCCCTCCTTGCTAGAGCCAACATTACCAACCTCCATGACACTATTGTATCCCGCAACCGCATCCTTTTCCCCATCGCCATTTCTCCTTCATTGCTTTCCACTGAGCATTGAAGGAATTTTGCACAGTCATCAGAGGTTGTGTTGAAGTGTTCATAATGGGTTAAGTTTGAACACCCCCCACCATCTGAAAACTCTCATCATCAATAACCTGCTTCTTCTTTTGAACCCATACTTTCCTTCCAACATTCCTCTTACATTATTCCTCTTCATGACCAAAACCCTTACACTTGTCACATTGGATAGGTTTCCACTCATATTCAACCTTTTGCTCCATTATCACTTCTCTTTCATTGCAAAATTCAATCGTATCAGGTAATTTATGTTGCAAGCCAACCTCAATCATGACTCTCGCAAAACTAAGCTAATCTTTCTCTCTTGTTGCTTGATCCATTCTCACAGCATTCCCAATGGTACTAGCAATTTTGAAAAGGATTTTTTCACCCCAGTATTTAAATGGCAGATTGGGAAATTTGACCCAAATAGGCACATTTTTCACAACTGTTTTATCAATTGACATGTCAGGATCCCAAATTTTAGTGATTAAGGGTTTTTGATCAAAAAATTGGAATCCCTCTGTTGCAACATTCAAACATGACTCCATTATTGCAAACCTCACAATGAACACTCCTCTGCCAATACTAACAATCTTATCTATGCCTAGTTTACCCCAAATGCGTCGGAAGTAACCCTCCATCACATTTAACGGTGGGTTAGCCCCTAAAACAAAACAAACCACCGCCAACGACCAATATTCCACCTCATCCTGAATATCCTCTGAATCGATTTTAACAACATTAGGATTAGAGCTTACCCTAGGTTCCATCGGAACTGGCGGTGCTGATTCATTAGCCCACGAAAGCCTTTGCGAATTATCCGTCTTAGATGAACTAGCAATGACATTCAACCAGTCCGACAAGATCGCCTTTTCCATGGAGTGCTGGATATTATCCGCCATAGATGCAGTTGGAATAACTACAGTCACTTCATTCAAATCATCCTCATCAAAATCGGGTTTCTCCAGAATGGTACTAGGAACCTTCAGAGCTTGAATCCCAGTCACTTCATCAACACTTTTGGTCTTCCTTACCGGTGACAATGATGGTCCAGTCTTCTTCCCCTTTCCTTTCTGAGCACTTTTCTTAGCTCGCCCTCTTGCCATGGCACCAGCGCAAAATAAGGCAGAGTCGCCTTAAGCTACGCCGAGAGAGAAAGCCTTTTTTTGTTGTATAGGTTGTTACAAAAGATTAAATGGGACGATATAATGTATGATATTATGAGGCAAAATAAAGCCTCATGAAACACCTCTTTGTAACCACCTTATATAATGATGTAGGGGTTACAAAGGTGTAAGGAACATTACATCATTTGAGAGAGAAAAATCTGATTTTCCTTGCTCTCCCCTCTTCCCCCTATTCGGCCATCATACACCTCAAAAGCAAGAGGGTTCTCCTCTCTTCCGTACTCGCATACGTGGTGATCTAAGGGTTGTTCGTGGATCAACATTAGAGGAACGGCGTTTGACGTTCTAAAGGATCTCCACTAGAAGGCTTGTGGTGTAAGAGGAATTCACGCATCAAGAGGTATATTCTATACTCTTAGTAGATTCATGTTGATTTATGCAAAGATCTTGGTGTTAGATGTTTGAGTATGTGATACTTGATTTCCGCATTAAGCATCTAAATTCCTACAGTGGTATCAGTTAGCCTATTGCATAGATTAATATGATCATGTTGATGCATGTTCACCTTCATTTTACTTCATTTAGGGGAGGGTATTAGCATGAGGATATTGTTTGCATGATTAAAATAATAGGATTTTAATCTAGTGGGAGTATAAAAGTTGTTTATACATTTTTCGATACATGTATATATATAATTGTTATATTGTTTCATGTTTTAATTAAGTTGTTAATTAGAATATGATGTATATATGTATGATTCACGAATTGCATGCTTTGAGTTTTTATGCTTAATTTGATTATGTATAATTTCATGGCATGAATTCTTGAATTTGAGGCCAAGTATGATTTATTTATGCATAAAAATGTTTTACTGTATAAAGAAAATCATGCGTTTATCGACCCTGCTCGCGGGGTGCGACTAGTTCACTGGCCATAACGGCTGGTTCTCGTTTTCAACGGATTAAAACGTTTTAATCCGTTTATTCCCTTAATGCATATTAAGTAGCTTTTATGCTTGGTATCCTATGCTAATGCTTAAATGAATTAAAATTATGTTGGGAGTTTATTATATGACATTTAATTTTATGTTAGGATGTTACTTTTAATAAGTTGATTAATTCTTTCATGCTAGTATATGTGATTGAATATCATGTTATGTTTATATTTTAATATGATTAAAATATATGTGGTGCCTTAGAGTGCTTATGTATTTTTCTTTAAATTTAATAGTTGATTAAATTTGTTAGATTAAAATTTATAAAGCCCTTGGGAGATAAATTCTAATATGATTAAAATTTGTCTTAAGGTACTAACCATTTGATTTAATATGAGATTAAATCTAGATGGTGTTATTATGTTTTAAAGTTGTTAAAGCATAATAATTTATTTTAATAGTTGATTAAAATGCATGTTTTATATATATGATATTATGATTGCATGCGGTGACTAGTATGGCCCAAACTTGGATAGAAAATACGATCTGCGTATCGTTAATGTATTTTTGTAATCTAAATACGATCTGTGTATCGTTAGTATTTTTGTAATTTTAGTTTAGAATTCCAAAAATGATTATTCAAGTGGTAATAAGAAGAATGGTGATTCAATCTTATCCCATGAAGCACAAGGATGGAGATTCATGGTGATTCAAGAATGGAGGCCTTAAAGAGTAGTCTTTAGGGTTAGGGGCCATATATACTAGGATCACATTTTATTTTATGCATTTAAATATTGCTTTTGAATGCTTTCTAAGTTTTATTATGCATGTGATTTATTTTTGCAACGAGTTCACTAGTAATTAAATCACATAATAATTTACTTAGGTCCCTAAAGCTAATATTGGGTAATTGCTATCCCAAATAAACATCTATTAAAATCTTGATCGTTAGTAATAGGTTCTGGCAAAGCAGAGTGTTACTTCCAATCTTGGGCTAAGTAGAGTGAATTTTCGAAATTTGCATGTTTAGTTTGGTTTGGCCCAACAAAATCATCAAAACGGTTTTGGATTTTGAAGCAAAGAATTGGGTTTTTGTGTTTGGGTGACAAGTTCTGTCTAGGATTAGGAAGGCTTTCCCCAACGTTGTGGGTAACTTCCTTACCTGGGAGCTTTAATCACCTTAGCAATCACCCATCAGCTAAGAATTACAATTGTTGTAATTAGTAAAGGAGTTTACTTACCTTTTAAACTTGTTTTTAAGTTGAGGCCAAAGTCCACTTATAAATCATGTTTGATAGGATCTTAGAATCACTTGATTCAAATAGGGGACACATTGAAAATTGGTCAAGTGCATAGCTTTTATTTTAAAGTGTTTAAAATTTGTTAAAAGCTATTACGATAAACGTACTTATTACTTTTGCATCTTCTATGTAGATATCATGTCTGGTAACAACAATAATTCACCTTTTAACTTACGTTCAATCCTAGAGAAGGATAAGTTGAACAGGAACAACTTCCTTGATTGGGAAAGGAATCTAAGAATTGTTCTTAGATCCGAAGGTTGAGAGGATGTTCTTGAAACCCCGATCCCGGTTTTAACAACCACCTCTACTGAAGCCGAAAAGGCGGCCCATAAGGCCATTGTAGAAAGGTCAGTAATTGTTACTTGCCTTATGCTCGCGGCTATGGAACCAAGCCTTCAAAAGAGGTTTGCAAGCTTGGATGCCTACAGTATTATCCGACAGCTGAAAACCATGTTTCAGCAACAAGCTAGGATAGAGAGGTATGAAACCCACAAGGCTATTCTTGAGTGTGCATTAGTCGAAGGCAAGCCGGTCGCCACTCATGTGTTCGAAATGATTGGTTATTTCGAGGCAATGGAGAGTTTGGGCTTTCCTTATAGCCAAGAGTTGGCTACTAACATCATACTACACTCACTTCATGAAGGCTTCAACCAGTTTAGGTTGAACTTCAATATGAATGGGGTGCCGAAAACCCTTGCTGAGTTACATGGGATGCTCATGACTGCCGAGCAAAACATCTCTGTTGCACCTAAGAAGGAAGTTCTTATGGTTCAAAAGGGAAAGGGTTTTAAGAAGGAATGGGCTGGCAAGAAAAAGCAAGACAAGGGCAAGCAAGTTGCCACTAAGACTGCTGATAAGCCACAAGCAAAGGCAAAGCTAAAGGTGGCCGCAAATGCCAAGTGCCTCCATTGTGGTCAAATAAGCCATTGGAGGCGTAACTGCCCGATGTATCTGAAGGATAAGAAGTTTAGGGCTTCTTCTTCAGGTATCTATGTCATTGACATTAATTTAGCAACATCTACTTCTTGGGTATTTGATACCGGTTGTGTTTTTCACATTATTTCGAATGTGCAGGGACTAAGAAAGAGTAGAACCTTGGCTAAAGGGGAGGTAGAACTGCGCGTTGGAAATGGTGCAAGGGTTGCGGCCGTTGCAGTTGGGACTTATAGTCTACCTTTGCCTTCCGGTTTAATATTAGAGCTTCATACTGTTATTATGTTCCTGCTATTACCAAAAACATTATTTCTATTCCTGTTTTGGATAATGAAGGGTTTTCATTTACAATTGAGAAAGGTTGTTTCTCTGTTTATTTGAATTCAATGTTTTATGCCACTGCTAAAAGGTCTAATGGTCTATATTTCCTAGACTTAGACAAAGATGTCTTTACCATAGACAGCAAAAAACATAGATCAAGCGATACTAAAAACTTGGTCGGTCCTAGAAGTACCTTAAAATACCGCAAGTGTACAGGTCAATTAAAGTAAATATAGGGTAAGCAAGATATCGTTTCCCACAAGGAGGAATATATTCAACTACCAAATTAAGAGGTTCTAATATTATCTAGACGATCCGGAAATAGTGAATGGTGGTGATAAACTAAACTACTAAAATAATAACTATACTAATTATAACACTAAAAACGTCGAACAATAAGTATAAATCAAATATAAGAAATAGTTCTAGGACTTAGATTTCGCCAATTACCTTCTACAATGAAATTAAACTAGTTGTCGGATTTAAACTATTATATTGCAATGATCGAATTTCCTATAATATATTATCTCCTCTTCCAAGGTAGAAAACGTGTATTTATAATAATCTTACGCCTACTTCCGTGGTCATAACAATTAATATAAACCCATTACGAACAAGAAATTCATATAAAAGACCACCCCAAGTGTATAACTATTCCTAAAATTATACTACTTGGCGTTTAATAATCCCATGAACTAATATTGAACTTTCACTTCCGCTAATAATCCAATATCTTAAACATATAACAACTGGCCAAATTAATTATATGAAAACAAACCAAGATTATCAAATTGCAATTATAATAATCAAATCCAAACAACAAATTCAACTCATTGACAGAAAATAAAAGACTACATCTAGTCCTAGAACATGGAAATTTAGCTAGACATTGAAACTAAATCAATCCAATTGAATAACAATGTAAAATCAATACTCGACATAGTAATTAGACAAAGTTTAACAATTGAACTAAATAAAGCAAGGAAACGAGAAGAACTCCCGATAAGCGTTATGGTCTCTACGTTCTTCTTCTCTCGGTTTCATCTTTTATGCGTCTCGGTCTCCGGTCTCCGTCTCGGTGCGCGTCTTCGAGCCTCTCGCTCGCCGCTTCGTTCTCCGTATTCTCTTCTCGTCGTCTTCGTTCGGTTTTGTATCCCCCTAGGTTTTTATTTTCTTCCCTTTTAATTTTGTGTGCTGCCGTTCATTTGTCTTCGGCCCAGCATAAGTTTATTTCTCCTTCCTCTTTGATACAAAATATGGGCTTGGTGCTGCTACTTCAAGATACACCTTCACAAATGACAAAGTAAAAAAAATATTCCAATAAAGCAAAGTGGCAAACCATCACTGAAAACGAATAATGACACAATAAATATGATTAACAACTTTCTTTTTATATTATTATTATTTATTTTATTTTATCTTATTCACTTGTATTGAAGAATTTATAATTTAACAATAAAGCACAAAAACTCATTTAAAACACACCAAATTATATCATAAAATCGTAATAGAGGGACATAATAAGTATATGAAATATGGACTTATCACTAATCCTACTTACTTATGGCATTGTCGTTTAGGACATATAAACGCGAAACGCATTCAGAAGTTACATAAAGATGGACTTCTAACATCATTTGACTTTGAGCCATTTGATGTATGTGAATCATGTTTAATGGGCAAAATGACAAATTCACCTTTTACTGGAAAGGGTGAAAGGGCCAGTGATCTATTGGGCCTAATACATACTGATGTGTGTGGACCAATGAGCACAAAAGCTCGGGGAGGGTTTGGGTACTTCATTACTTTTACTGACGATTTAAGTAGATATGGATATGTCTATTTCATGAAGCATAAGTCGGAATCGTTTGAAAAATTCAAAGAATTCCAGAATGAAGTCCAAAACCAGCTTGGCAAAACAATTAAAGCACTATGATCCGATCGTGGTGGTGAATATTTGAGCCAAGAGTTTAGTGATCACTTGAAGAGTTGTGTAATTCTTTCACAACTCACTCCGCCTGGAACACCTCAGTTGAATGGTGTATTCGAAAGGAGGAACCGAACTCTACTTGATATGGTTCGGTCTATGATGAGTTTTGCTAATCTTCCCATCTCTTTCTGGGGATATGCTCTCGAAACCGCTACTTTCACACTTAATAGAACTCCATCAAAGGCAGTAGAAAAGACACCATATGAGATGTGGAGTGCCAAAGCTCCAAGTTTGTCTTTTCTACGTATTTGGGGTTGTGAGGTTTATGTAAAACGTTTACTTTCAGATAAACTCGCCCCTAAATCAGATAAGTGTTTCTTTGTAGGTTATCCCAAATAGACCAAGGGCTATTGCCTATTACTTCTACCATCGAACTGAGGGCAAAGTGTTTCTTGCTCGTCGTGGTGTCTTTTTGGAAAAAGATTTTATTTCCAGAAAGGCAAGTGGGAGCAATATATTTCTCGAAGAGGTTCGAGAAAAGCAACAAATGGACATAGTTCAACCTATGTTAGAGTCAGAAGCACAAGTGCCAGCTGTGGAGGAATCTTCTCCCATAATTGACCAAGTGTAGGAGGACGTGCATCCTGTACACGAACCTCCTACTGTCCCAGTCGAATCTAATTCGTGCGAAAATTCTCAAATTGTTGAGAAGAAAATTTCTCCTGTTGCAGCCCCTCATAGGACTAGTAGATCAAGAATACCACAACCCTTTTAGTGAAGAGTTGCGGTTAACAAGAAATCGCAGCCCTTCATACTGTATGAAGGGCCGTGGTTTTGAGGCTAATCGCAGCCCTATTATCGAAGGGATGCGATTATCCCATAAACCGCGACCCTTCATAGACGAAAGGGTTGCGGTTTTTAAAAAACGCAGCCCTTCACTTCCATTTTTTTTTTAGGCATTTTGCGCGCATACACAGTGCCCCCATTTCAATTTCCCTCCCTTAGCCAAATTCACTCTCACTCTCTCACCACCTGCGCGAACTTCCCCTCTCACTCTCTCACCACCGGCGCGAAACCCTATCTCCACCACCACCACTCATTTCACGCACCAACGCCACGAGGACGCACCACCGGTGCCCCGCCCTCCACCGCATTGACGCCACCACCGGTGCCCCGCCCTCCACTCGCATTGACGCCACCACCAGTGCCCCCGCCCTCCACCGCATTGACGCCACCACCGCACGCCCGCACCACCTTCTTCTTCTCTCCTCCACTACTCGTATTATTTGTGGATCATCCCTTCTCTCACTCTCTTTCGGTAAATCCCCTCTCACTCTCTCTCCTCTTTTACATTTCTCTAATTTTTGTTTAATTTCATTGGATTTTGAAATCAACTTGTATTTTTTGTTGTAAAATGTGCTTGTATTAGCTGAATATGTGATTGTAGGGGGTGGGGGAGGCTGGGGAGGGTGGGGAGGGGTGGGAGTCTTGAGTAGGTGGTGGGGGAGGGCTGGCAGTGGTGGGGAGGGTTGTGGATGCCGGCCGGGGTGGGGGAGGGCGACGAGGAGTGGGGAAGGGTTGGGGAGGCTGGACGAGGGGTGGGGGAGGACCGGCAATGGGGGGGGAGGGGCGGGGGTGGGGGAAGGTTGTGGATGCTAGACAGGGGGTGGGGAGGGCTGTGGATCTTGGCCGCCGGGGTGGGGGAAGGGCCGGCAGGGCGTGGGGGAATGGCTTGCGGGCGGTGGGGGAGGTTGGGGAGGCCGGACACCGGGGTCGGGGAGTGGGGCAATGGGTGGGGGAGGGCTTAGGTATAATGTAACTATTGTGTAGATTTTTAGGCTTCCATCTGTTGTTGGTTGAATTTCGAAAACGAAAATTAAAGGTCATTTTACGCCTACATGGCAATGAGGGAGTGCAGTGGGGGGCAGTAGTGGCGGTGGTGTTGAGGCTGTTGTAAATGTGGAGAGTCAGGTCACATGGCAATCGAAAGCCCATCTGGTGCTCTCCGCATTTATAACGGTTTTCTACTCTGCCGCTACCGGTGATGGGCATTCCATTGCCATGTGACCCGATTCTCGGGTCATTTTAGGCCTATTTTCGCCTTTTCGTGTCCAATTGCATACCGGTGATGGGAATTTCGGAGGGTTTGTGTAGTGTATGTATATTTCTTGATATGAGATTTTATGAAAACGCAATGTAATTTAGCTATGAAATCTATAAGTTGTTTGAATCGTCATCATATGCCTAGATACCCGTTCAAGACTTACTCATTAGGAGTAAGTCTTGAATAGTCCCCGGTTTGGGACTGTTCTTGGACGTTTGATCTCATTTAGGTGGTGAATGTGTGTCTTCTTTTCAATTCTGAGGAAATTCTTGGCTCATCGTTTCTCTACATTGTTCTCTGGGTACATATGTAGATAAGCAATCATCTATATTGTGTACTTGGAGAACTGTAGGGAAATGCTGTCGGATTTTCCTTAGAATTGAAAAGTTGGCATATATTCACTAGTGAGATTAGACGTCCAAGGATGGGTTAGGTTGGAGTGATAAGGACCTTCGGCTGCATGCATACAATTGAACATGTCACTATCTTAGATTGCTCTATGCGTGTGTGATTTGAATATGTGAGTGTATGTACTTAAATAATGATTGATGCATTATAATGAATGGTTGTGTTTAATTATTAGAGGCCTTCTTGAATGAGATGGATCGTACTTGGATGTATGGTAGTCGTGAATCGATTGAGTTTGTGAAAGGGGTCTCGGAATTCTGTACAACTGCATTACAATATCAAACATCCTCTGGAGCAGTCGACTTTTATTGTCCTTGTTTCGATTGTAGAAATGTGAGCAAGGTTAGTAGTATACATGTGGTTAGGGAGCATGTCTTTCGCCGTGGGTTTAGGCCTCAATACCACGTATGGGTTTGGCATGGTGAGCAGGGGAAATATGTAGGAAGCTCTAGAGTAATGAACGATGTATGTGAAGAAAAGAAGGATTTAGAGAATTGGGATGATGACTTCGGGGATGAGAATTGGGATGATGAGTTTGCAGATGATGATAGGGATCGGGTAGACGAGATGATACACGAGGTTGAAGATCAGTCGTGTAAACGACCTCGTATTTTCGAGTCTATGTCTGAGGCTGCTGAAAAGTCGTTGTATCCAGGTTATACAAAGTATACCAAACTTTCCGCGGTGATAACACTGTTCAACATTAAGTCGAAAGCTGGTTGGACGGACTCTAGTTTTACATCGTTGTTGGAAGTTTTAGCTGATATGCTCCCTGATGGAAATGAACTGCCAAAGTAGTACTATTATGCGAAGAAACTCATGTGTCCTTTCGGTTTAGAGTACGAGCGGATACATGCTTGTCCTAACAATTGTGTGATTTACCGTAATGAGTATGAGCATTTACATGAGTGTCCACGTTGTGGATTGTCGAGGTACAAGCGTGAAGGAGCTGGAGGTAGTGAAGGACCACCAGCTAAGGTGTTGTGGTATCTACCCATAATACCTAGATTTAAGCGCATGTTCTCAATTAAAGGAGATGCGAAGAATCTGAGGTGGCATGCAGATCGTAGGAAGAAAGACGGTCTGTCAAGCATCCGGCTGATTTGCCTGAGTGGAAAAGTATCAACAGGGTGCATAAGGCATTTGGTAATGAGGATAGGAATCTGAGGCTTGGTTTATGTACGGATGGCATGAACCCTTTTGGCAATCTCAGTTCGCAGCATAGTACATGGCCAGTAGTTTTAGTGGTTTATAACTTGCCTCCTTGGTTGTGCATGAAACGCAAGTACATGATGCTGTCGCTTCTTATATCTGGGCCCAAACAACCTGGAAATGACATTGATGTATACCTCCAGCCGTTTGTTGAAGATTTACAGAAGATGTGGAACGAAGGAGTGTTAGTATTTGATGCGTATGCTAATGAGATGTTCACTCTGCGTGCCATGCTTTTTTGTACTATGAACGATTATCCAGCTTATGGGAACTTATCTGGGTATAAGACTAGAGGAAAACAACCCTGCCCGATTTGTGTAGATGACATGAAATCTACACACCTTAAGGGCTTCAAACATGTGTATATGCGCACACGAAGGCTCCTCAGACGCGACCATCCCTATCGGTTTAAGAAGAAGGCATTCGATGGGACGGTTGAAGAAGAAGTTGCTCATAGACCATTAACTGGTACTGAAGTTTATAATCAGGTGAAGGGCATTGAAACAATCTTTGGTAAACCTGCTAGTGAGGTTGATCGACCTACAGGATTATGGAAAAAGGAGTCCATTTTTTGGAAACTCCCATATTAGAAAGATCTAAAGGTCAGACATTGTTTGGATGTCATGCACATAGAGAAAAATGTTTGTGAAGCTATTCTTGCGACACTTATGAATATTCCGGGCAAGACAAAAGATGTTAAGGCGTCATGACTTTACTTGGAAAAACAGGGGGTTCGACCAGAGTTATGGGCTCAGAAAAGGGACGGAAGGAAGAAGAAAGTAGTGGAGGAAAGGGTTGATGATGAAACTCAGAAAAGTAAAAAGAAGGTGGAGGATTCGGAGAAGAATTATTTGCCACCAGCTTGCTACACGATGTCGCGTTCAAAGAAACGGATTTTTTGCGAGTCATTGTATGGCATTAAGGTCCCGACTGGCTACTCATCGAATATGAAGCGATTTGTTACCTTAAATGGTGAGTTGAAGTTATCGAGTATGAAATCTCACGATTGTCATGTCATGATGCAAGTATTCTTACCGATTGCAATTCGTGGGATACTTCCAAAGCATGTGAGGCACACTATTACAGAACTTTGTTCATTTTTCCATACAATATGCAGCAAAGTCCTAGAACCGTCGACCCTCGATTCCTTGCAGGCCAGAGTAGTTGAAACTCTATGCAAATTTGAGATGTTTTTCCCCCCGCATTCTTTGACATTATGGTCCATCTCATTGTCCATCTAGTTCGAGAAATTAAGCTGTGTGGTCCAGTGTTTTTGAGGTGGTGCTATCCTTTTGAGAGATATATAGGCACTTTGAAGGATAAAGTTCGGAATCCTGCACAACCAGAAGGTAGTATAATTCAAGGGGTTGTAGGTGAAGAGATCAGTAATTTTGTGGCTGAGTATTTTGCTAGTGTTGATCCTGTTGGACTTCCGACATCCCGACACGAGGGCAAACTTGAGGGAAAGGGTACAATTGGTTCAAAATTGATCACACCTTCCGTAGAAAAGCGTAAACAAGCTCACTTATTTGTATTGCATCACGTAGCAGCTGTCCATCCTTATTTAAATGAACATATGGAGGAATTACGTGTTAGCAATCCTGGAAAAGGAGTTAGGGCATTGACGCAAATGCATAACAAGACTTTCATTGATTGGTTTCATAAATGAGTAGTGAATGATTTGGATGAAAGTGTTCCTGAAACAGTCAAGTGGTTAGCATTTGGTCCTCGTGAAGCTGTACGCTCTTATGAGGGTTATGATATTAATGGGTATACGTTTTGGACTGAACGTCAAGATCTGAAGTCAACATCGCAACAAAATAGTGGTGTTTCACTTGTGGCGTCATCTACACAATACGCAAGCTCAAAGGATAAGTCACTTGTACATGCTGAAAGCAATTATTATGGGCGAATACAAGAAATATGGGAGCTGGACTACTGTACTTTTAATATTTGCCTCTTGTGTTGCAAGTGGGTTGACGATAATCGACGTTGCGTAAGAAAAGATGATCCTTGCGGATTCACTCTTGTTGACCTTAGTCGTCTACGTGAAACTGAGGAGCCATTTGTAATTGCATCACAAGTTAAGCAAGTATTTTTGTAACCGATCCCGCCGATAATAAGTGGTCAATTGTTGTACCTGGTAAAAGGAGTATCCTCGGTATTAGTGATGTTGATAATGAGGAAGAATATGATGCATTTGAGGACCTCCCCCTTTTTACCTATCCTGAAAATAGTGTGGAAGATAATGTGAATATGTCGGAGAACTATATGCGTGTAGATCACACGGAAGGGATACATGTACTTGAGGATCCTAAGAAACGGCGGAAGGTCAATAAATCATGAGACATAAACTCAGGTCTGTGTAATTTCTCCAATTTGTAACTATTATGTAGATTTTTAGGCTTATTTTTTGTTGTAGATTGAATTTGGGGAACGAAAAGGTCATTTTAGGGCTACATGGCAATGATGGAGTGCAATGGGGGGGCAGTAGTGGTGGTGGTGATGGGACTGTGTTACAAATGTGGAGAGTGAGGTCACATGGCAATGGAATGCTCTCCACAATTGTAACACTTTCCACTATCTCCGCCGCTACCAGCTGATGGGCATTCCATTGCCATGTGACCTGATTCTCGGCTCATTTTAGGCCTATTTTAGCCTTTTCGCTTCCGATTCGTACTATATGAGTCATTTAACCCCAAATTCTTTTTGAACATGATTATATGAGGTATAATGTAACTATTATGTAGAGTTTTAGGATTGCATTTGTTGTTGGTTGCATTTCGGGAACGAAAAGGTCATTTTAGGCCAAATTTTGACTTTTCGCTTCCAAATCGTACTTATCGAGTCATTTAACCCCAAATTCTTTTTTATCCTGATTATATGAGGTAAAATGTAACTATTGTGTAGAGTTTTAGGCTTGCATTTGTTGTTGGTTGCATTTCGGGAACGAAAAGGTCATTTTAGGCCAAATTTAGTCTTTTCGCTTCCGATTCGTACTAATTGAGTCATTTAACCCCAAATTCTTTTTGAACATGATTATATGAGGTATAATGTAACTATTATGTAGTGTTTTAGGCTTGCATTTGTTGTTGGTTGCATTTCGGGAACGAAAAGGCATTTTAGGCCTATTTTAGCCTTTTCGCGTCCAATTCGTACTTATCGAGTCATTTTATTTTATTTTTGTTGATCTAACTCCTAACTTATTAGTATGTAACTGTGTGCAAGGGGGGGGGGTGTGCATGGGGGAGGGATGGCAGTGGGGAGGGGGAGGGGAGGGGAGGGGGTGTGCGGGGAGGGGGTTGTCTTGTGGGGGAGGGTCCGTGTGCGGGGGGAGGGTGGCGGCGGTGGGGGAGGGGAGGGGTGTGCAGGGGAGGGGGTGTGCAGGGGCGTAGTGGGGGGGGGAGGGGCGTGTGCGGGGAGGGGGGTATGTGCGGGGGGCTTGGGAGGGCCGGCAAGCGCTGCGGAGCCCTCCCAAGCCCCCCGCACATGCCGCCCCCCAACCGCACGCCCCCTCCCTCTCCCCCGCATCGCCGCCCCTCCCCACCCCCTCCCCCGCACACCCCCTCCTCCCCCCACTATCGCCAGCCCCCCCCGCACACGACCCCCCTCCCCCCCCCCCGCATTGTTGCCCCCTCCCCCCCACTGTTGCCCCTCCCCTCCCATGCCGCCTCTCCCCCACCGCTGCCCCTCCCCGTCGCTGCCCCGCCCCCACCGCCGCCCCTCCTATCCTCTCAACTGCACTCCCCCTCCTCGCTTCCTCTCCCCCGCACACCCCCTCCCCGCTACCCCTCCCCTCCCACGGAACCCCCCGCCCACACCCTGACCCCCTAAGTGGCAATGTTAATTTTATTTTTTTGTTATATTAATGCATATATTTGTACAATTTCAGGGAGATGGCCGAGGTGCATACGGATAACAGCACAAGTGCTGCTGAACACACTACGGAGGATGAGTCTTTCGATGCGAGAAAGGAACGGGGTAAATTGGCTCGATCTCGCCGTGAAGAAATAAATGCACAAATGCCTAGAAAGTCATTGGCGATGAAAAAGAGAAAAGGAAGGGGACCTACAAAGTCACTAGGGAAACACACAAATATGACTTTGGAGTACGATATTATGGGTCAACCTTGTGGAAAGTGGCGTCAAAAGTATGGCATGCAAGTTGGCATTTGCATGCATAAACTCTCCATTCTGCACTCATGGAAAGAGGTGCCCGAGGGATTGAAGCGGTGTCTATGGGAAGATACCATGGTAAGCTTCACGTACAATAACGTTTAGTTTCTTAATTATTTAGTTAAATATATGTGTAATGTTACTTATAGCATATAAATTACAACATTTGCGAAAACTAATTTGTGAACTGCGTTTTTTGTAGAATAAATTCAATATCGAAGATGATGAAGCCAAGAAGAATGTATTTCTATCCGCGGTTGCCCAGAGATTCAGAGATTTCAAGGCTAAGTTAGTGTCTGGGTGGATCACTAAACGGAGGAAAGTAGTAGGTACAAAGAAGAAGAACATCTACGGTGGAGAAACACAAGCCGGTTCTGAGGGAAACATCATCTGCACCATCCAAATTGCCATTTCAAATATGGAAAACTATCAAACCTGAAGAGTGGGAATCATTTGTTGCCAAAAAAACAACCCCACAAGCTATTGTAAGAATATTTTATTAAGATTTAATACACTTAGATCCAGTATTATTGTATAACACCGTACCTAACCTTTGTTTATAATTGTGTGTTTTAGGCAAGTCGTGAGAAAAGTAGCGCGAGTGCAAAAGCTAGGAAGTATTATCATCATTTGGGTGCTCATTCGTACAATGAGGCGAGAGAGAAGTGGATGTTCAGCCATTACCCCACAATAGGGTCGACAACGGCAACGAGGACTAGCTCAACGACGACAGTTGCACAGCCTCGGCAACCAGATAGAGTCCTCGATTGGTGGTGTTCGATGCATGGGGTTGATGCAAAGGGGAAAAGAGTCTTGCCTGATCCCGGAACACAACAGATAGCCAACGCCATTGTAAGTACATATTATATGGTTATATAAGGTATATATAATATAACTTTTGCGCTCACGAGCATTTCTCTCTTATACTTATATAGATTGGCTTGAAGGAAAAAGAGGCACCTGGTGAGTTCACTCCTAAAGGACACATTGATGCATTGCACGAAACTTTAGGAAAGGACCACAGTGGACGCGTGAGGGGCGTAGGAGGTGTCCGCCTCGGTTTGAGAAAGGTATATGGTGATCAATACACTACAGCGACAAAATCAAGTGTAAGTAGTGTGAATTCGGCAGCGTCAGTAAATGTGGAGGCTATGAAAGCTGCAATTCGGGAGGAGCTAAGGGAGGAGATGACACATAACTTCAACGCCATTTTGGAGCAAATGGGTTTACCGACTTTTGTTGCATTCAAGAAGGGTAAACCTAGCCAGCTGATCAGTGATCCACGCACATCTATTGATCAGATGATACCTTTACCTGATCCACCTATAGTACCCGAGTTGAAGGTAATCACTTAATCCCTTTGCTTTGTTAAACAACTATTGTTCTTAAATGCATGACATTCTTACTATATGTTGTTTCATAGACTAACTATAAATGGAGTTTTTTTTTAAAGGAAGAGACACCATGTGAACTATTAGCTCGAGGAGATGGTTATGATAGTTTCATTCTCGTAGCTTATGGCCATGCACAACCCCCTAGTGACCGAGTACGATTGCATAACCAGTTAGTGGATGATAATCACTATGTGGTCACCCTCAATGAAATTGTGTCTGGTTTCGAAGAATTTCCTCTTCCGCTGCCGAAGCCAGAAGTTGGTCTACAGTTACTGAATGATGCCCTTGGTAGTTATGTTCTATGGCCGCGTGCATTGGTGCGGTTTTCAGATGAGGTACAATGATTAACATACATACATATATATATGCGTGTTTTCTTTTATAGTTCCTATGATAGTCAGTAATATCTTTACTTTTAACTAATTACTAGGTTTAGGGGAAGGGAGACTCACATGACAGGAAGGGAAAGAAGGCATGTTCACCTGATAAGAAAGCAAGTTTACGTGATGAAGGTGAACGAAATGTGGTGAAGGGCAATGTTTCTAGGACAAAGAATCCACTTATTATCGAGCCAGAGGTGGTGCGAGGCCTTAGTATTCCATGCTTTTGGTTACATGAGTGCGTTAGCGATTTACCCGATGATTGTCCAATTGAGGTTCCTTTGGGGGAGCAACAATTCCACTACTTTGAGGATTCATCGGTATTCATTTCTAAGGTCGATATTAAAGAATTCTTATGGGGGGGTAGAGTTGAATGTTTCCATGATACAAACATTCATGTGGTAATACATAAGTATATAAATTAAATATACATATACATATGCATGCCTTAAGTAGTTTTCAATTCAACTTCCATAATAAGTAAGTTTACTTTTAATCAATATGTGCGTGATTTCTCAGGTTATTATACAATGAATTGATTGCAACATCTAGTCATGAGTCAATGTTTGGTTGGTTATGTCCAAACATAATACGAGATGACAATTGCTTACAAAACAAAGCCGAAGTGAAAGAGTATCTTGATATGAGTTTTAAAGCATCATCTCATTTTGGATATCATCATATCATTCTTGTTCCTTATATTGAAAAGTATGCTTGTGAAACTCGCTTTACTTTTATTATTCGATAATTAAATTGACCTATTAATTGTTCTACGATTAATAATAACTATATTTTCTTGTTGTAGGGCTCATTGGACACTGCTTGCGATATGTTTGTCACGTAACGAAGTCTACCACTTTGATTCTTTGCGTCGACAACCACCACGGTCCTTACTAGTTAAATAGGTAGCCTAATCGAAACTCAATATATGCGCACTTATTAATATTACACATTATTCATCATCTTTATATATATAAATAGTTAATTAGTACATCTAATCTTATAATAATGTATTGATGTAGTGTGATGAAGCATATTATTGCAACAGGACTTCGAGCACCAAAAGCTCCTGTTTGGATATCAGTCGAGGTAACATGACTAATTTATTTATCCTTATATAGAAACACTTTTAGCCACATACTACACATCTAACATTGGATGCATCCTTTGGTGAACATTTAGTGTCCGCAACAAGATGATGGACTTGCATGTGGCTATTACGTGCTGAGGTACATGTTCAATATCGTCAACCATTGCACTAACATTGATGATCTCCAAAAGGTATGTAACTTATTAGTATATGTTAGTTTAGATTAGATCGATTGGTAATAGGTATTAATTGGTTTAGAAACCAAAGTAGCACATGCATATATTTGGGAACGAAAATGTCATTTTTAGGCCTATTTTTGCCTTTTACGCTTCCAAATCGTATTTATCGAGTCATTTAACCCCAAATTCATTTTGAACATGATAATATGAGGCATAATGTAACTAATGTGTAGATTTTTAGGTTTGCAATTGTTGTAGGTTGACTTTTGGGAACGAAAAGGGCATTTTTGGCCCATTTTTGCCTTTTCGCGTCCAATTCGTACTTATCGCGTCATTTAACCCCAATTTCATTTTGAACATGATAATATGAGGTATAATGTAACTATTATGTAGATTCTTAGGCTTGCATTTGTTGTAGGTTGTATATCGGGAACATAAATGTGATTTTAGGCCGATTTTCGCCTTTTCGCGTCCAATTCTTGTTTCTCGAGTCATTTAACTCCATTTTATTTTTCAATATGATAATATAAGGTATAATAAACTAGTGTGTAGAGTTTTAGGCTTGCATTTGTTTTTTATTGAATTTCGGGAAGGTATATGTCATTTTTAATCACTACTAACTACGGTAAATGATTGAATTCTTATATTTTGTGTTTATTCCTTGGTTATTTTGCAAGGTTTATATGAATAACACACCACGTTTGAGGGCCTTCACCACGGACCTAATTACATGAAGTTCGGGATAAGTTGGCGTCCCACATTTGTGATGATTGCTTATGATACATTTTGGTGGAATTCGTGATATAATTAGCTACATCTACTAGTCTGTATCAACTCTACACTTTTTACATTATTAAATATACATATTTAAAGTTAATTATTACGTTCAAAAACTTGTCATATATTATTGCACATTGATTCGGTTTTTTTTTTTTGTGTCGAAGGGAGGTTTTGGTTAGGGGGTGGGGTGGGGCAGGCGGCGCTATGGGGGCTGGTTGGGTCTTGGGATGGCTGGCAGCAATGGGTGGAGGGGTTGGGGTGGGGTGCGGGGAGTGAAGGGGGTGGGGTGGGGTGGGGGGGGGCAGGGGGTGGGAGTGCAGGGGGCGGGGCAAAGGTGGGGCCGGGGGAGTCTGGGGCGTCTTGCCGGGCAGGTGTGGGTGGGTGGGGGGGCCTGGCAGGGGGTGGGGGTGCGGGGCGGCAGGGGGTGGGGGTCTTGGTGGGCAGGGGGTGGGGGGTGGGAGTGTAGGGGGGTGGGGGTGCGGGTGTGGGCGAGGTGGGCCGGGTGGGAGTGTGGGGCGGGGCGGGGGCGGGGCGATGGGAGTGCGGGGGTGGGGTCAGGGGGGGGGCTGGGCAGGTGTAGGCTGGGGGTGGGGGGGCTGGCGGGGGTGGGGGTGCGGGGCGCAGGGGTGGGGGGTCTTTGGTCTTTGGCGGGGGTGGCGAGGGGTGGGAGTGCAGGGGTGAGGGTGCAGGTGTGGGCGAGGGGGTTGGTGGGAGTGGGGGGTGTTTGGTCTTGCGGGGGTGGGGGTGCGGGTGTGGGCGGGGGGGGGTGGGGGTGCGAGGTGTGGGGAAGGGGGGGCGGGGGTGGGGGGTGCTTGGTCCGGGCAGGGGTGGCAAGGGTGGGGAGTGCGGGGGTGGGGGTGCAGGTGTGGGCGGGTGGGTTTGGTGGGAGTGCGGGGCGGGCGGGGGATGGCGGGGGCGGTGGGAGTGCGGGGGGGGGTGGGGGGGTCAGGGGGGCCGGGTGTGGGGTCGGGGATGGGGGCCTGGCGGGGTGGGGGGGGGGGTGCTGGCCGGGCAGGGGGCGTGGGGGGCGGGCTGGTGGGTGGGGGGCCCGGGCAGGGGGTGGAGGTGGGGGTGCTTGGTCTGCTGGTTGCAGTGTTTTTTTTTTAAAAAAAATTGTATTTGAAGGGTTGCGGTTTTAAGCCTAAACCGCAGCCCTTTTTAAGTGAAGGGCTGCGTTTTTGGTTTAAATACGCAGCCGGTTTAAGCCAAAAAGCAGCCCTTCAAGCTTAGAAGGGCTGCGTTTTTGGCCTGGACCGCAGCCCTTCGTTGTGAATGGCTGCGGTTAAAAACCGCAGCCCTTCTTTTCTATTGAAGGGCTGCTATGGAAAGGGTTGTTGGCCAAAAACGCAGCCCTTAGGGCTGTTTTGACTACAGCCCTTCCTTATTTTTCCACTAGTGGAACCTACTACTTACAAGCAAGCTTTGATGAGTGAAGACTCCAAAAAATGGCTTGAAGCCATGAGGTCCGAAAGGGCATCTATGTCTGAAAATCAAGTATGGGACTTGATGGATTTGCCTTATGGGGTTACACCTATTGGTTGCAAATGGGTTTTCAAAGTGAAAACAGACAAGGATGGTAACATTCAGGTTTACAAAGCAAGGTTGGTTGCAAAAGGGTTCAAGCAAGTTAATGGTATAGACTATGACGAAACCTTTTCACCAGTAGCAATGCTTAAATCCATTCGGATACTCCTAGCGATTGCTGCCTTTTATGATTATGAGATTTGGGAAATGGATGTCAAAACCGCTTTCTTGAATGGGTTCTTGAAAGAGGATGTGTATATGACACAACCGGAAGGTTTTGTGGATCTAGAATATCCTAGGATGGTATGTAAGCTTCAAAAGTCCATTTATGGATTGAAGCAAGCATCCCGGAGTTGGAATCTTCGTTTTGATGAGGCAATCAAATAGTTTGGTTTTCTCAAAAACGAAGAAGACTCTTGTGTTTACAAGAAGGAAAGTGGGAGTAACATAGTCTTCTTGGTCTTGTATGTAGATGATATACTTCTCATAGGAAACGACATTCCCATGCTTGAGTCAGTCAAGGAATGGTTGAAGAGTTGTTTTTCTATGAAAGACCTTGGAAACGCTGAGTACATTTTGGGGATCAAGATCTATAGGAATAGGTCTAAGAGGATGATTGGACTTAGCCAACGAACTTATATAGATAAGATCGTTACTAAGTTCAATATGGAAAACTCTAAGAGAGGTTTTCTACCCATGCAACATGGTGTCTCGCTTAGCAAGACTCAATGTCCTTCTAGACCTGATGAGATTAAGCGAATGAGTAATGTTCCTTATGCGTCAGCGATAGGGTCCATTATGTACTCCATGATTTGTACTCGCCCAGATGTTTCATATGCCTTGAGCATGTGTAGCAGATTCCAATCAAATCCAGGTGATGCACACTGGAGTGCAGCTAAGAATATCCTAAAGTACTTAAGAAGGACTAAGGATAATTTCTTAGTGTATGGAGGTGAAAGTAAGTTAATTGTTGAGGGTTACACAGGTGAAAGCAAAGCACTGTCGCTGATTCTACAATAGAAGCTGAGTACATTGCTGCGGTAGATGCAGCAAAGGAAGCCGTTAGGATGAAGAAGTTTATTCTGGAGCTAGGAATAGTGCCTAGTGTTGGAGATGGTATTGTTTTACATTGTGATAACAATGGTGCCATAGCTCAGTCTAAGGAACCAAGATCACAACAAAGGTGTAAACATGTACTTAGGAAGTTTCATCTCATTCGAGAAATCGTTGAGAGAAAAGATGTAATAGTTAGCAAAATTCATACGGATAGCAATGTCGCTGATCCTTTGACTAAACCATTGCATCAGCCTAAGCATGAGGGTCATACTAGGGTTATAGGGCTTAAGCATGTAGGAGAGTGGTTTTGATTGTGTACTATTTACTTTTAAATTAGTTTACAGTTGTAGTTACTCTTGTGATATGTTTGGTTATGTTTATCAATAAAAGGTTATGTTCTTATTTAATCTTGGTTTAGTATTAAATAAAACGTTCAAAGTATTTTATAACGTTTGATAGGATTGTCAAATATGTGATTTGACGAATGAAACCCTATCCAGTGAACAGGTTTTATAATATACCTTTGTCCTTAGTTCGAATCATTAAAATTGAACGTAAATGATTCTGTTTCATGGACTAGATTGCAAGTTGATTGATAGCGCAGTTTCATGGGCTATGGGGACATAGAGATGTCTAGTCATTTTCATAGGGGTGTATAGTTGATACACGTTGGGTAGACCTAGTGGGAGTTCTCTAAAAGGCTTATGAGCATCTCATTAATATATCTAGTGGATTCCTTAGACATGAGTATGACACTATTCTTACTTAAGGATTAGTATGTTTTTGACACTACAAAACGTCGTGCCGTAAAAGGAGGCTATAAAAGCAGTGATCGGAACTGCTACGAATTGAGTGGGAGTTTTGGTTATACAAGACTGGATAAAGTCCTCCTAAGAGTTAGGATTGGTGTCTTGGCCTCTTGAAGAGCGAGAACTGAAAATGCATGGCCGTGCTCAAATGGATTAAGGAGTTAATCATTTGTTTCAACAGTTCGAACTCGGATTTCTAGAAACAGCTTGAAATTTGGTATGGTTTACATACGATGTTACCATGTCATCAAGTTAGACATTAAGCGACTTAAGGAGTTTGAAGGTTACACACTTGTTCTTAGACAAGTGGGAGATTGAAGGATTTTGTCCTCGATCAAGTGTAACAAACTAAATGTCTATGGACAAATTATGGAGATAATATATTCAATAATATTAGGTGACAGCAACGTTTTGCTAGAAGCTAATTGCGGTTTGTTGGGCTAGTATATTGGGCCAACTACTAATATATATTGGGTCCTATGAAGTCACACAATGTGACAACCCTTGGATATTACCCAAATCCATTTGTGAAATGGGTTGGGCGGTTTCTAGATGGGTGAGATGAGTTGTAACTCATGAGTTTATTAGACTCATAATGTATGACATTATGAGGCAAAATAAAGCCTCATGAAACACCTCTTTGTAACCACCTTATATAATGATATGGAGGTTACAAAGGTGTAAGGAACATTACATCATTTGAGAGAGAAAAATCTGATTTTCCTTGCTCTCCCCTCTTCCCCCCATTCGGCCATCATACACCTCAAAAGCAAGAGGGTTCTTGATAAGAGGTTTTTAGTGTGTCGTTAAGGCACCAAAAACTGCTTTTCAAACAATATTTATAAATCCTATCAAGCAATTATTAAGAATGTAGCAAAGGCAAGTCAAGGGTCGATCCACAGGGAAAAATGGACTAATTAAAGTCTATCAAGTCTAGACTACCTAATTGAAGGGTATTTGGGGGTTTGAAAAGATTTGGTAACAACTATGTCTAGCTAATAACAAGAACTAGCAAATAACTTGAATTTATGAATCAGACAGGAAGACACTAGAGTTGAGGTTACTAATATGAATAAGAATGGACAATGAATGTTAACGCGATTGTGAAGTAACGGAGACGATTATGCAAGATTTAGTTTTCGTCTAAAATACTCGAGTCCTCTCTCGAATGGTACTCGAGAATAATCACTTAATCAATCAACTAAATCCTCTCTCGAATGGTCTTTATTCAATTGATTAAGAGATTCGATAAATTCGGAAAACCCCTAGTAAAGGATCCCCTTAATTTCTACCCAATATCTTGGCCTAGAAATTAAGTTGATTCTTGGGGATGATAAAAGAGTTCAAAATTCGATTTAAGAACATTTGAATTCAAAGTACCAAAGCATAAATGTGATCAATATCTATCCTAAGGTCTCAAAACACCAAGATCAATGCACAAACGTCTTTAAATCATCACAATCACATTAACAATACATTTAAACCTTAATCCATACTTTCACCTTAACCCTAGATAAGAAACTACTCACTAATCATGGATTCTAGGCAATTAAACACAAAATCTATGACTAATCTAAGGCTAAACATGATTAAGAGATAATTAGTCTAATTAAAATAACAATTATGAAACTATAATAAAGTTGATCTAATAAAAGGGAAGAACAAATAATAGCAATGGAAAGAGATAATAAAAACTGAAACTTTGAAAATAATTGAATTAATATACCTTCAATGTTGTAGCAATCACAAACTATGATCTAGAATTCTCAAATCTTGATCCAAAACTAAGTGTTTTTCTCTCTAAGGTAAGCCCTAATAATCTTCTCTAAAAACTTGGAATAAAGCATCAGTCAAAAACTAATCAACTCTTGTTATTAAAACACGCATTTCTTTCTTCGCAGATTTAAATGGTGCAGGCGCACCAAAATCAGGTGCGGGCGCACCACTCTTTCTGATCTGGTCATACAGTTCAACTTAAAACGAACATAACTTCTTCGTTTTTTATCCAAATCAAGCTTATGACCAGTAGTTGGAAAGCTATCGATACGAGCTTTCACCTCCAACTAGAATTACCTTCATCCAATTTGTGGTTTTAAATTTATGTTCATTTGAAGTTCCCCATACAAGATTTTATGGCACTATGTGTTCCTTTGTGCGAGCGGACATGGGGCATGGTGCAAGCACACCATTTCTCAACGTGTGCTCTATTTTCATTACTTCCTTTTGCCAACTCTACAACTCATAGCCATCTTAGGTAGTTCCACCTATATTAAGAACATGGCAAACCAGGGTGAAAGCAAATGTACTAGAAATTCGGTCAAAAATGACTGAAAATCTAGTAAAATGTCACTATGATCAAGAATGATCAAGTGAATGAAATAGAAGGGGAAAGGGAGAAGAAAGAGGGAAGAAAGGGGAGAAAGAGGATCAAAATTAGCTAAAAAGGAGTCCATAAAGTGCGTTTGAAATGCACTTATCAAACTCCCCCAAGCTTAACATTTTACTTGTCCTCAAGTAAAACAAGAATGAGAAAAAAGAAAGAGGAGAGGAGAAAAAGATGAAAAATAAAAACCATGCAACAAACTAACCTAAATGCTCTATATGCAAAGCTACAAACATGACATGCAAGCTAAATGAGTTCATAATAAGATTTAGGAGACCAAACAAACACAAGAGGAAAGATGACTAGGAAGCACAAGAGTGACTTAATGGATCTAATCCACCGATCAACCGAGTCCCCTGAAAAATAGGCTTTCTAAGAGTGATTTCTCACTCCTCTCCACTTCCAAGTCTCGAGTTTAACTCCCCCCTAGGGATGCTCAACCATAATAGCTCGCCTCTACCACATTTTGATGACCCTCATCATGACTTGCACAAATTCTCACCCGCCACTACTAATTGACCAAGTTCAATCTAGAAGTCAAAAGGGACTTTATTGAGGTTGTAACGGGGCTTGGTTAAAGGTGTGGATAACAATTTAGGTATGTGGTGCAAAAAGGGTAAAGTGGAGTACACACTAGGGGGTAAAAACTCCCCCAAGCTAGTCCAAACACCAACTCAAATCGAAATCTCACACATCTTTGGTTATCACTTTAATTTTTACTTTTTGGCACACATTTTTTTTATTTTTTTCTCAACAATTTGCTATTTCTTTCGTTTCAATAGAAATCCAAATGAAGCATTAAGAGCATTCTTTCGTTCTTTTATTTCTTCTTTTTCTTTCCTTTCTCACAATTTTCCTCAACTTTTGCAAATATACACGCACATTAATTCACTCTCAACCAAAGACTTAGTATCAAAACAACTCAACTCAACACAAGCTAGACATGTACTCCACTTTGGGGAAAGTTTGGCCATGACTTATTATGAGGGTTAAGCAAAAATAGGATAGAAAGGCTCAAATGGGTTGGGAAGCAGATAATTATTCAGGTATAAAAGCTTTTTGGCTTTTGAGCTCCTATTTGTAGCAAAAAGAAAAGCCCTAAATCATTCTTCTAAAGGCTCGATCTTATGCAATCTTGGGGAGCTAAAATGCAAGTCACAAGTTAGGCGATCAATGGTGATGGTTGTAAATGAATCTTACGAGGTTCGTGGCCCTCCTTTGGGTTTCATTGCACAAGGGACAATGCAATCCAATCAACCAACTCGCCTAGTTTCAAAAAGACTCTACCAAAAGTTATCGTTCTCAAAGATCACCTAAAGTCACACCAAGGCTTCCAAAACCATCAAGTTGAATGCAGGGAAGGTCTTCCAATCAAGTTATGAACACTCTTAGCCACAAATCATGCATGCAACCAAACTCATCTAAATGCATAAAAATGGAAAAAAAAAGTACGAAAAGAGAAAGAAAATCTTTTTTGTTAGTTTCTTTTATGCAAACCTAACATGCAAATACACTAATATGAACCTAATTACAAAAAGAAGGAAGAAAATGTTGAGACAGAGAGAACACATGCTAACTCCCCCAAGCTTAATACAAACTCCGTCCTCGGGGTTGACAAGGAAAGAGAAAGTAAGGGCACAAAATCAAGCAAAAATCCAAACCAAATAAGATAAGGAGAAATGTCTCATAATACCTGCCATAAAGTGCTCTTTTAGGATCTCTAACTAGACCTTACCACTAAATAATTTGACAAAGATCTCAAAAGTTTATCATAAGCATTAGCACACATTTCACAGTGGATCAAATAGGTATGACATAAACAAAGAGCATGTACAAATTTCACTGGGTCTATATGCTTACCAAGTGATGAGTGTCAAAAATAATGAAATCTCCGAGAGAATCCTGGAAAGTATGAAGAACAAACATCAAAATTCAAATAAAAAGAACAAAACAATGAGTTCTCCTTTTGATGGTCCTTGCAATTTTTAAGCTCGATCCCGTCCTCGATGACTTCCATTTGAGTCTTGTGAAGGTTTAAAGAGGCCAAAGGCTCTTCCAATGGTGAAACTTTGAGGAGTGGGAATAAGACGGGGAAGGAAGGAACTTAGTCGAGTTTCCTTGAAAAGGGAATATGAAGAGGACGAGTGGAAACAAAAGTCTCATCAACTACTTCTTCAACATCATTAGACTCTATAGTGTAAAATTTCTCAACAAATGATTCCTCTACTACAGGGTTCTCATCCATATACCAATCATCATCATCTTCATTGGTTATATTCATGCAAGAGCGATTTTGATTATTGATAATTCAACCCAAAGTTTCGATTGATCTTTTGCTAGATTCGACAAAGTTTTCCATCATGGAATCACACCTATTTAACAAGCACATATTTTCTTTGAGTGAATCAAGAATTTCAGAATATATATGTACTTCACAACTAGAGACATCTTCTAAATTTGAGAAAGTAGTATTTCCATGGTCCCACTCATAAATGTCTCTAGATAGCCACCCAAAGAAACCCCATGCTTCATCAAAGTGTTGGCATCGAAATTCACCATTAAACATAGACTCCACCACTTCTCTTGTATGCATATTCAGACCTTCATAAATCACCTCACACATCTCCCAAATCTCAAGTCTATACTTAGTTAGAAGAGTGTTCTCAAATCTCTAAAAATAATTCCAAAATGGTTCATCCTCATATTGAGGAAAAAAGAAGTTTGCCATTTTTTTTTTTGGAATTCTCTTAAAAGAAGAAAAAAAAATTATATACAAATTCCTAGACTCATATACACGACACTTACCAAATAAAATAAAACAAGATAAAAAAGATAAGCCAATAAAGAAAAGCAAAAAAAAAAAAAAATCAATTAAGCAATTTCAAACTAAAAAAAGACTTCAATCAATTGCACAATTTCCCCGGCAACAGCGCCATTTTGATAAGAGGTTTTTAGTGTGTCGTTAAGGCACCAAAAACTGATTTTCAAACAATATTTATAAATCCTATCAAGCAATTACTAAGAATGTAGCAAAGTCAAGTCAAGGGTCGATCCACAGGGAAAAAGGGACTAATTAAAGTCTATCAAGTCTAGACTACCTAATTGAAGGGTATTTGGGGGTTTGAAAAGATTTGGTAACAACTATGTCTAGCTAATAACAAGAACTAGCAAATAACTTGAATTAATGAATCAGACAGGAAGACATTAGAGTTGAGGTTACTAATACTAGCTTTATATGCACGCTATGCGTGCAAAATCATTATTAAAGTTAAATTACTTGAGTAGCTACATCTACCTCATCTAGTAATAATTTGTTAAAAAAAAAAAAATTTACAAAGTTTGGTTGAAAAAAAAAATGTTTATAAGGCAACAATATAACGACAAAGAAATTGAATAAACATCTGAAATAGTGTTTTCTCTTATTATGTTTGCCTTCATTGTGCTTTTCTAACCACATGCATTCCTCCACCCATCCAACATTATAAGAACCATTTGGATTAAACTCCTTGATTAGTGAATATATGTACCTCACGGTCACACTATAATTATAATAAAGTAATATCATCTATATGCAAATTTATAAGTGCTTATCTCCAATTATGAAATTATTGTGATGTACTGATGTCTAAGGTCAGCTAGTACCGTTGTTCAACGCTTTTAGAATCTGCACTTTGTCAGCAAACAAATACCCTGCCTATTTCATTATTCTCACAAAACCCATGCATTTCCTCTTTCTCTCTCTCTTTTAACTATCCCAAATTTCTCTATCCTCCTACTATATGCGTGCTTTCCTAACCAAGCTCATCCTCAACCCCTTTTATCATTCCAATTTATCTTAAGCCCAAGACAATTAAAATTCGTGAATAATCACGAATAAGTCTTAAGTTCGGTGTCTAATGGCGGTGGTTAATCTCCTGGCAGAGGTGTGGCGGGTCAGTTCAAATTTATCTTTTATATTTTTAAAATGGTTCTTCTTATGTGCTTTGTTGAGTTTGTTTGGGTTTTTCCTATCATTTGTAATGTGGGTTGGTTTGATTTGTCTTGAAAAACCAAGATAAGTGACAAATGTTTCGGATTTGTCTTGAAACGAATTTATATATTTCTGGGTTAAGGATAATAAAATAATTTTGTTGGCATTTCATACGAAATTTGTCTGAGTTGAATTCCCTCAAAAGTTTGATTTTGATATTTGCAAATATATAATTTCAAATGAAATTTGATTAATCTCTGAAAATTGTACTTTAATTAAGCCGATAAAATAAGAAATTTATTCACTCAATAAAATTGAATCCTGTGAAAAAAAAAAAGATTACAGAAATTATGTCAATTCTGCTTCTTTGGGTTGGTTTTTTTTTCGGTTTTTTTCCTTATTGTTCAAGCAAATGAATTGCAATTCAATATTAGTAAGAAATACCTTTTCTGTTTTCCTAATTCAACTTACAATTGCTCTACTTGCTACTCTTGATAGTTGGTTGTCAATGGTACTTCACTTCTCTTTGTGTCTATAATTAAAATCACAAAAAAATGAATGTTAGACTTTAAAATTGTAAAAGGACTATGAAGAAAAAAATTATTTATACTTTGTAATAACCTGATCTGAATTGGCGCTTGTTTTTTGGTTGGTTGCTTGTGATTTGCATATAATGAAAGAGAGTATTTGATGATAAAATGGGGGAAGAGGAATCTGTTTACTTGAAGCAGAGCATTGAAGTACAAATTTGTTTGCTAACTGCCGTGCAGTTTTGGGTGGTTCAGTTTTTTCTTTCTAAAGAAACTTATTCGGAGCAATTTGATCCATGTCACTGGTTTTTTTTTTCTTAGTTTAGTTTATTTGTTTTTTTTCTAAATTTACTGATTGGTTGAGTTTGTAATATAATTGTGGTAGTTGAGGGTATTTAAGTAACTTTGGGTGGACACCAAATCCTCAGGTGTTCACATATAGAATAGAGATGAATAAGAATGGACAATGAATGTTAATGCGATTGTGAAGTAACAGAGACGATTATGCAAGGTTTAGTTTTCCTCTAAAATACTCGAGTCCTCTCTCGAATGGTACTCGAGAATAATCACTTAATCAATCAACTAAATCCTCTCTCGAATGGTCTTTAGTCAATTGATTAAGAGATTCGATAAATTCGGAAAACCCCTAGTAAAGGATCCCCTTAATTTCTACCCAATATCTTGGCCTAGAAATTAAGTTGATTATTGGGGATGATAAAAGAGTTCAAAATTCGATTTAAGAACATTTGAATTCAAAGTACCAAAGCATAAATGTGATCAATATCTATCCTAATGTCTCAAAACACCAAGATCAATGCACAAACGTCTTTAAATCATTACAATCACATTAACAATACATTTAAACTCTAATCCATACTTTCACCTTAACCCTAGATAAGAAACTACTCATTAATCATGGATTCTAGGCAATTAAACACAAAATCTATGACTAATCTAAGGCTAAACATGATTAAGAGATAATTAGTCTAATTAAAATAACAATTATGAAACTATAATAAAGTTGATCTAATAAAAAGGAAGAACAAATAATAGCAATGAAAAGAGATAATAAAAACTGAAACTTTGAAAATAATTAAATTAATATACCTTCAATGTTGTAGCAATCACAAACTATGATCTAGAATTCTCAAATCTTGATCCAAAACTAAATGTTTTACTCTCTAAGGTAAGCCCTAATAATCTTCTCTAAAAACTTGGAATAAAGCATTAGTCAAAAACTAATCAACTCTTGTTATTAAAACACGCATTTCTTTCTTCGCAGATTTAAATGGTGCGGGCGCACCAAAATCAGGTGCGGGCGCACCATTCTTTCTGATCTGGTCGTACATTTCAACTTAAAACGAACATAACTTCTTCGTTTTTTATCCAAATCAAGCTTATGACCAGTAGTTGGAAAGCTATCGATACGAGCTTTCACCTCCAACTAGAATTACCTTCATCCAATTTGTGGTTTTATATTTATGTTCATTTGAAGTTCCCCATACAAGATTTTATGGCACTATGTGTTCCTTTGTGCGAGCGGACATGGGGCATGGTGCAAGCACACCATTTCTCAACGTGTGCTCTATTTTCATTACTTTCTTTTGCCAACTCTACAACTCATAGCCATCTTAGGTAGTTCCACCTATATTAAGAACATAGCAAACCAGGGTGAAAGCAAATGTACTAGAAATTCGGTCAACAATGACTGAAAATCTAGTAAAATGTCACTATGATCAAGAATGATCAAGTGAATGAAATAGAAGGGGAAAGGGAGAAGAAAGAGGGAAGAAAAGGGAGAAAGAGGATCAAAATTAGCTAAAAAGGAGTCCATAAAGTGTGTTTGAAATGCACTTTTCAGTTCTCCTCTCTTCCGTACTAGCATACGTGGTGATCTAAGGGTTGTTCGTGGACCAACATTAGAGGAACGACGTTTGACGTTCTAAAGGATCTCCACTAGAGGGCATATGGTGTAAGAGGAATTCATGCATCAAGAGGTATATTCTATACTCTTAGTAGATTCATGTTGATTTATGCAAAGATCTTGGTGTTAGATGTTTGAGTATGTGATACTTGATTTCCGCATTAAGCATCTAAATTCCTACATGTCTTAACCATTGAACTAGCTTCCCAAACTGGCTATACTCCTTAGACACTTCTTCTCTTAATCGAGTACCTAGTTCGATCCTTTAAAATTTAGATCGATGAATAATTATGATATGGAGTATTGAACTTTAACTCATATTATTCTCTATAGCTAGTAGCCCAAAATGAGAAGGATATTTATATATTAACTTGAAATTCTTCCGCCAACAAAGTAATAATAAAATAGGATAATCTTCTGTAGGAATTATGCCTTGAATCTGGTAGATATTCGTCGAAGGAAGCTGTTCGCAGGGCCGCCCGGTCAAGTTGGGTAGTGCCGCCCGACCGGGCGGGGTCGAAGGTCCAAGCTGAGGCTTAGCTTGGAAGCAGGGCACCCGATGGCGTCGGGCGGGTGTGCCCGATCGGGCGCTGTTACCGAACTACGACAGGGCGAAGGTCGCTCGATCGAGCCCGAGTGCTTTCTGAGTTTTGTAAAAGAAACCGCCCGATTGGGGAGTGGGCTGTTTGACGCGGAAACGCGTTTTCGGGCTTGGGTTATAAATAGGTTTTTAACCTAATTCGTTTAATGCGGTCATTAGTGCTAAGACACATCTGTAATATGATATTCCTCTTCATCAATAAAACTATGCTCTCTCTCTGCCTGTCGACATAACCAACACATTGTTGGTGAACCACGTAAATCTGTGTGTTATTTATTGCTTTTCTGAATTCGTTATTTGTTCTTTCTCACATCTGTCATAACAAATTGGTATCAAGAGCTTTGTTTTTTCGATCTGAGTGAGAAAGATGTTTGGGATGAATGTGAAAATCGATAAATTCACTGGGAGAAACAGTTTCAGTCTGTGGCAAATCAAGATGCAGGCTTTACTGAAGCAACAAGGGGTTTGTGCACCGTTGGAAAAGAAGTCAACGGATTCAGTTACCGCTGCGATGGCCGTTATGGAGGAGAAGGCACATTCAACGATTATGTTGTGTCTGGCTGACGACATAATCACTAAAGTCGCGAAGTCGGAAACCGCTGCTGGTATGTTGTTGAAGTTAGAGAGTCTATATATGACAAATCTCTAACCAACAAGTTGCTTTTGAAGCAACGTCTGTTCAGCCTGCGTATGCATGAAGGTACGTCTCTTAGGGACCATCTCGAAAAATTGAATACTATCTTACTAGATCTTCGTAATATTGATGTTAAAGTAGATGATGAGGATGCTGCTTTAATTCTGTTAGTATCTTCGCCTTTATCGTATGAGAATTTTGTTGATTCTTTTATTGTTAAGAAAGATAGTCTGTCCTTTAGAAGATGTAAGATCTCGCTCTTCATACTAGAGAGATTCGTCATAAGGCGTCCGGTACATGTACGATCGACCAGTGTCGCTAGATTAGTAGCTAGTGAAGGTAACGGACGAGGGGAATTCGGGGGAGAAAATCCAGGAAACCGTCTTTAGAGGTCCTAAACCTAGTGATGTTTGTAATTACTGTAAGGAGACGGGGCATTGGAAAAGGGAATGTCCTAAAAAGAAGAATAAGGAAAATAAATCTTGGTCTGATAAATCTGGGTCTGGTTCTGCTGCTGTTGCAGCAGAAAATTCGAGTTCCGATGATGATATTGCTTTAGTTGCTAACGAACAAACACATTGCAGTGATGTGTGGGTTTTAGATTCTGGAGCATCTTGTCATATGTGTCCGCACAGGGAGTGGGTTATGAACTATAAACAGGTTGATGGAAGTGTTACTATGGCCAACAGTGAGGTCTGCAAGACAGTTCGTATAGGGTCCATCAGTATAAGGACATGTAATGGCAAAGTCTGTACTTTGAACAATGTTAGGCACGTTCCACAGGTTACAAAGAATCTGATTTCACTTAGTCTGTTAGACGAAAAATGGTTCAGTTTCTAAGGTGAAGGTGGAGTGTTGAATGCCTACAGGAGTTCAAAGATAATTCTGAAAGGGGTTAAATTGGAGACATTGTATGTGTTGCAAGGGTCTACGTTATCTGAGTCTGGGGTTGCCACATTGGCTGTTTCTGATAGTGTTGATAAACAGGTGGAGCACAGAGACACTCTAGGTTGGAGTGGTGGTTCACGTCAGGGAAAAAGTTCGTCAACATTCACAATCTCAATCTGAAATTCCGTGTTATTCGTCGTCAAATTCGGGTCAGCCTAATTTGGCTCTTGGTCGGCATGTAATCTTTGGGAACTCTCCCCAAAGGGACAGTTGTAAAGACACGGTGGGTTTTGCATTATCTGTCGGAGGGGTGGATATATCTGAGTTGTCCAAGGAAGGTGTTACTTGTGCTAAGAAAGAGTATAAGCAAATCTGTTTCCACAGGGTAAGTTCCAAGGCTGCTTGGACTTACAAACTGATCGAGGTTGTTAATTGCCCTTTTTGGGGCAAGTCTGGGGCCCTTAGGGGCTAATCTGGTGTCCTTCAGGGACATATCTGGTCTGGTTGTCTTTCGGTGCAAATTTGGCTGCAGGGAGGATCTGGGCATTGTGTTCAATGCATCTATTAATCTGGTTATCTGGTTCATTGTGAGAGGATTCAAGGTGGAGATTTGTAGGAATTATGCCTTGAATCTGGGAGATATTCGTCGAAGGAAGCGGTTCACAGGGCCGCCCGGTCAAGTAGGGCAGTGCCGCCCGACCGGGCGGGGTCGAAGGTCCAAGCTAAGGCTTGGAAGCAGGCTCCCGATGCCGTCGGGCGGGTGCGTCCGATCGGGCACTGTTATCGAACTACGACTGGGCGAAGGTCTCCCTATCGGGCCCGAGTGCTTTATATGGGTTTGGTAAAAGAGACCGCCCGATCGGGGTTGGGTTATAAATAGGCTTTTAACCTAATTCGTTTAATGCGGTCATTAGTGAGAAAAAACATCTGTAATCTGATATTCCTCTTCATCAATAAAACTATTCTCTCTCTCTCTCCCTGTGGACGTAGCCAACACACTGTTGGTGAACTACGTAAATCTGTTTGTTATTTATTGCTTTTCTGATTTCGTTATTTATTCTTTCTCACATCTGTTATAACATCTTCAAACCAAATCGGTTTACCCATCACCCAAAATTGCAATTGAGACCATTCGTGAGAAATATATTGCCTTTCTTACGAACAAACGACCAATAAATATACTAAAAGAAAGACAAAATATCATAAGAACTAAATGAAAAATACTACCCCCTCCTTTCTAATGACATCAATGACCATTGTTTGACTATCCCTAGAGGTGGGCATGGGTCGGGCCAGCACGAGGACCGGCCCAGCCCGAGCCCTTTCGAGGCATGCCCGATCCGTCTCGTTGTCCGCTATGTGGGCCATGGACCTGCCACGATCAAGAAATTTTTCAGGTTCGTTCCGGTACGAGCCCGCCTATATGTCCCGTGGGTCGAAAGCCCATTTTCTTTGTTTTTTAGCCTAAAACTGCCAAGAATCCAAAAAAACAACATAAAACATGGGCCGGGCTGCAGGAGGCACGAGCCCGGCCCGCGAGCCCGTGGACAAAATCTGAAAATTTCAGGCACGGCACGGCCCGCCATTTACGGGCTCGGGCTCGGGCTCGGGCCCGGCCCGCCATTTCCCAAAGCCCAAGGCCGAGCCCGTGAACAGGCCCGGCCCGTCCCATTCCTAGGTCTGTGACTATCCCCTTCATCAATTACCTTTTTAATTTGTATATTTAAATTCAGCAGCAAAATTCAATTACGACTTTAGCCTATGCATGCTTGATATCCCAAGTCTCTCAAACCTTTAGTATCACATCACATGCCAAAGGGCAAAAGCAGCCACGTTCACTATCTCTGGCAACTAGCATGATTGCATGGACCATACCTGCGCTCAGCCGCTCACCAAGCTAATCGGTGTTCACATTGATCTTCACAACCCCTTTCAAAGTATTGAATGAAGCTAACGATAACGCCATATGGCCCAACCCAAAACCATGAGCTTGAAACGCTCTTGCAAACCCATTAGCTCAAAGTGACCATCCACCCAGCCATTAACGAACAACAACAAACATATATTTCTCCATCCTTAATCATTTGTGGAGAATTGGCAAGAAATAATAGTTGTACATCTTGATGATTTGAACACATGAACAAGCATCTATTTTGATGAACAAATTCTCTTTTGGGGGTGTTACCAATACGTGATGCAATTTGTTAGTCATTGGTACTTTTTTTAAAGGGAAATTTCATTAATTGAAGGCTAAACGACACCTACAATAGGTATTAAAGAAAAACAAGATACAATAAAAAAATCAAAATAAATTTTTCTTTGGATAAACTAAGATGAACTAGATCGAGCAATACAACGCAACCCCTTGTATTTGCTTAATCAACCAGTTATTGATGAGGAAACCTATCGTTCGACATAGTTTTCGGAAGAACATTCTTGATCGAGCCATGTTTACCGCATCCGAGTTTCCAATACGTTCATGTTGATAGTCTTGAACTTCAACCAATGAGAACAATATCCCATATCTAAAGACAAACAAACCAAACTCACAAACTCCTATAGGGGAGAATGAGATCTCCACAATAGAGACTAAGATCCCCATAGCAAGGCTCGAGATACTCTCGTAAAGATAGACTAATTTATTCAATTTATTCAACAAAACAAGAAAATAATCTAAAAACTAAAAATAATGAAGAAGGTAGGGAGAAGGGGGGGAGCTAGAGAGAAAATTAGGTTTATTTCCTCTTTAGATAGTTGTGACTTTCACACTTAGGCACTGGTACTTAAAGAATAGTTGAAATTTTTAAAAGCTAATGACAAAATTTTCTTATCACTATTAGTAATGCTATGTATTATAACTATCAATATAAATGATCAAGCTAATTATGCTGAAATCACTTTTAATTTCCCAAGGTGGATTATGATTCTTATTAAAAATCGAGAAACTTAAGCTTTTCCAATATTATGAGTCTAGGGGTGTTCATTTCGAATTACTCAATCCAAAATTTTGATTCGGACAAAGTGCGATCCGATTATTTCGGATACTCGAAATTTCGGAACGGGTCGAATATCAGATAATTAGAAATTTTAGTTTTTTTCTGTAAAAGGCTAAAAAAAAAGTTTTTGATTGGATCACTAGATATTTTCGGATGTCCGGGGAACCGGATATTTTCGGATCAAATATCCAAAAAATCCAAAATTATCCGCGTGTTTAGGATATCCGATTCGAAAATTTTCGAATATCCGATCCGAAATATCAGGATTGAATATCTGCTTTACCGGATCGGATCGACTGGACCATGGATCAGATCAGATCAGATCGGATATTATGTACACATTATGACCAATTGACCATCATATGTGTAGTAAAAAAACGGTGTGTCTTAACAAGGTGAACGAGGAGTGAAAAGCCAAGAACTTCATAACCCCGATTCAATTGAATTGAGAATTGCGATAGATCTCTTCCAGAATTTTAATTCGACTGTGAATTTGGTGCATTCTCTTTCTTTTTCTCCTACCTCCGCTGCTGTCAGCCGGTCCAAAAATGGTACTTGTTTCTCTCTCTCTCTCTTCATCTTTTTGATTTGTCGAACGTTTCATTTGTTTTCAAATCGATCTATGCAATGTAATTTTCTCTGCGTTCTGTTAGAAATTTACGTCTTTTGGCTAGTTGAATTACTTTTGTTTATGAAATTCAAACTAATTTGATCTTCTGGATAGCTTTGTGATTTTGGCTTATTATTGCGATTTTCTGCATCCTGCTGTTTCGTCATGGGAAATTGCTTAACTTTGTTGTTTCTTCATCCTGTAGTGAGTAATTTGGTTGATTTGCAAGGAGATTCGTCAATTAAATTGTTTTGCCCTAATATACAGCATGATTTTCGTCCTACGTGTTTTCCTCAATTTTTTTTATAGAATTAGTGTGATTACATTGCATTCTCCAGTTGCGTGATGAAGCATTGATGTTTGACTTGAAATTGATCGAATCTCTTAACATTACCGAGATGAGATGTAATTGATTTAAGCTGTGCGAAATGAATAATCAATGTAGTAATTGGAATGTGATTTCCAGATTCAGTTCGTGGTTCTTATTAATCGACAAGGGAAAGTGAGATTGACAAAATGGTATTCACCTTATGCACAGAAGGAAAGATCAAAGGTACAAGCTTTAAAAGTTCATCTAGTACTTTCTGATTTTTCGTAATAAATAGTTTTGTTTGGCTTATAGTAGTATTGAATAATCTTGCTGGTGAACTAGTCTTGGTGCGAAATCTAGTCTCTTTCATTTGATTTTTTAATGAGAAGCTGCTGATTTATGAAGATTCTCCGTGAGCTGAGTGGGTTGGTTCTCGCTCGTGGTCCAAAGCTCTGTAACTTTGTTGATTGGAGAGGATTAAAGGTTGTTTATAGAAGGTAATGCTTATTTTGGTTGGCCTGGCTGGCAATAAAATGGCTTATGCTGTATATTATGCAATTGCTAATTGCTGTTATTCTGTTTTAGTTTTGCTCTCTTTGAGCCCTAGTTATGATGTTTTCTATGTGGAAAATGTTGATGCCCAATACTTGTTATCATTGTAACTTCATTACTTCATCCGGTGAAATTAATGATTTATGACCATTCATCCTTTTAAAAGTTACCTGCAAACTTCTTCTGAGACTAACTAATTAATCATGGCGCTAATGGGACGTAGATGTCAATTTTTTTGCTATAAATCATACTTGTTCATACTCTATAAGATTGCCTAACAGTGTCTTAGAATATGTAGTGGGAAAGGGAGGGGAATGCGTAAGAGGGAAGAGAAAGAGAGGTGAGAGGAGGGAAAGAGTGAACTTCCATCCTTCCAAATCTTTCAAATTTTGGGAGGATGTGATTTATTGAAAGGGGAAGGAAAGTGCATCCTTCCAATTCCCTTCCCCTATGTCATACCCAAAGCGGGGTAAAGAAATCCCTCACTTTCCCTTCCCTTCCCTTCCCTCCAAATCTTCGTATTGAAAGATAGTGTGAAAATCTGTCGGTCCTCTTTGGTGGAGAGTTATAAAGGTGTGGGAATTTGTAAGGAATGACTTTGCCTAGCCTAAGAACAAAGGGAAACCATCGAGCCTATGGATTTTGGTTGTTCAGTGAATTTATTGTGTTCTTACTTAGGATTTATAGCGTGTGAGGGTTCAGATGAAGAAACTCAAGCCAAAGGGAGATTAATTCTCTTGATTTTTTGTAACATGTTATATCAACAAAAGGGATTTGTTCTACCATTTTTGATGGCTAGGAGGTCCGGTTCAAAGATCTGATATTGTAGAGTCATACTACTTTATGCTTTCATTTGAGCAGCTACTTCCAGGATCAGGTTTTGCCAACTGGAGTTTTTTATTTGCACCATGCACATGAATAAAAATCACCTTATTTCGCTTCGATTCGTCCCTTCCCTTCCCTTCCCTTCCCCTCCCCTCCCCCCATACCCCTTAAAATAACCTATATGAGACTCATAAAGGATCGTAAGAAACCCAAAATGCTTTTAAGACCCACTATGGAGGCCTTTTTTGAAAAGGCAAAGGCTATAAGTATGGGAAAATAGTCTCATTAGGCAAGGCACGTACGCATAGGGCCAAAGTTATGAGTGTTCTTGATCGGCTATGAAATGTCGAAATGACAAGTTTTGAACAGTAAAAGCTGGGAAGACATTGTGAGGTAGCGTAGTGACTAGTGAGTCTCAAGCACCCCGGATCCATCCCTAGGTATCCGGGAAGGTCATGGATAAAAACTATGAGGCCTGGTGAAGTACAAAAAATGGGCCAAAACAGCCCAAAAATTGAAGATACATGATTTCGGAGATTATCCGGACCCAGGAAACGGATCCCATGGGATGCATCTAGGGATCATAAGAGGACATTTGAAAGCAGTTTTATGCCTTAGAACGAACATATGGTGGCCTCTAAAGCCAATTTGAGGTGGAATTGGAAATGTATAAAACAAGTCTTGAGAGGTATTTCGAGGCAATGAAAAAGGTCACAAGAACCCGTGAGCCATCTTAAGGTATCTCGGGACCCTCCGGAAGTTCCTTGATAAAAAAATATTGTCGAGCCCGGAGAAGTCTCGTATTCACCTCTTATAAAGGCTATAATCTTCAGTTTTGGGACATTCTTGAGGCTGAATAAGACTTCCTCAAGAGACGGATCCAAGGGTCATTGAAGATCATTTATGAATATATCCTAGGCTCATAGGTGGTAAATGGGAGCCTTTGGATCTATTCCGGGTTGGATTAAGGCATTAAGCTATGTCTAGTGTCTGATGCATAGTTTTATATCCTTGTCTATAACGGAAAATATTGTAACGTGTCTACTAGTAGTTGGTTGGATGAGATGTGTGGTTGGTTGGTGGGAATTTTTATAAACCAATAGTCAGAAGCTCAACCCCACTAAAAAAAGGAGAGAAAGCACTTTCTCAAATTTTGGCACATGAAATTATCTGAAGTGCCCTATATTGCATCAGGAAACACCCGAAATATGCTTTTCCCCATCAAATATTTTTCCATCATGTTCCTATATTCCTCCTATTTTCCCCTATCTTTTCCCTATTTTTCCGATTTTCTATAATTTTAAATATTGATTTTCAAAAAACATACAAATTTAAAATGAGTATATGTCATATACATTAGATTTATGCAAAAAAATAGGAACTATCTTATCATTTTCAAAGGTTATGGCCCATCATTACGTTACTACAATTAGTGTGTTCATTTGGAAATATTTTATCTCACTGATAGACCTCTTATGGGAAGGTGTTTGATGATGGCACTCTGACCACTAAGGCCGGCTTCCTAGGCCCTCCTCATCCTCGGGAGGGGTGCATTGAGGTTGGATGCATGCAGATCCACCAGGGCCTGAAGGCCGCCGCTTAGTACTATCCAGGATGTCGCATTGCCTCGCTGGCTACCTAGTGCGGCTTTTGGGGCCACTCGACGGTACATGGGCATGTGACCTGGCCTCGCTCATCGGGGCTGACATAATTTAATGAACCAATGAATGCCTTAATGACTCGAGGCCTTGAACTCAAGGGACGTCTAATATCACCGAGACTCGTTGCCTTTTGAAAGTCGCGTACGCAATAAGTAGAGGGCAAAGGACATGCCTTTTGAAAGCCGCGTAAGTGGTCAGTAAAGGGCATGCTTTTTGGAAGTCGCGTAAGCGGTAAGTAAAGGGCATGCCTTTTGAAAGCCGCATAACCGGTCAGTAAACAAACAGGTCCACTTCTTTCTTTCTTGCTCCACTTAAATTGGAACTGCATTAGAATGTCGCTCGGGTTTGAGGGCCTGCTTAAGGGACTGATTTATTATTGGCAGCAATGACCTTTTCCACTCTCAAATTCTTAAGGAACTCATCTTGAACCTTTTATCTTCTATGGCCTCTTTCTCAAAGATTGATGGTTGGTGCTCTGTAAAATATTTTCTTTTATACAACTTGTAGTATCCTCTAGGCCATTGACCTTTTATCTTCTATGGCCTCTTTCTCAAAAGTTGATGGTTGGTGCTCTGTAATATATCTTCTTTTATAAAACTTGTAGTATCCTCTAGTCTGTTGTTTGTGTTTTATATATACTGACTTTCCGCAGCATTACATAAATAAACTGCAGAGTTCGTCCTCTCAAGTTGTTTCCTCGTATCATACAAAATTTCATGTACCATAGAGTTTTCTTGTTATTTCAACATATGAAACTTTGATTTTTGGATTTCATGAGCCATTCACTATCTATCTGCCCCTGGCATTTTGGGATATCCTTCTGAATGCTTGTTTTTAATGTTTTCTTCTTGTGTTGATTCTTCTCTTGTTTGGTCCTGTTCTAGATCAAGTTTTTAGCTTCGTCTGCTGTGCTGAGACTCATGTTTCCCAGCATTGGTAACTCTTGCAGGTATGCTAGTTTGTATTTTTGCATGTGCATTGATCAGGATGACAATGAACTGGAGGTTCTCGAAATGATCCATCACTTTGTTGAGATTCTAGACCGCTATTTTGGCAGTGTGAGTTATTTTCCTCATTTGTTGACTAATACACTGGTGTTTTTTTCTTTGTTATTACCCTCTATATCTAAAAGGTAATTAAACTCTTCTTCAGGTCTGTGAGTTGGATTTGATTTTCAACTTTCACAAGGTAAGTGTTTGCCTGCAACATGAAGTTTTGCTGTAATTTTTAGTGTTCTAATTATGCGTTTTGATATCTTGTCTGATTTGGTTTTGAAAGGCATATTATATACTTGATGAGATTTTAATTGCTGGTGAGCTGCAAGAATCGAGTAAGAAAACAGTTGCCCGGCTGATTGCTGCACAGGTGCTATATCTAACCTGAATGTTGTATGTACTGAATGTTGTGTGTTTGCTAACATGATAATATGGTTTGTAGGATTCACTGGTCGAGGCCGCTAAAGAACAAGAAAGCTCAATCAGTAATATTATTGCACAGGCCACAAAGTAGGCTGCTGTCAACTGTGAGTCTCATATTCAACCACCAAATAGATATCCCAGGCCAAAAATTAGTGAAGTTGTGATCATTGTGTGAAAATCTCTCTTTTTATAGTGTATCATTGTTGCTGGAAGTTACTGCTGTTACATAGATGTTTCATTCTTGTGATCAAAATTTGCACTTTCATATATTTTACTATTTTTGTAATGCTTTTTCTTTTTCCATTTTGAGGCAATGTGAGTTTGTTGCTGTCTTGTTCTTACATTTTGCCATCAAAAACAATTATGCGATTTTGAATATTGTTATGCAATTTTCCTTCTAGAATAGACTGTAAGTTTTGCGAACTCAAAAACGAATTTGGACCTTCCATATTCCAACATATCCCAAATGAGTCTCCAATTGACATTACTCATCGTGGCTTCTTGTATCACTTGTTCAGGCAACACAAGTTCTTAAATTCGCTACACCAAATGTGAAAATAGAGTTCATTATGAGCATAGCATTATACATCGAGGTTACTGTTAATGCATTAATAGAAAATTATTATTACTTTAGGGGTTATTCATAATGACGTACCATCATTTGAGCATGGGACACATCACATTAATGATGAGTTGGTAACATTATTCGGTGACGTAATATTAGTGTAGTACAACCTTGTTTCCCCTTCTCTATCTCCTTATTCTGCATCATCTCTTCTAGTGCCATTTATCTTCACTCTGATGCTCCCCTTTATTGTATTACTCCCTATCCGCATGCTCTAAAAAAACTTTGTTATTCAAAAGGGTTATTCTGGAAAGTTATCTAAAGTACCAAAAACACAATGGAATCTGTCTTAGGCTTCCCTATGATTTTTCTACCACCACTGACAAGGAGCTTTTGTATGAGTTAAGGCTCAAAAACAGGCGTTATGATTGGTTAACATGGCCTTAATGGACCTCAGTTGATCCTAGGGGACTTGCTAGCCTGGTATAGTGGTATACAGGCGTTATGATTGGTTAGTAATGCTAGGAGCTCGAGAATTTTTTTTTTTTTTCCTTTTTTGTTTTTTCCTTTCGAAAATTGGACAATTTCCCATACAGATTTTCTTTGGTCTAAACCCTAAACTCTGAACCCTAAACCCTAACTTTATGAGTTTCTGCTCCATGATCTGGATGTGAACATCAATGTTCTTGGTTATCTTGAAAACACTGATGATCTCTACTTTCTTCACCCGAGTTCAGAGTTACATGCATCTGTTATTATCTGAACTTTCTCTACCAAGCAGCAAGGATGATAATTCATGCCGAAAATGATGAATGTCAAATGATAACTGTGTACGCATAGCAAGCTAACGCCATTCGTATATAAATATTAACCCAAGCTTATTAAGCTGACCAGACTCTACAACATCACTTACATACATGGAAGAGGAGCTCTCTGAAGTTGAAATGTTAGATTTTAGAATATACAAAACTATGATCATTCAGTCGTTCACTAGGAATAGAAGTGACACCAAAAATATCCTACTTGTTCCATTATGTACCACCTCTTCCTCTATGTACATATCTTTATAAAATATATTGAATGACATGTTTCTTCTCCTAGTGATGAGCGCCTCGGTTGTGCTTTGAAAACTCTAATTTCGTTTGTACCATTGATATTCTGCATGCACATACGGGAAACATCAGATTATGTCTCAAAACTCTTTTAAGCATGTTATTGAATTGCAGAATTTTGAATATGTTGGAATTAGGGCTATAAGTTCGTTTTCAATCACACTTCCCTTTGTTCTTTTCACATACACAAAAGGAAGAAAATAATCGGAAAAATAAGTTCAGATAAATTCAATTAAGGGCTACTTGAGTATTTTTCAAGTTTAGAAAAGTTCAAACAGAGTTAGATTAGGGCTATGTCCTTTTGTCGGGATTCCAGGGAAAGAATTGTGTGCAGTTGTACAGAAAACCTCTGTTAAACATCGTAAGTCTTAACCATTGCAATTGCAGAAAATGGTGAACGAGGTGGAATTAAGGCTAGGACATATTCAAATATTTAAACTTATATTTCCTCTTCTTAGGATTTCAGATTAAGCAATATATGGACATTTCAGCAGTATTATGACTAAAGAATCATGACTTCACAGCTCCAATGGAACGGACCTTTTAGAATAAGTCCATGGGAGTAGCAAGGACTCCATCATCATCCCATGAAACTTCCTTCGCATTTGAATCTCTTTTAGTCAGCTCAAGCGGCGCATCCAGGACTGGTGGGTCCTGTAAGCAAAGATATGAAGAAATATCAGCACTAAATCTTCAGTTCTTAATATTAAAGAGAGAGATTACACAGTTTCTGAATGATATAGAAAGCAGTGGAGAACCAATACCATGCAACGAATGAGAGGCCAGTTTATTCCACGGAAAAAAGGATGCTCTTTTATTTCATTTGTCCCTCCTTGGGATCCCAATCTGGTAGCAGGATCTCTGCTTAATAGTGCGTAAATTAACTGTCTTGCTGCAAGACTTACCTGAAATATTAGATACACAACTCCTCAATGAAAAAAATGCTCACAGAACTAGACAAGTGATACAAAGCTGATGCAATAAGCAACATATGCAATTATTCTAGAATTTCAAATTCATATGAGACATTGTTTACATCCATTCTTAAACCATAAATGACACAAATGAAAGAACATCGGCAAAAGATAGAGACTCATAGTGTAACAATTGATTCTTGATTTGATCAGAAAATAATTTCTTCTATCATTTTGCTTCAGTTCACAAAGTCAACTCTCTTCTCAATACCATGGTAATTCTACAAATTACTCTCTATTACAAATTTGAACACTTATCAAGGCACAAAATTTCAGGATATAAGTTGGATTATCTATTATCTTTTTAATGAAAAAGTAGATGTGATAGGCTATAGTAGAGAAGTAATATTGTTAATTTGGAAAAGCAGATATGAAAATAAGATACTAGGTCCAAAAGGAGAAAAGTAGGTGGGAGCATGCCCGAAAGAGGCAGTGTTCAAACTTCAAACTATTCCGGGACAATGAGAAAGGGCATAGTTGAACCTATTTTGGGGACGAGAGTATCAAAAAAGCCATCCATATCATCTTTTATGTCAGCGCACAGGGCTTCCAAGGCAATTCTATGAAAAAACGGCCAATTAACACCGAAACTATGGAAAGTCAAAGATTTTAACTTAAGAGCACGGGGACTTCCCTTTAAAAACACATCCATAACTAAAAGATACTAAGTTGCCAAAAAGTTCTTGGCCCGCACATCAGCACAGTCTAATTAGAAACTAAAAGCAAGTTTATGTGAAATCCATCACCTCTGTTCCTATGGAGACAAAATGCGATGTCAGATACTAAGTTGCACTAAAGCATTTAGACGAAATACTTCTATTAAAAAGATATTTTACTACATTTTTCATTCATTGAGTGAGCATATCCATCTTTTGCTCTAGAATAATCTGAAATTAGGAAAATTAGAAAAAGAAAGAAAAGATAAAATATAAGAAAAACAAATTGTCCCAGAAAAGAAGTTACGTAGTGAATAATGATGAAGGAAAAATGGAGGGTACTAGAGAGAGAAAGAACGGGGTTGGTAAGAAAAATGGAAGTCCGGAGAAACATTAATAGCACCATCCCTATCTAACATTGTATGCGTTGCACGAATCAATAAGCGTGGATGTAATGTAGTGCAAGGCCGGAGAAGAAGCCATGCATTTTCCTTAGCTGGCGGGGCTATATTAATAATTCTTGACTTTAAACAATATTGTAGTTGAATATGTACATATTAATGCGAACAAGTTAAAAAAAAATAATGCATGAGAGAGAAAAACCCCCCTTAGAGAGAGATGCCCCCATAACCCCTCAAGCCAAATGGTTACCCACCCCAACAACCGCCCTCACGGCCCAAAAAAATCCCCGCCGCCGTAGTTCCGTCCCTCCGGAAGTTCGTCTCAACAAAGATGTAAAGCATCGAAGCAAAGATCAAGAGAAAGCAACCATCCCTGGTGACTTATCCCTTTCAAAAGTGCTGTCAAAGTCGAACGAACCCATTAGTGAGCACCTAAGGGAGGGTGGCCATCCCCATGAGAGGGAGGGCAGACCTCCACTTCTATCAAAAGACCAAGTGTACGTCCCGGATTATTGCGGGCGATTATTCCGAACCCGAGCAAACCATGGAAAGCTGCAATAATATGCAAGGTTGTAGGTAAGTCCTACTCCAGAGAGTATCTAAAATCTCATGTCATTAAAACTTGGCAACTCCCCGCTCGTCGAGCTCATTGCCATAGGTAGGGGGTTCTATGTTATTGGTCGCAAATCCATAGAAAAGCGTGTGTATACTCGCGGAGGGGTCCATGGTTTATTCGGGGATCTCATATATGGACTCGGAGATGGGAACCCGAGTTCAGACCATCTCAAGCGAAATGTAACCGCGGCATTGTTTGGGTCAACTTACCCGAACTCCCCCTGGAGTTCTACCAACAAAGTATTCTTGTTAAACTTGGTAAAACCATGGGTCAAGTGGTTAAAATTGATGCGAAATCCCTCGAAGGTGGGAACAAGAGATATGCAAAAATTTGTCTTCTCGTTGAAGATAAGCTAAGCCCTCAAGTCGGGAGCATGGTTGGGAAACAACTTCCAACCTTTGGAGTTCCTTGAAGGGTTGTGGTATTGTCCCAGTTGTAACACCTTCGGACATGCGGCAAATTCCTGCCAGAAAATGAAAAGGGTAGAAGAAAAGTCGCTACTGTCAAAAAGTAAAGTGGACAATACACTAAATGGGAACGTTGAAAGACAACCACTGGACAACTGGCAAGAAGTGAAAGGAAAAGAAAAGAGGAAAGGCCAGGAAGAAAATTATTAGAGGAAAGTCAATGTCTCATAGGAGACGCTCTACCACGCGGTGGACCCCAAAGAGAAGCGAAAAAACCGAAAAAGTGAGAAAGGAAACTGGTAACTGTCGGGATGTAAGTGCTAGGATGTCTCATCCTAGGATGCAATCCCCTACTCGAAAAGGAAGGATGAAAACGTTTTTCATCCTTGGAAATATGCCGGATAATCTAGAAGAGTACTCTAAAGATCTTGAACCCCTCCCCCATCAAATCGTGCCCTCTCACCGGTCATGTCTAATCCTCCTTGCCCAAAGCCCCAAAGCCCTCTCTCTCCTACTCACAATCAAACCACCCCCCTAAAAATCCGTGAAGCCGATCAAACCCCAACCATCTCCCCCCAAAATCCCCGAAATTTCAAACCAAAAAAAAATCATGAACATCCTCCTGGAAACGATCGAACCTTCATCACCACCACCTCTATCTCCATCCTTCAGCCCTTAACTCTTTCACCCGAGTCCCACCCTCGCATTCACAAAATCAAACCCTCAGCTCCCATCCTGTTTTCGAGACCGACTTTGCCCTCCGAAACCGTAAACTTCCCCTCTATTTTGTGGAGTACATACTAGCGGAGGAGCACGGGGAGATAATAGAAATCTCTCTATTCGAAGTGAAACAAGCGATTTTGGACCCGAAAAGAATGTGGACCCTCGCTTCAAGGAGCTACTAATGTACATTTCGGGGTCGGGTTCTTTCCCCGCTCACCTTCCCCAGTATCAAAACATCTCCCACCTCCCGGGGATAGTTCAAGTGTTTCTAAAATGGATGCTAAAGAGAGAGGTCGATCAAGACAACGAGGAGAGGGACCTCCCTACACAACCTCGGTCCATGGTTGGACCCGCACACCCTATTACCTCACCACCACCAAAGAAGCGAAAATAAGGAGGGAGCCTATCACATTCAAAGCGAGGAGCAACTCCAATGCTCTACTCCTTGCGGACATCTTGCCCATGCTAAAGCAAGTGAAGATAATGGCAAGTTGGGAAGAGGTTGTAGAAGGAAATGGGCTACGGGAAGCCGAAGTAACTCTCAAACCAAGTGAGAGACTCGTGGAATTACCCCGAAACGGGGGGAACTACCGCTGCCGTGGGAGGGGGGAGGAAAATGCCGAGCTGCAAGAAATGAAAACAACACCCTACGTGCCCTTTAACATGTCCATTATAATGTGGAATGTTATGGGGTTAAGCCCCCCTCCTTTAAGCCAAATATGCAAGCACTTGTTACGAAATCACGATCCCGACATTCTCATCCTTGTGGAAACACAAGTATCGCGCAAAAATACGGGTTGCCTTATCAATGATTTGGGTTTTGATGCTTCACATCTTGTTGAACCGAATGGACGTGCGGGTGGGATTCTTCTCCCGTGGAAGACTCACAAAGTCAACATCCACATCTTTGGAGAGAATCATCAAGGAATCTATGCGTTGGTGGAGGTATGTAATCCTAAATCTTCATTTATTCTTACTTCGATATATGCGAGTCCTAAGCATGAGATTCGAAAAAATTTATGGAATGATTTATGTAGTTTTGCGGATAGTGTAAATGTTCCTTGGTTAGTGATAGGAGATTTTAATGAAGCAACTTGTCAAGCCGAAAATTTGGAGGGGAAGGGGTTAATTTTCGAAAAGTTAATATGTTTGTAGATGCTATGAATTATTGCAAGTTAATTGATTTGGGGTATAACAGTTCGAAATTCACTTGGACTAATTAAAGACGTCGCAACCCAATTCTCGAAAGGCTTGATAGGGGGTGGGGTAATGATGCTTGGATTTCTTCCTACCCAAACTCAAATCTTTGGCACCTCCCTCGTGTAACTTCGGATCACTGCCCTCTTCTGCTCAGACTAGATAATCTAGTTCCAAAGAATGGCCCTAAGCTCTTTAGATTTGAACCCATGTGGCTTAGTGACCCAACTTTTGATCAAACGATTGCTGAAGCTTGGGATCTTGTTAGAACTAACATTTGTGATAGACTTAATAACGTAAAAGATTATCTTATTGTGTGGAATAAGGAAACTTTCGGAAACCTCTATCTTAGGAAGAGTCGTGTTGTAAAAAGATTAAAAGGAACCCAAATTGCCCTCCATTGTAACCCGACTTCCCCGTTCCTTCAAGCTTTAGAAGAAAGTTTGGAAGCTGAAATGCGTGAAATTCTAGAACAAGAAGAATAGCTTTGGTTAATGAAAAGTAGGGTTAAGCGGGTTTCGGAAGGGAGAGAAATACAACGTTTTTTCATAGGAGTGTTACCATTCGTCGCACTACTAACCGTATGCTCACCATTAGAAATGAAGTAGGGGAAAGCCTTGTTAAAATTGATGACATTAAAAATCACATAAGGCAAGCTTTTGAAGTTTTGTACCAAACGGATCATGAATTTAGCTTGAGTTGTCAGTCGATTTCCAACCAATCTGTTTGCATTGCCCAAATCCCTTTCCATGAGGAAATCGAGGTAGCCCCTTTTTCAATGAAGCCTCTTAAAGGCCGGGTCCCGATGGTTTTCACCCAATTTTCTTTCAAAAGAAATGGGATGTCGTTCACAATGAAATATGTAATGATATTCAAACTTGGTTTGGGGAGGGAAAAATTCCTAGCAATTTGACTCGAAGCCTTGATATGTCTCATTCCAAAACAACAGTGCTGAAAGCCGTGAAACATTTGAGACCCGTTAGTTTGTGCAAGGCTGGTCACTAAAATAATTGTGAACAGGCTGAAGCCTTTAATCCCTAACTGGATCTCCCCGAACCAAAATAGCTTCATTTAAGGTAGAGGCCCGAAAGTGAATCTTGTTGTCGCCTCTGAAATCCTCCACTCCATGCATAAGAAGAAAGGGAAATGGGGTTGGTTTGCACTCAAAGGGTGATCTTGAAAAAACCTATGATAGAATGGAGTGGAGCTTTATTAGGAAGTGCCTCGATGCCCATCACCTAGATTCTAAGTCGATCAACCTAATTATGAATCGCATTTCTTCAACATCATCTTCTGTCCTTATAAATGGTCGAAAAGAGCGATTCGTTTGAACATTCTAGAGGCCTTCGCCAAGGTGACCCTATGTCCCCTACTTGCTCAATATATGTCTTGAATACCTTACACACTTAATAAACAGTGCATATGATTCTAAAGTATGGACACCCTGTTGGGTAGGTAGGAAGAGGGTGCATGTGTCACACCTAATGTTTGCTGATGACCTTCTCCTGTTTGGGAGAGTGGACGAAAACACAGCTTTTGCAATTAGGGATATCTTGCAGACCTTTAGTAGAGAGTCGGCCAAAAATTAATGAAGATAAAAGTCGCTTAACCTTCTCTCCTAATACCCCTACTAAGCTTCGGGATCTCTTCCAAGACACTATAAAAGTCCAGGCCTCCGAACACCTTGGCATGTACCTTGGCCTACCTCTCTCATAAATGTCCTAAAAAGCATGAAGTTCGGTTTATGGTGGAAAGAGTGAGGAAAAAACTTGCAAAGTGGAAAACAAATTTTCTATCTCGGGCGGGGAGGTTAGTTCTCATAATTCCACTTTAAACACTATCCCACTAAGCTATTACATGCAAGCTAACTTTTTCCCTATCTCCATCCTTAATGACCTTGATAGAGTTTGTAATAATTTCTTATAGGGAGAAGTAGGGGGAAAAATAGAATGCACCTTGTAGCCAAATAGGCCACTTTTCTTAGAAGAACCTAGGAGGCCCGGGTATTCGAAGCCCCTAAAACATTAAACCAAGCGTTAATGGCCAAACTAGGGTGGAAGATGTGTCATGGAAACTCGAATCAGCCCAAAAATGTATTCCCTCAAAATATGTTCATAATTCCGGGGGATAACAAATTTGGAAATGGATCTCACATTTGGCAAAGTATAGGAAAAGGTTGGTTTCTATTGGAGGCCGGTTGTCAATGGAAATTGGGAAATGGGAAATTGGTGTCCTTTTGGGATGAAAACGGCTTGGAATCGGGTCCATTAGGAGTAATGTAATAGGACCTTTAAATAACTTCGAGATTAATGCTAGTGTTTGCGATGTCCGGAACTTGAGTGCATGGGATGGTATCCAAATGATTATCGACCTACCCCGACATATCATTCATCATCTATATAGCCTTGATGGGCCCCTAACGAAAACATTGATTCCCAGTTCTCATCCTTTGTTAAAAAATGAGTCTTTTTCCATCAAAAAGCTTTCAATTGGAAACCGCTCGTCACCATGGACCTATAAGAGACATAGCGTGGGTTTTGGGGGGGGTTATGGGAGAATCTGACTCAAAAACTCTTATATGCTAGGAAAATTGTCCCAAATCCTATATGCGATGTAGGTGATACCTCAGGAGAACATCCTACATGTACTAAGAGGTGCGACCTCGCTTGGGACCTATGGGAAGCCATTCCATTTGATAGTTTGTTAACCTTGAATGATAAAGATGAGTGGCTTAATGAGAACCTCAGAAATAAGACCGTGTATCTTGGACTCCCATGGAGTTCTTTTGTTCCCATTTTTTGCTACCAACTATGGCTCAATCGAAACAAATTCCTCTTTGAAGGAACCCCTCACCCAACTCCCCAACAATCGATCAAAAAGCTTCCTTCGCGTCTTTGGGAAATTGCTTCCCTCTTCCCCAATCCCTTCCCCAGCCGACCTCTGCACCGAAACGTATACGTCCCAGTCATTGAGTTGTCCCCCATTGGACCATCATTCATTCGATCATCCTTCACCTCGGCATTGACGCCTTGGGGATTGGTGGGTGTCCGCGACTAAGAAATGGGACATGGGTTTCGGGTTTCGGGAAAAAAATACGCCGTTGATGTTAAGATGGCGAGAACTTCTTCAATAATTCATAGCTACGCATGGCTCAGCTACATACTCAACGATATGTTGGTTGGTGCTCCGACTTGCAAAGAAGCCCTTGAACTCATTAACTTGAATCCTTAGCAAAATAATATCTACTCTTATGTGTTGAGTACTTGTAGGGATTTCAAAAAGGGATTCAAGGAGGTCCGGTTCAGGTTCGTGAAGCGTGAGGAAAACAAGGTTGCGGATGGCCTAGCTAAGTGATGGTCGAACAAATGATTGAGCTAAATGT
>CANSNZ010000348.1:0-243738 GCA_947646795.1 Beta lomatogona
CTGATGAACTTGCTGCAAGTAACCAAAAAAATAAAATAAAATAAAAATGTTATCTAAATCATTAGATCACATAGAATGGGAGTGGAGTAAAGATCAGAATAGCAGAACAAGCACAAGCAGTAGAAAGAGGAGAACTCGTTAGAGCATCAGGGTCAACGTTCTCCCCACTTTAAATCATCAATGATTTCCGGAAATATGCTTTATTCTCTGCTTAAACTCAAAATGACTCCAGTAAATGCAGATCATGAGACAGGAAAAGTACTTCCTCAGGAAGAACAGTCACCTGAGAAAGGAACAACATTAGAAGTAACTAAGATTAACATAGCGGAGAATGTGGCAGAACGCACCCTTCCATTGGTGATGACTGCATTTAGATTAGAGCTCATGCCGAGGTGCTTGTGTAGAAACAGAGCCACCTGCACACCAGCATAAACTTATTAGTGAACCTCGAAAATCTGAATATCCAGGAATTTATATAAAAAACACGGGAAGAAAGCCTCCTTAATGTATCAGAACTAACAACCCAAAAAGTAGGAAGCAAGAAATACAGAGATTGAAAAAACATTGAGAAGTGTAAAACAGAAACAAGCACTATAAAGGATGTGCAGCAAATACCCTTGAACTCAGAATTGAAATATTAAAAATAGAATAGCAGCTGGTACAAGGCATGCAAAGAATAAATAATCAGATACCTTGTTCAATTGTTTTGTAAATCGTACGAATCGAAAATTCAGTAAGCAGAGAGCTATAGCCCTTGGAGATGGCAATTCATTCACATCTGCTAGATCAGAAACTTTTTCAATAAATGCTTTAATGCTTTTCTGTCTGCTCAGAAGGATTTTTTCATGAAGATATTCTCATATAAAAGGAGCATAGCTGATCCAAAAACTTCAATACCCCCTTTTATGGCTGCATAACAAACACACGTGATAAGTACATAACTACGACAAGATTACAAAAACCAAAAAAAAACAACTTTAAAAGCAACCTATATTTCTATATGCACGAAAGCAGATCAAGCATCAAACTATATGTGCTACCCACAAGTCTACTAATTAGCAAGATATTACACACACCTATATGAAGATGCAGTGACTTGGAAGATCTTTACAAAAAAGGAAGCCAGGTGAATCAGAAGCAAGATTGGGGACAAAGAGTACACCTACACGGGATTTTATGGGCAATCTACCTGAAATTGATAAAATAACGCCAGTTGGTGGGGGAGAAAAGCATTTAGCTGGGTAACCTAACCATTCAACAAACTTAACATCCCAGAACAAGAGATTAACAAGATAACATATTCTTCTTGGATAAACTTCAGCCCTTTTTGTTGATGTCAAATCAATCGCCAGAAGAGTGTCACCGGTTTCACTTCATCAATAGCTGAATTAGAGTGGAATCAACGAACAAGGATCAGTTTAAACAGGAAGATATAACTATTGTAGGATGAATCATGCCAAATGCAAACAAACTTACTTTCAGCATGGAGGTAGCTCATCTCATGAAGAGCAGACTCCTCATCAAGAATTGAATTGGAAAGTAATTACAAACCCAGGCTTCACTTTTTCCATCAGCTATAATCTACATGAGAGCATGCATAAAGCAGAGATCTTTATTAAAGATGAGAAAACCCATAGCATTAGGTTAACTGCTACAAACACATACGCGCCAACATGCTAGGAACTCCTTGATGCATTACCAGTGGATGGTTGTCGTATACCATTCTCAGACAAAAATTTATCCAACACGTCAGTGTCTGAATCAATGTTGCCATAGTAGACTTGTTCCTGGATCCTAGGTAGCTCATCATTCATAGCGTTTAACAGAACTTCCTGAATTATAAGAATTTTAAAAAGAGATTTGCTAGATTGCAAGAGAGTATACGATAGATAATAACTGCAGTAACATTGTTTTTCAAAAAAATGTGAAAAGGAAACTCCACAGAATGACTAAGCAAGTTCAGATAAGACTTGGAATGTTCTCAAACTGATGCAAAAACCAGCAAATGTAGCATTTAAAAGTACGAAACATTTTCATTGTTCTTAAAAAATCAAGTGACAGAGGAAGGCAAGAAGTCCAACATATCCAAGAAAGAGATAGGAGCATTTCCCAATCATGTTTCACATAGATCCCAGGACATGCCAGGAAAATCCCCATAAGCATCGGTTACAGTGAACCAAACCATCACCCTCGCCAGATGAAACCAGACCAGAATCCTCATTTTTGAATATACAGCCATTTTCTAAACAAAAGAACCCATAACATAGATATTGATCAACGTAGAATCTTAATATTTTTGCCTTTTACATCTATCAAAACCCACATATGAGACCTCCAATGTTTCCCAAATCCAAAAAAGTCACCAAACACACCCATGGTTATGAAAGTCTGGTTTCATAAATGTGAAGCCAGCTTGGCTGACAATCTCCTTTGTCCTTTCTATCCCCACATGGCCTCTGTTACTAGGAGGCTACATTATAAACGGCCACATTAGAGGAAAACGACGGATTTTGTAACACTCACAAAGTCTCTATATTAAGAAGAATTGATGGCACTCTTATACTAACAACAAGGTATACCTTTCTTTCAGAGTGTTTCACCAAAGTGCACAAGGAGTGAGCACAAAATGCCTTTGGAAGAACATGTGTCCGTGTTCGGGGTTTTTGGTCTTGGATGCACATTTGGTAACTTGGAGGCCATGATGGGTCGGATACTCCCATCTCACACATGGAATCTGATAAATCCCTTTACCCTCCCCTTTACCCCAAAGTCCTCTACTTCCATTACCCATCCCCCCTAAGGTTCCACTTGCCCTTTCCCTCCCTCCACTCCATGGTCACCCCTTAACCAATGATTGACCACTACTCCAACCACCAGAACCACCACCCCATGCACTGAACCATCACACCAACCACCGACCTACCACCCCCAGCCACCATCATCACCCACCCTAACCACCATGCCGCCGAAGGCGGAAACACTACCCCGTAAGCCATTAGCTACCACCAAACAACCAGAAAATAACCCACCACCCATAAACCCCATTAACACTTCCTCCAAAATCCCACAACCACCCAAAAATCCGCCAACCATACCTTGAAAACCCATAAGCATACAAAATTTGGAAAAAAAAAAAAGAATTAAGAGTAACAATGGATGAAGACTTCTTCATAGCTTTGGAGGTCAAATTCGGCCATGAAAACTTTATGCTCGAATTGGTAACCTTAAATCTCAAATTTCACCTTGAAGGAGCGGTAGAGAACCAGGGGGAAAAGCTGGGCACCGCGTTCGCCAAGGGAACGGCTTGTAACGGGGAAATAGAACGTTTCGCGACCGACACGGCGTGAATTTTTTAAAAAATCACATTAATATGTTTTTAACCTTATTTTGCATTGTTTTAGTTTATGAAGCATTATTACAACATAATATAATCAAATCTATAAAAATATCATGTTTTGCATCACTTTATATAATTAATTCGTAAAATATTTTTGGCCAATGTTTGAAAAGAACAGATTTAACGGACATAAAAGCATGCTAAAGCGGCGAATTAGCATTACGGACCGGATAACGCTAAAGGCGAAAGTGAGTGTGATTTTCATTACGGCGTTCCGTAACTTGATTTCGCGGAACGGCAAACTCCAAAATCAGATTTTAGTAACGATCGTCTCGAACGGAACAAAAGTTTTAATTCCATGATAGAGCAGAGAAGAAAGAAAGGGACGCAGTGACAAGCAAAGGGTGAGGAAAGAGAACAATGTGAGGGTGGTGGTGGTTCTTGGGAGCAGTAGAGTGAGGAGAAAATGGGAGAGGAATGGTGAGAAGAGGATTTAGGGGTTTTCTTTCCAAACAATATTTTTAATCAAAAGTTTTTCTTTCCATTCTCCCTTGTTTCTCTTTCTTGACCCCTTTCCCTTTCCCTACCTAAACCAAAAAGCCCCCTAAGTTTCTTTGCAGAAGAGGCTTCGGTGAGAGGTTGGCTCACTTGAGACCATAGCCTTGCAAATCAAAAATAAAAGAGGAAAACACTTTGCAAAGGAGCTTTTCACTGAAGGCCATAGAAAGAACCAAACAACAGAACATACCAGGAAAAAAAAAAAAAAACAATGAAATGTTTTGCGTCAAGGGTGTGATAACCAAATAGAATAATACAAATTATTAAACTATCAACCATGAGGATCTTCCCAAAACCAAAAAGCAGACTCATGCCCAGTACACCATCCTCAGTACACCGCAACCTTAAAACACAGAATTAAGATCATGGATTAAGGATGACCGCTAAAATTGGAAAGGGGATAGAGTGATTGTTTCTCTGCCCAAGGATCCTCCAAAAACATCCCTCATACCTACACAATACATGACTGGGGAAAAAAATGGCAACACATTTGATATAATGGGCTTCGAGAGAGCCTGATATGGTGATACACCGCCAAGTATGTAATAGGATTAAGAAACAACTAGCAAATTATCAAGCTCAGTGATGAAACTCTCAAATCTCAATCATGTGCATTTTCTTAAATGGAAACAACGAAACTCCATCTCAATATCCCACTACCTAAATCAAACGCATCGATAAGCTACGTTACTCGACACCTTGTTCTACCTCAGCGTGTCGCGTGTACGACTCGACACGACGCGTGCATCTGACGCTTCGACACGCCTGGAAGTGGGTGTCGATACGCGCGTATCGAAAAGCGTCGCCTATCGGACACCCATTGTGGAAAAGTGAGAAAGAAACGTTCTGCCATTACTGGTTGAACGAAGAGAACCAGAGAGAAGGCAAGAAAGATAGAGGATGGCGTGATGGGAGAAGATGGATCGGTGTAGTGCTTTACTTTGGTCGTTGGACTTGGGGGTGCAACAACATAATAAAATAAATGTGGGTTACTCTGTGGACAGTTGTAAAGCTGAACCTTGGAATTACAACTCCTTTTCTAGTCAACTTATTTTAAATGCTTTTGAAGTTCTTTTTCTTTTAAAAAAAAAAAATATTTTTCCTAACTACTTCCTTTTTCCACGTGACTTATCTTCTTCTTCCTTCTCCTTTTTTAAAATTCACTCTTCTTTTTTCACTTTTTGTATACTGTATACTATAATTGAGTGTTTAATGAGGTTGAATTTTATTAAAAGAGGTAATTTTTAAAATTATTTTTTTTATCAAAATAAAGTGTCGGAAAATTATTTCCGACACTTTCAATATTTCATAGATGTAACTAGAATATTGTCAATGACACTCTCTTGACCGTGTGGCCGTATCGGCCAAATTTTTTGGTAGGGTGTCGGATCCTCCGATCCCCTACTTGATACGACACCCGTATCCGTGTCGGAGTAACACTAGCTGATAAGATCGTGATGAAATGAGGATGATCAATGCACCAGTGGGAAAGGATAGAAAATGAATGTTTCCCTGCCCAAGGATCCTTACATCATCCCTGTTAGAACCCAATAGAGTAAGACAAGTGACTACACATCTAAGGTGATTCTATGGGGTATGGACTGAAAAGGGCTTAATATGATGATACCCTGAGTGTGTCTTAACCATTCTGTTGAAGAATGTATGCTCCATATCAGCGTGAGCAAAAGGGCTCTTGTAAATTGGCAAAGCCACCTTTCCAGCAAAGAAACACATTTGGATGCCAAGTTATTGAAATACGAGCCTCCTTTCTATATCCAGGTTTGCACTTTAAAAACACTTTCCCAGCATATGTAGTACCTATCATCATGATCCATACTGATCTCTGACTAAATATTTGAAACCTTAACGTGGCAGCCAACTAGGTAGTAGCACCGAGACAGATACGGGGGACGGAAAAGGGCAAAATCAAAATCTCAACGAGTACGGCATGGATTCGGCAAAAAAAATAATATATATAATATAATATTACATAAATTAAAAATCCATATATAAGTCGCTTTTTCTGTCAGTAATAATTATAATAATGAAACAGTGGAAGAGGGGAAAATAAGTAATGGGGACCCACATTAAGAACACAGTAAAAGACGAAGAAAATTTAGATCACGTGTCCGCTCAGAAAGGCTAGAAGAAAAGAAAATGTAGATAAAAGAACCACACATTGTCGACATTTCACAAAGAGACGGTGAAGAGAGAGAGAATGAGAGGAAAAGAAATGCTGCAACCAAACTAAAAACATCCAAAGCACTTGCCGGAGAAGGTCCTCAGAGGATGAACAGTGCTGTTCAACCCTAGATCTGGAGAGAAAGAGAAGGCAAGGGGACGTCTTTAAGTTGCTCAACCATTCCCCAAGATGTCGCTACTAAGTACTAACTGCCCTAGCCGTCCCTAATTGAACCCACAGTCCCCACTTCTCAAGAGACGTTCCAGGGACATATTCCGGCATACCCATATTGTACCGCCCCGTCCCAGTCCCGCGTCCCGGTACGGTAAACGGCACTTGGGAGAAGTGCCTATGCTTCATAGGCGGCCAATGCAGACACTTCAACACAGTAATGTCACTATTACTATTTCAAGGGCCATAGATCTATTTTACAACAATTGCACATACAAATAAAGTACCTCGTTTGAGTTGTACACAAGTCCATTCATTAAGAGGCAGCACTTGCGCTTCGATAACCCAAGATTGAAAACAAACATGGAACTTTCCTTAGCCACATCTTCAAAAGACTTCTCCTTGTCCAATTTTAGTAGCACGTCTTGGGGAGGAGACTTTGACTGACTTCTACATAAATAAACAAGAGTGCCAAAAGTCACAAATAAAGAAGCAGATACAAAATATTCAACAAACGTATGCTAAACCTTAATTTTGGATCCTTGAGTACAAAGTTAAAATAGTTAATAAAGTAATCATGCAAACTCAATTCATGTTCCCAAAACTCACAATACTGCATCTATAAATGCTCCTTCCACTTGATGCCTCTCTGGGGTCTCTTGACCAGAATCACCAGCCTCTGTGTGAACCTAAAAGATGAGAAGTCATTCCTGAGGACTTCAAGAAACAAAATACTACTTGTAAAAAAAAAAGAACAAAGAGACAAAGTTGACCAATAAGATTCAGTATTACTCCAATATAACTAGCGATAATTAAGAATCACATTAGGACCATTACATGTGCATGATATTACAGACCCATTATTTGATTGTTTAGAAATAAATAGGACAAATAGGTCACATAACAGCTTCACTATAAGATATCAACTGACATGGTTTTCAGGGCTAACAAACACAAAAATCAGAAGGTAACTAGTTAATACGACTACAAATGAGGAGCAGCAGAGGTCATACTTACATTACTTAAGAACTTAAAAGCTCTCAACATCCCATGGTGCTCCTTAATATAAATAAAAAGGCGAATAATCTGTGGAGAAAAAAAAAAGAGTGATAAACTAATATATAGAGTACAGATACCAGCCCATTCATTCAGCATACATAAAACTATCGCAACACATCATTAACATGTTTTGCATATATAAACCACAATCCCGAAAACAGAAAAAGAGAAATGTACGCACAATAACAAAGTCTTAGTCCCATAATGATTTGGGTCGCTAACATGAACCGTCCGTGGATAAAGAAACAAGAAAAGTAAATAAATAAGTTACAGAGAGTAAACAAAGAAAAGTGAGAAAGTGAAAGTGAAGGAAACAAGACGAGAGAAAACTTAAGGAACCAGAAAACATGAGAGGTGTACAGGAGAAACAAAGAATGAGGATGAAAGTAAAAATTTGAGGAAATCCTATAAAAGAGGGCTAACGTCGGATCTTGTTAGATTCATCTTAATGCGTAGTTCCTATATATCAAATATGAAATGAAAGATAATTAGAAGAGAGCCAACTTGTGGTAAGTGTTGCAAGAATTGAGGAACAGAGGAAGTACACTACCTGAAATAAGTGAAAGACTTCTCTCAAAAAGCTCTCACATATAAGAGAGAAGTATTTCACTTATTTCCGAACGCAGGAAGTAAGTACATATATACACATTGACTCTCTTTTAATTATCTTTCATTTCATGTTTTGATTTAACTTACAATTATTAAATCATTCACTTTAAATTAATAGGTAAATATTGCAAAGGACAATACATACCACTCTTAAGGGATTCAAGCATTCTAGCAACAAACTACCAAGAAAGTAATTTGTGGTGTTATACTTGTTATCTTACATAAGTAGGTACGCATGTTATAAGAACACACGATTAAGTCTACTTCAAATGAAAGGATGTGAAAGAATTTTCAAAATAGAAAATAATAATGAAAAAAAGAGAGAAAAAGGATAAAAGAGAGAGAAAGTAGCCTCACCCAAATGATTTTTCGCCTATCTACACATTATGATACAGGTAGATCAAGATTTAAAGTGCAATACTTGATTCAACCGACAACTCCTAGGTGGTGTGCTCTATGCTCACCAAAAAAATGTTATACACGCACGAGCACACCAAGTAGTACTTTGCCTATTGGTAAGGGGAGGGTCCTTATGACCTTGAAATCATGAGATCATGCCCCACTCCAGGTTCTTCGGGTTGGGAATTCCTTTAACCCCCCAAAAACCCACACACACACACAAAAACATCAACTCTCAAGGGGGCTTCACTTACTACGCTAGACTGGGTTGATCTGCAAGAGGTGTCTGTCCAAATGGGCCCTTCTTCTTACCCTATTAAAATATCTATAAATCTACATAGCAGATTAGGTGTTAGAAATTTGCTTTATATTAGTAATAAAGTAACGACTGAGGCCATCTCATATTTCCAGCACCATATGTGCAGCTAGTACTTCCCCAATATAGATTTCCTCCATCTCACAATACATGCTACATAGAGAAATGACATTAAGAAAGGTAGATTGAGAAAGAAGGGGGCCACAAGAAAGAAGGTAAAATCTCCCCTTTAACCTAAAAACATGATCCAACATCCCAACCTCATAATTTAACATTTAACAAATACTTCCTCTATTTCAAAATACTTGACACGCTTCTCTCGACACACTTGCCAATGCATATTTTAACCATTAATAACTCTAATTCCCTATAACTAAAAGTTATAAAAAGTTGATAATAAAGTATATGTCGAGACAAGTTTAACAAGATCCCACATGACTATATTTTTCTATATAATTCACAAAATACGGTCAAAAGAAAGTGTGTTGATTGTGGAAAAGTCAAATTGTGTCAAGTATTTTGAGACGGAGGAAGTATATACTTGTACTTTTAAGTGTGAATAAGTATCCAATATTAGTACTCCTTCCGTCCCATAATATAGTGCTCACTTCTTATTTTCATGGGAATTAAGGAAATGGAAGGGAGTGGTAGCATTTCCCAAAAAATTATATTTAGGGAAGTGCTTTTTTGGTACTTTTGTCTTGGAACTTGTTCCTTATATTATTTTTCCTTTAAAAAAAATTCGAAAAGCAATAAATGTTCCTTGGAATGGTGTAAAACAATAAATAGGAGTACAAATTTTAAAAAGTATGGTAGGGATATTTTAGAAAGTTTGTGTAGCAATTAAGGATAATTTAGTCAAAAATAAATTCATAAAAAAGGAAATATGCACAACATTTTGGGACACTAAAAAGGAATGCGAGCACAATATTATGGGACAGAGGGAGTATTTAGCAAGTATCAAGACATTTCCAATTTAGGTAAGAGTAGCATATATAGAAACAGAGGGAAGTATAGATGTACGTGTGTATGTGTGTGTGTGCGCGCGTGTGTGTGTATTCATTTTAGAAAGCTGCTTTATATTAGTAAAAAAGTAACAATTGACACAATCTCATAAGTCCATCACTACTGAAGAACGTACTCCCCTAATGAAGCTATGACTCCCTTACTCACTGAAGAACGTAGTCCTGAATGAAGCTATGACTCCCTTACTCATATCAACATGATAAATCAAAACTATGATGCCAATTTAACGTTTCATTTACAAAACATACCATCATACACACACGCACACACCTGACCCATCCCACCCCCACCCCCCATAAGACAAACAAACCTATGTTCCAATTTAATAAGCTGCTTAGACCAGGCGACTAGCTGGACTTATGGACTCGAGTTGAGCTTGACCTGAGTCAAAATTTTACCAAGCCAATCTTAAGTAGCACGTACATTCCCTAATCTCATCATTTCCCTTATTCCCTACATGAACAGAAAACACTATTCTGTTTTTTTGACATGAAAGACAAGTGACACAAAAACATACCACAGCATAGTTGTCATGAAGAAAATATATAGTACAGCAGAGTCTGATTAGAGATGAAGCATTCAATACCATAAAAAAAAACAGAATAAAATCATCTTAGCAAACGAAGAAGCCAATAGTTAAGTACCAAACTCGAGATATCTTCATCTGTTGAGCTGACAATGGAATCTGCGAAATTCTCCCCACCATTTTTCTCAACTTTCTCAATGAATGCGGTGGAATATAATATTACTCCAAATCTCACTGGCAATTGATTTTCATACAAATTGGCAATCATATCAATCACCTGCAATATAACAAACATATTTTGGTTGAAGCAATCAGTACACTCTATCTAATCCCTTGATAGAACAAAAATAGTATATAGGCTACGAACTACTTGCCTCAAGCCCACAAAGGTGGCAGGATCAACTACATAAACTGCATGGAAGAGATTTTTGCGAATATACCGTAGTTGTCCAGGAAATGTTGGCATCAATATCTACAGAAAGTTGTGTCAGAACCTCTGATAACCCATCATCTTGTGAAACAACCAGACAATTAACAGTCAACCCTAAAACATAACCAGAGGGAAAACGAATGGTACCTCATTTATATTGCTACGCCATCGTTTGTACATAGAATCCTCTTCCAAGTTATTGATATAATTAACATGACTTGAGCGGAAATCAACGCGAACCATACTTGATTCTGAGGGTGGCAAAGTTGATAGCAGTTTCCTTATAGTAGGTTCAGGAATCTATAATGTATCGACCATGCACACAAATTAGCAAAACTGAAAGCAAACGGTATACAAACAGGTCACAGATCAGCTCAATATATATGCAAAGGAATGCTTGGCCAAAAGAGAATTCAAATGCATTAGACATAATAGCACAAATGGAGAAAAATCTTAAATGGAACTATAAAATTAACCAGGAAAGAGTTCCCCGGATGCAAAATTGCAAAACTTGAAATAAATGTGTTCGCTTTGCAGCAAATAATGCACTTGTGATAACACGATGAGCCTTTCAACTCTATTCATCTAGTGTGATGAGGCTTTTTTACCAGTCCATGATCAGACGATATTCAGACCTGATCATCAACATAATATTCAGATCAACATCAACATTCCCTAATGCCTCTAAACAGGCTCATGTCATGGATGGGGAGTGGGGAAGTCATTCTCAATAGACCCTTTATTTGATAAGCAAGGGCACTTACCAACCCAATCATCTCAAGCCTCATATTCGTTTAACCTATGCTAGGCACAAGAGAGATACATAAGGGTTTTAGTGGGAAAAGCACCTTCATTTTGTTAGCCTTGCCTTGTGTAGGAAGTTGGAGGCACTCAGAGCTCTCTGTGGCAGTGTTAGTTATAGAGAGAGAAGGAGGGTGAGCAAGTGGGAAATATGAACAAGGGCATCACTCTTAAATGGGATTCATTTATAAATTTTGTCATTTAAGACGATTTGTTGCTGTTCTTATTTATATACCAAAATATTGCCGGATTTTTGGTTTACAAAAATGTAGCAAAGACAAACCCCCCATATATACAAATCTAGAAATTGAACCCAAGGGTATCTCTCGTAAATCAGAGAGTTAACTAAAAGAATGAATTGACCTTATATTCTCTGAAAAGGACCAGAACAAGTTTCACTAGGTCGACCCAACAAAAGTGAACGGACAACAGAATGAACTCCTTAGATAGAACATATTGCGACTTAACCATTTCTCTACAAGCAGCAATGATGATGATGAGCAAGCCCAAAAGCGTCTTGCAGCTCTGTTACCTGGACTCGGCAGAAATTTTGCCATATACCGGGTGCCGGTACGACGCTGACGCCGACACCGGTACGAAATACGTGTCGGATCCTCCATATTGCACTCGGACACGGGAAACCCTAATTCAAACGCGAAGAGGAGAAAAGAAGAAGAGGAGAAGAGAAGAAGAGGAGAAGAGGAGAACTTACCTGACGGCCGACAGGAGCTTCGAACTCGCCGAAGCCGCCACCGCCGGTCAGTTTCTTTCTTCTTTTTCTTCGCTGCTTTCTTTCTTCGCTTCTGGGTTCTCTGTCCTTTCTTTCTTCTCTCTCTTCGTCCTTCGAGGCTTCGATCTTCTGTTTTGTTCGCTTTTTCTTTTTTTCTTTTTCATTTTCTTTTGCCCTTTGTGGCCACGTGACTTTTCCTCTCTTTACCTTTTTCTTTTCCTTTTCTTCTTCTATTTTGCTTTCTTTTTTAACACTGCTTTTAGGTGGTTGTTTTTTCTAAACAACCACCTTAATTTATTGTTATATTATAAATAGATAATTTTAAAACTTAAAATTAGTATTAAATATTATATTATAAAATATTAATTTTGCCATACCCGTACCCGTGTCCAAATCTCGGAGAGAGTCCCCGTGTCCCGATATTTTGGAAGTGCCGTACCCGACACTCGGATCCGTACCCATATCCGACACTCCTAGCCCAGTCCAGGTAACATAGTCTTGCAGCAAGTGTTTTGAAGCATGTTGGTGCAACAACGAAACTTTGCGAGGGTACTCAAGGTTACAGCAAGAAGACAAAGTGGATTAATAAAAAAAGACAAAAGATGCCAAACAAGGGGAAATTAAGAGACCAGCAAGTACACAACTCAATCCAGTCACAGTAAGACCCAGCATAGATCCAACTGCTTGTGGGGCCTGTGGATAAGTTCTGGAAACAACTGTTACTGCTCTGATGGGTCATGTATAAGGAGGCAATATCACAAAGTTGACAAGCATCTTTGTATTGAATCTACACCAATGACATGTGAATCCTTCATGATAGCGATAGGTTAGGTAGACAAAATATTAAATGGACCAAAACGACCAAGCTCATCAAAGGCAGCAGTGCGTGCATTCCCCTTCACATCCCATCTACAACTCATTGAATGGCGAAGGCACTAGTGTTGTTGTATACTTGTTTAACACGGTTATATTTCATAGTTTCTGCTCCAATGAGCACTGGTGGCTACTTTTAAAGCAACAAATTACACAGTACACCAACTAAAACTAGGAAGAAAAGCAGAAGCAGGCTCAACAATTGTGCAGCAGCAACAACACTCATTGATCTCCATTCCTAAGTTCTCTTTTTTTTTTTTTTTTTCTCTCTTTTCTCCATTTTTTTATCCACCTAGGAAAATACTTATCTGGGATCTTATGTTGGTTTATTACATCATGGTAAAGAACAATATCTTATATTTGTAGCTACTTCTAAGGGGTAACAATGGTAATGTTTTAGTTATATTAAACTTAATCTTTATTGCTTTATTCATATTGGAACTTGCAACAATTTTTTTCTAGCAGAGTAGCTTTCAGGTATAGAACTATAGATACCTCACACGACATCATGATGCACAAGAATTGGGGATAAAATGAATTCAGTATAGCCCTTTTCACCACTTCTACATTATAAGAAGTGATAGATCTTATTGTTTAGCTGGAGAAATTCACCATCACAATGCGCATATTACCATAGCAAAGAAGTAAGATGAGAGAATCAGGAGAGATTAGAGCAACCAAACCTTCAGCTTTGAAAATTGATCAGCCAACGACAATTCCTGGTGCACCAAATCAATTAACCTGTGATTTGAAAGTAAAATATACAAATAAGCCCAATTAATAATAAACATCGATGATGAGTATCTTACCAGGAAGTCAGGAACCATAAATCAACTGAAAGAGGATTAGAAACTTCCAGACAAATGAACTAACAAGAAAAGTAAAGATAGAAGAAAGAGAAGAGTCATTTCATTGACAAAGGACCATACTCCCAAGTTTATTATTAATGTAATAACATGATGGGCAAAAGTTGCATGCACAAGAATGGTCATGCCACCACATGGTATTTGAACAAAGCCAAACACAAACAACTTCTGAAATAATAATTTGTTTATTGTATTGCAAGAAATTCCCATATTCTATAACTCCATTGACAGAGAACCAAGTCAAAGACCAAGCTGATACTTCTCTCAGTCTATCAACTTTCTAGAAAACTCACAAAAACCAGCATTCAAGATTATGATAGTTTCTTTCTTCTTCACTTTCCTTTCTTCATTTAGAATTTGTATAAGGGAACAGATGGGATCCACTTGAAGCCCACAAGGGACATAAAGTACTAAGAGAGCAACAGAAATAGAGTAAAAGCGCAGAAAAGTGAAGCTTCAGAAGCCCCTTATAACAGCTAGAGCTTGAAACACCCAATCAGTCAAAGCTACAGATTTTTGAAGGTAGAAATTGCCACAGAGGAAATTCAAATATACTCAGCAAGACAGCAAAAAAAACTACACGTGTATAAGAATATTGGAAGTAGAGAAGACTGAACAAGAGAGAAAGCATTACAGATAAAGGTCAATCTCTTCAATATTGATCAAAGCACTGTTTAACGCCAATAAAGACTTGCCAGGAGGGACCATCCTCTGGTTTGCAAGTATCTCATCTTTCACAGAATCATTGAGCTGCAGGCATCCAGACAACAAATAGTAGCTGAGAGAATAGCTTAGGCCATATTTGCCTTATCTCAGCAATCAACATAATAGTCACTTATATAAAAAGCATATGTATCTAAACCATAATGTACCTTCATCCTTGATAATGATCCGACAACACTGGGGAAATTCTGATTAATTTCTTGCATTGCTTGCAAGGGATGAGAGGCATGGATAATCTTCTGCGCAGTTTGATGTCCCAAATCTGTATTTTTTGTCATTATTATTACTTCAAATGAGATCAGTTACAACTCTAATCAAAAGCATAGAGAACTAGTAATTACCTTTCAATTCCCAAACTTCCAGAGTATCTGATACACTGGATGACAAAAGATAATCCCTAAAAGCCATAATCTCAGAGGAGAGCCCAGATTTACGTTCCTGCATAATGATAAGGAGATTATTAGCACAATGGTTACTTAATATGTCATGGATTTAAGAGAGCAGGTCAACAATAGAATTAAATAAGAAGCAGTACCCCCTGATATCAGATACTAAGCATTTGTATATGCACAGAATCAAATAAAACGTCAGGTTGTTGATCTGTAGTTTTTATTAGAGCCATCACATGCAATTTCTTGAAAAACTGCTGCTGAAAACACAAGAAAATGACAGCACAAATCCAATTCTACAGCTTGCATGAAAGAGGATGATTCAGAAACACAAAAAATACAGTAACTTGACCGTCATGACTTGTGAGTCAGAGAGGCTGAAGAAAATTATTTTTAAATGAATGAAGAATCCCTAATGAAATATTTACACATACTACAAGTATATTAATGCTACTCAATGTAAAGTCAAAAAGAACAGAGGAACCAATCTATGTAAAAAGAACTGCAAGGTGAAGATACATAATGGGAAAGATTTGCGGCTCACGAACCAGTATTTTGGAAAAAATGAAACCCCTAACTTCTTGAGTGAGATCTTCTGTATGAGCATCTTCAAGAGTGATACCTACAAATAAAAAAAATTAATAGTTAAACCAAAAACTAATAAATGAGAAACTAAATTAAGAAAGAAAACAGGCACTTAATTACGCTTGCAAACAGAATATCCACGAAAAAGTATCGTGTACTTGGAAAAGGTGCACTGAGAGGGGTCTCGGAGAAACTGGTAAGCAGATATAACTCAAAACTCACTCAAGCACCAGAGAAATAACGAAGTTAAAACTAAGGGGCCGTTTGGTTTGGAGAGGGGAAAGGGAAATAAATTTAAAAACGAGGAAGGTAAGGAAAGGAATATAAGACCCCACTTTCCTATGTGTTTGGTTTCACAATTAAGAGGAGAGGATAGGACTCAAAACAACAGCTGGACTTCCACTCTCTTAGTAGGCTCTCTGCTTCGATTCTCTTTCTCCTTGTAATCTCCCTTCCTCCACCCCTAGTAATCAACTGCAATCCACCACCACCATCCCAAACCGCGTTCCTCCGCCACTGCCGCCAAGCTCATGTAACTGCTGCCACTGTAAGAAAGACTCTTGGTAATGATACCATTAAAGCACTCGATCTGGAGCTTTAGTGGTCGAGTCCAACCAGCAGAAGCCAAGGTTTGTGCTTTAATGGTGGTTTTGTATGACTCTATCTCCCTCTGCTCTTAGATTTCTTTTTTTTTTTTTTTCAGTCATATTATGGAACTTGCTACTGATGGTGGGTCTCAATTTTTGGGTAGCTGTGGTAGGGGTCAGGGCTTGCAGATCAGTGGTGAAGGTGTGGGTTGGAAGTCGTGGATGGCGGTAGGTGGGGTTATTGTAGAGGATGTAGGTGCCTCGATGAGGGTCGTGTGGGCTGCTGAAGTTTATGGTGGTGGTCAAGGGTAGTTTTGGTGTAGAGGAGTGAGGAGGTTTTGAAATCCCTAAGGCGGGTAATCATACAAGAGATTTGGGGGTAATTCTAAACTGAAAAAGGGGGAGAGGAAAGTTACTAAAAACAAGAAGATAAAAAAAACAGATGAAACACCCCCAAAGGGAAACAAGGGTCTTGACTACCTTTCCCTTTCTAAAAACTCCCATACCAAATGGCCCCTCAACAATTAAAATTATCAAGGGCTACGATTATCAGGTAAATGTACAAGAATTATATTAAGGAAAGCACTAGCGGACTATGAAGCACGGGTACTTCTTCTAGGTAGCGTACTCGTACCCGTACCCGTGCCCGATACGATACGTATCCTGTATGGGTACGCGTACCCATTCCTAAAATTTCAAAATCTTGCCGTTTTCTGTCCCCGTACCCGAATCCGAACCCGTACCCGTATCCGTCTCCGTGCATCCTAGCTAGCAGACACCACAAGGTGCAGAAGAAACAGTAGAATCATAGATATAACAAAGAGAGCTAATTTCATATTACAGCTTTTCTCATCTATTAAGGTCCAAGTACTTCATAGAAAAAGTCATAAAAAAGATATTTGATAAATGGAAATTATAGAAAATACATAACTCGCATGACTAAGATCGTAATCAAAGAATTTACTCACAGTGAAGTTGCTAAGCACCAGCCCAAACCGTCACTCTTGTTTTATGTGACACGTGGAAAGTAATGATGATGGAAAGTAATGATTATGGAAAGTAATGATTATGGAAAGTAATGATGACATCAGGGGCAATCTGAAAGTTAATCACAGAAAAGGAGCCAGGGCAATTTTGGTAAAACACCTATACTTAGTGGATTGGAGAGCAAGCAGGAGCGGATGTTGTAATAAATAGAGGGCGAGATGAAAGAGCGAGTAGAAACTTCTGTTTGGAAGAGTAGTCCACCTGTCTAATGTTGCTGATTTTATGAACTTTCCTTGAGTAGTTGAGTATCAATACAAGTATACAACCCTATCTTAGCTCTTGTCGGTTGTCATTCTCTCTCAATTCATATAAATTGCTTCTTAATTAGTGTTGATTCCAAGTTCCTCCCCACAGGTGACAGACAACAAGATGGCAGTTTAAAGATGGAGAGTTTCATAGATAAAATGCAAAACCGCTTAAGTAATTTTGTCGGCAAAACATACTCACTTTTTTTAATCATGCTATCATCCATAGCCTTATATTCCATATTTTTCAAGGCAAGCTCCACACCATAGCCACCTAAGTTTACAGGATCGTTGGTACCAAGTGCGCCACAAGGGCTAGTCTTCGCCTCACAACCAAGAGGTAATACCGATCTAACTGCATATTTAACCTTTCCCTGAAAGTTTTGAACCAGATATCAGCTCAGGAACATTACATGTAATGCAATCCTATGACAAATACAAAATATATATTAGACGATGACAACAACTCAACAAGAAACCCAACAGAAATGAACTCAACTGCTATACTATGCACCGAAACATTTTCCACTGAAGGTCCCATGTGTAATTGTCATGCACTGGTTCTAAGATCTTTTGCTATTATTAACTAGCCACCTTTGTATGCCATGAGCATGGTCAAGAAAATATTCATTTTGCAATACTGATAAAGAGATTATTCACCTAATTGAGGTGTAATTGCGAATGAAAGTCATGAATTTAGACATGCTCTCATTTCTGTTACAATATTTGCAGACTTTACCAAACAGGAAGAACATAATCATGGCCGGTGGCGACCGAAGGGGCACGCGTCAAAGTGTTCTAATTCCACCTTACAAATTTCTTCCTCCATACCTCACAAACTAGCTTCTTGTTCGTATTAGAATAATTACAAAACAATGAGATATCTATGACATAGGTGCAGCCTGAAGCCATAAACTCGTTGGATGAGTTGCCAAAAACATTAGCTAATAATGAACACCAAATCAGGACATGCATTGTTTACAACAGACAACCATCACTAACAGTAACACTTAACAGAGTGAATATGCTGCAGCGATGTCAGGAATGACTCTATTGTGCTACTTGTTGCACTAGATCACGCCCTATTGCACAATTCTAAAGCATTCCTCATATTCTTTTAATAAGGATAACTCTGAAACTTTTCCCCAACTTATATATAATATAATCAGCAATGTATTTCACATTTAGCAAGGCATGTGGAAAAATTGCCAGCCTGCTTGCCATGCATATGATCTAATGGATTTGAATTGAAATATCCAGACTCAGAAGGGTCGAATTTCAAACTACACCACATCCCATTTCCTTCAGGAAAACACATTAGTATAATACAATGCCCATCTTCATCTTTAAAAGATGACTTCTTTATCATTCATTAGATACACGCATACAGTCAAGAATTACATATATTATGATATATATGTGTAGCACAGAAATGCTAATGTTACTCTAACATTAAGTCTGCTTGAAAAAAGGTGCGTTACTGCATGGTTAGGTTGCATAAAACCATTGATTTACATTAGAAATGCCAACATCTATTGAAGACTTGTCATCTGCAAAGGATAATAAAAGAAAAACAGTATCTTTCTTATAACTATTCTCTACGGATGACAATGCTGGTAAAAAGAGACATGATATAACTTAAAGATACGAGCACAAAGGAATTATATCACTCTCTGTATAATTGGCAATGCTGCGATAAAGATAATGGCTAAATGGCTAAATGCCAAAGTAAATGGATAAATGCAAGCCTACAATAAGATAACTCCTAACTTAAAAAGGGTTGTTAATCACATAAGTTTTGAGTGTTTGCCAGTGCACAAAAATCAGAAACATAATTTTCTTCTCATTAAGTTCCAATGGACCTGACAAAACATTTTCGGGTAACTTCGGATGCAGGTCATTTGTAGGTCGGGTCATTTACAGTATCGGGTCGACAACCCCTTGACCATGACCCAAAATGTTCAGTTTGGGGTTGACCCGGCACTTTCACTATTCCAATTTTTGACATATTTTGAATTGTTCATTTTTTATGTAAATTTTCTAAAATGCATAATCTAACACTTATCCGTAATTGGTAGTAACTAAATCAAATTTCAATCAGAGTTCATGACTGCCAAAATTCTCAAATTTTCTAAGAAGGAGCCAACCACTCAACCATAACAGTGACAAATTAAGAACTAACACAATAATCCATCCTAACTTATTAAATATCAAGGCAAAGAAAAACTATACAGCTTTCTTAGTTTCAATTCAACAGCCAAAAACGCTTCAAAGTTCACACAAGAAAATTCTGACTCTATTTCACAATACTTGCAACCACTTGAATTTCACCCTTGCCAATGCACATATTTGACAATTGATATCTCTAATTATCAATTAGTAGAAATTATAGACAGTTGATATTTGGGAAATACATATTGAGACGTACTCCCTCCATTTCTTTCTAATCTACACACTTTTTGTTTTCGCAAAGTGTTCACAAGCTTCACTTTGACTATCGTTTGTGATTTATATATAAGGAAAAATATAGTGTAGTGGCATGGAATTAAAACTCTCCCGTTCCTGCTAGTAACGGCCATTCCGTAACGGATTTTGGATATGTTGTTCCGCGAAATACCGTTACAGAACGCCATAATAAAAATCACATACTTCTCGCCGCGTTGTCCGTTCCGTAACGCGAACTCGCCGCGTTAGAACGCTTTTATCCCCGTGACATCTGTTCTTTTCAAATATTAGCCAAAAATATTTTATAATTTAATTATATAGCTAATATAACATGATATTCTGATAGATTTAATTATATTATGTTGTAATAATGCTTCATAAACTAAAATAAAGCAAATAAGGTTAGAACATATTAATGTGAATTTTTTAAAAAAATTCACGCCGCGTCGGCCGCGAAACGTTCTATTTCCCGTTACGAAGCCGTTCCCACGACAACGCGACCGTTCCCTTGAATGCGACCGCGTATTTTTCTATGAGTGGGACCTTGTTAGATTCGTTTTTGCATATATTATCCAAATATTGACTTTTTATAATTTTTCCTTGTTCGTAATTAAAGATATTAATGATCAAAGTTATATGTTGACAAGCGTGAAAGTCAAATTGTGTAGATTAAAAAGAAATGAAAGATAGTATCCAACATCTTCGTTGATAACATTTTTATGTTTTTTATGATATACTTCCTCCGTTCTTTTTCTATTGCAACAATGAGATTTTTACACTATTCACTCACCACCCTTTCACTATCTCTTGTGATTTTTACGTAAGGAAAAATATAGTCATGTGGGATCTTGTTAGATTCGTCTCGATTTATCCTTTCAAAATATCAAATTTGTATAATTTTTACTAAAACGTAATTAAAGATATTAATAGTTAAAGTCGTGCATTGGCAAGCGTGAAAACTCTATTGTTGCAATAGAAAAAGAACGGAGGTAGTATATCATAAAGAGTTATAATCAAAGTTATATAGTACAAAAGTCCAAAAGTTCCAAGAATTAATAAACGCAAGACATAGCCCCCCCTCCTATTCTCAAAAAAAAAAAAGAAACAAAGGATGTAACATATATCTCACATTTGAGCACATCGACTTTTCAATACTATATGACAAAAATTGACTTTTTGACTCAATATGAGTTTAAAAAAAGTACTCATGGAGAGAAAATTCAGGGGGCATAAAAAAGGAGCAGACACACATAATGTTAATTGGGGCACTTTTTATAGTTAATGATAAGTTTTGGTAGCTCAACCAACTGATCAAATCAAGTAGCCTCAAGTTTGACCTACTTATTTTCAATGCGAGTTTGGTCATTTTCCAATTATGGGACATGACGTCGTGTCCAAATTCCAATTTTGTTGCCAGGTCGGGCCAAATTTTGTCATGTCTATGAGATACCATGATGTAGTTTGTGGACAATAGTGCATTGTGGGACGAGACTAGAGATAGGGTCAACACTAAATTGGAGCAATGGAGGAAAACATTAGAATGTTGACGGTTTAGGCTAAGTTGGAGAAAAACATAGTACACGGAATGCAATTTTAGTATAAGACGCAGCAAGGATATAGTAATATTGGATGTATGATGTATGTGATGCCTGCTGATATTGTACAAAGAATGGTGGATTTGTCTAAGTTCAATCTTAAAAATACTTGGCGGCTCCAGTTTCTTATATGAAGTTAAGTTTGGCTGATTGTAAAATTCTTGTTGAGAAGGTTATCAAAAGAATAAGATGATGGGGTTCCACAAATTTTTCATATGTTGGGAGGATCCAATTGGTTAATTCTGTTCTCCTCTCTTTATATACATATTCGGCAAGTATATTCATTTTCCCAAAAGGAATCTCAAGGAAGATAACTGCTATCTGTAGAACTACTTGGGAAGGCAAAGCAATGGGGACTAGGGTTCCTTTAGGCTTTAGTGGCTTGTGATACATTTGTAGACCTAAGAACGCTGGAGTGCTAGGGGGTGCATGATCTGATTGTTTGGAATACTAATTCCATAGGCAAGTATGTACATAATGTGGTTAGTAAAATGGATTGCTTGTGGGTAAGGTTGATAGATAATATTAATGTGAGAGGTGCTACGGAGGGATTATTCCCCTCCACAATCTGCAAGTTGGTATTGGAGGACTTTGTGTAGAGTCACAAACCTTGTGGCTTCTGGGTACAATGGTAATTCTTGGGTGGCAAGCTCAAGGGGGGTTTTAATCAGTTATTTCAGGATACTATGGCTGAGAGGTGATGTTGACAAAGTTAATTGGCACAGGTGATTGTAGTGCAGACTCAAAATATCAAAGCATAGTTTTATTTGTTGGTTCAATGTCCTTGGAAGGTTGAATACTAAGGTGCTGCTGAAGGAGAGAGTGATAACAACAATTGCATTATTTGAGCTTCTAACCCTGAGACAAACAGGCATTTAATCTTTGAACATCTTTTTAATGTGCAATGTTTGAATGCAATCAAATTGTGGCTTGATATTCAAAGTACAAATGTACAGTACAGCAGATATGGATTGCCAGGAGCCTATTTTCTGATTTCCCGGAGAAGGTATGCTATTTGGCCATGAATGCTTGTCTCTACCAGGTATCAGGGTGAGAAACGAAGGTTTGTGGGAGCAGCAAATTGCTCCAGTCAGCACTAGCATCAAGTGGATACAGGGACATGTTCGGATTAGAGTAATGTCTGTAATGCCTAAGAATGTCTCTGAGAGATAAAATGTGGTTTGAGAAGTGTTAATTATTTCAAGCTTTGTCTGCTTTGTTCAGTTTGGGTTGTAAACTGTGGTTAAGGCCTTAGGGTGTCTATTTGGGCTACGTCCTCCTAGACATGCCTTTGTATTCATGCTTATTGTTTAATAAAAGCTTACCTTTTATGAAAAGAAAGAAGCACTGGATGAAAATGAGTTGCCACTCAGAGTATATCAAGTACCTTGAGTTGATTCTACATAGGAATGGAGATGACCAAAATGTGACTCATAGGACACTGACAAGGTGGCAAGTGGATAGCAAGGCACCAAACCAGTGGACCATGCAGAGACACCAAACTACATCATCATTATAAACCACCTCATGCTGAGCACATATGTGAAACATATACTATATGGCTAATTCAGACCTAGGTTAAGGTACTAACTAACTAGTAATAATCATCATGATGAGCAAAAAAATTTGCTATTAAACAATAAAAGAGAGTATTCCGAGATAGGAAGTACCATTTTGGCTGCTTTAACAAGTACTCCATGGAACTCCCTAAAGCAGTTAGTTCCCAGAGCTCCATATAGAATGGCAACTGGACTTGAACTATTAGAGACAGAGTATACATGATCGAGTTCAAAAAGTTCAGGCTCCTGAAATGAATCCCCACCTCTGCAATAAATAAGAAATGTCAGGCTGTAAAAATTCAAGCAGCTACTAGAAACCAACTCAGAAGCCAGAAACATTTCTCCACTGCTTCCCCCAACCCCTTTTTTTTTTTTCCTTATACTCCCTTCATCCCAAACTATCAGCCCAGATTTCTATTTTAGACCCCCTCCCACAAAAACATTATAAAAGATATTAAAGGAAACTTTGTAAATTTTAGTAAGTTAAACTCTAAATTCTACCGCACTATCCTTAGTGATACCTTAACTAAGAATTTCAAAGAAAGACTACGGGTCTATTCTCTACAACTCATTTTTGCTGAACATAACTTATTCTTGTTGAACTTAGTTTTTCTGAACTTAACTTATCTTTGCTGAACTTAACTTATTTTTGTTGAACTTAACCATTTTTGTTCAACTTATTTATGCTGAACTTATTATCTCCTAAACTTATTTTTGCTCAACTTATCTTATCTTTGCTGAGAACAGACCCTACATTAGTATGGTGGAAATGTGAAATTATAACTATTAGGCGAGTTATGGTATTTAAAATTGTTAACTCAATTCCTTACAGATAATCCCAAATAATATGGCCTATTATTCAGGGATGGAGGGTCAGTTAATACTTACATATCCTTCTGGATCTCCAACCACTCTAACATTTCAGGAATATCAAAAAATAGCAATGCACCAACGTCAACCCAACAACATTTTCCTCCTGGACTTGTTGGATTCACCCCTACAAGAAGGGGGTCAGGTTTTCTATTCCCCATATTTGATTTACCATGTAAATCTGAAGCCCATCCATCACCACCATTAGTAACAGCTTCGTCAGTCAAAGGAAAAGAAGATAGGGATTCCTGTGCTAACTGCCTATAAAGGACTAATCTAGTGGATGCTGATCGGAGAGTTAGAGAAAATTCAAACATGGAGCCTAGATGTTCACTCAAGAAAGAGCGTCCATGCTTAACAATTTTAAGCATGCAGCCTTTGGCTGAGCTTGAATCAACGTCATCATGCTCGTTTCGAAGCCAGCTGTCAACAAACTCCCAGAACAAGTCTTTCCACTCGCTTGATAGCAATTCTCTGTCAAAAAGATAATGACAACTTAAATAATTACAACAGAAAATAAAACTACCACGGACAAACTTACAATGCAGAAACCAACTACTTGCCAACAACATCATGGAAAAATCCATTTCATCATGATCAACTAATACTAATGGTCTCAATTGTTCAATATAATTTATCAAGCGGACAAAACAAACTTTAGAATACCGCAATTTTGTACATAGACTCGAGACCACGAAAGGTAATTGTTATCTTCCTCCCAATTTATCGCCCAAGTAGTTTGCAAAAGATATTGAGATAACTGTTATCTACTGCTTTTCAAATCATTAAGATAGTTTTGATTCCATACAAGAATTTATTTAAAGGTATTTATATTTATACTATTGTTTCCATTTTTCAATTCTGATATTTAATTGATTATATAAGATCGGATGATATTGTTCCTATTGTTCTTACATGATGTAGAAGATGATAGTTTTTAGAATATGTGCATATAATACCATAAAAAGAACATGAAGGTATCAAACACATAACACCGTATTGATTATAAAATAACATATGCATATATGACTTGAGAAATAATAAATTATAAAAAGAATCACAAAAATGAAAATAAACATAAAAAGAACACGAAGGTATAAAACAAAAAAACACCATACTAATTTTAAATGAACATGCACATATAAGACTTGAGAAACAAAAAACAATTAAAACCTACAAAAATGAAAATGAACATCAAAAGAACATGAAGATATAAAACAAAGAACACCATATTAATTAAAATTGTGCTTTATATGAATGTTGTTGAAAAAAGTTCACGTTCTTTTATATGAATGGTATGTTCATTGGGGTGCACAATGAACACTGTGCACCCTAATGCATAATCCATGCTTTGTTAGACTACAACTAGTGTCCATTAAGATTTAAAAATGGTAGTGCCATAATCAAACAGATTGATATCAATGATGCCAAAAAAAGACACCTATACCGCTAGAACCAATTAAAGATAAAGGTCTCAATCCTTCAATCGAGTTAACAAAACAAGAATCCAACTTTGAAAAACAGGTTTTGGTCTACAAATAGACTATCTTACCTTACTATTTGAGCTAAAGAGGACACCTAAAAAGTAGCATAACAAAAAGTGACCCCTGTAAGACGGTCATATTGTGAGACCCTCTCATTTGAGAATTTGCCAAAAAAATCAGCTAACCAGTTATAATTCAAAACATTAGTTTCCACTTTCCACACATCCAACAAATTTCGACCAATGACACGAAAATCACTTCTATTCACTACAATTCATCAAAACTAAAGAGCTTAATACTCCAATATTATTAATCAACAAAAGAATCAAACTTCAAATAATCAACTAATGCCAAAAATCATTTCCACATCTACAATGCCATAAATCAACAAGTTATCATCAATGACATGGAAACCACATCTAATTCACTAAAACACACTAATGATAATACTCTTACTTCTTCAACATAATCATCAAAAAATTGCAACCCAACTTTCAAAAAGCAACCAATAAATGCCCAGATGAAAAAAAAAACATAAAAATATTTGAGATTAAAGATGAACATGAAGAATTCAAACATACCCAGCTTCCAAAAGTAGAGAAGTACCCTCCCACTTTGCACGAAGTGCAGTTTGAACATTCTTAGGTCGATGGGATTGAGCAGAAATAAAAACCCCAGAAATGGCAATGAATACCAAAACTAGCACAACCCAAAGTTTGGATCTTGCAAAAGTACCCATTTTATTTATCAGTCAAGATGTGAGATGATTGATGGTGCTTTGGATCCGTTTTAACGTAGTTATCAGTCGAACAACAAATTAAGAGTAAGTCATCGGATGGAAAATTGGAGTGGGAAGGCTGATACTGCGAGTCTACGAATATGGGGACTTTGACAGCTTTGTGGGGTTTTGGAAATTTGGAGTACTAGTGAGTGTCGCGACGCCAGACCAGTGATTTTACAATTAGGGAATTGGTCAACTTTCAAGTTATGAGTTAGAGCCCCATAAACCATGAGTGAAAATGTGAACACCCAATTTTATTTTTTGGGGCCTTAATCATGAGTAGAATAAAGATTGTTGGTTAATTGGGGAAGAAAAATTGCATGGCACGATCAGGCGTGGCTAGGCCCCATACCACCGATCGCCAACTCCGCGCTCCAATCAAAATGGCATCGTTTTGACGGGAAGGAGAGGGGAAAATCGACACGCCGGCTTGCGACCATTTGCCACGAGGTAGGCCACTTGTCACTCCAGGATTGGTTATTAAAATTATTCTATTTGTTCTATTTTATTTCATTACTCTTCATCCATTACTCTTTTTTTATAAATTCTTATAATTTTGTATCCCAATAATCCTAATCTATATAAATATATTAAAAGGCGTTTCTATCAAAGGAACGGTGCTACGTGACACTCTGCTCAAGGTTTTAATACATGTGTTTATAATCTCATTTTAAAATACATGTGTTTATAATCTCATTTTAAAATATTAACAATATGTAGTTAATAGGATTCGAACACATGACCTTTGAAATAAAATGTGAGTATTTAACCACTAATCCACTACAATTTCAATGCTTAATGTTTCAAAGTAATAAAGTCTTATAATTATGTGTAATCATAAAGACATAGACAAGCTTTTCGATCTCTAACACTTTTATTCAAGTAATAACATTCCTCTTTACCCTAATTCCATTAAAATTGGAGTTAAAGGGTGCGAAAAAGGACCCAAACTATCGGTTTTTCACCATTCAAGGACCTACAACTATTTTATGCACTCTTTGGGACTCGTGGACAAGAATCCGGCAAATCAACTCATCGTTAACTCAAGCGAGGTTAACTACACCAAAAAAAAAGCAAATTAAAATTCAAAAGTAACCGTTGGAATTTTGGAACTTTCACTTCCTGAAGTATCCACAATATGAGCTATAAAAACAAACCAAAAAAAGCAGAGGAATTTTCTTATGTCCCAAAATATATTAAGAAGCAAAAAAAAACAGAAAATAAGCAAAACTCCATTGGTCAGCTTCTTCAATCAGCAATCATCATCACCCATAAACTGAAAATAAGCAAAACTCCATCTGCAAAGAACATGTATTTCAATGAGGTGCTCTGTGATTGTGGCAGAGTAGCAAAGAAAAGAGTTTCTAAAACTATGAGAAATCCTTTCATGAGGTTTTATATTTGTGAAAATTATAGAACAAGAAGGGGTTGCCAATTCTTTGAGTGGATTGACAGTCCTCATCCTCTTGAAATAAGGGATGAGATGGTGGCTTTCATTAGAAGCAAGATGGAACTAGAAGATGAAGTGGAAGATATAAGCAAGAAGCTAATGAAATGTAGGATTGTTGTGGCGGTGTTAGTGTTTGTAATTTTCTTTTTGCTAATGAAAATGTAATGTTATGTAATTAAGGGAAAGAAAATGCTTACATTGTAGTAGCCTTAGAATAATTGTGTTGCTCCATAGTACAATGATCCAATTAAGGTATATTGGTTGTTCTAGTTGTGTTGCTTGATCTTGACTGACATTCATTGAACTGCAAGATATAAACACATTAGTTTCTAGAATTTGCAACTATGAATGAATAAAAAATGTAGTTACAGAAATTGCATTACATTTGCTACTATTGCATGTGATTGTTGGGTTGGTGGAGTAGCAGTTGCACTAAGAGTTTGGTTGCTTGCCTCATTGGGTGCCTTAGGTCTTTGTAGGAACCGGACACTTTCTCTTGTTGTGTCCCTCCTCTCTACAATTGCTGCACCTCATTGTAACCCCCTTCTTGGACAATCTTGTACCAACTACCTCCCCAACGAGATGGCTTTCTCTTGACAGTAGGCCCGTTATGTAGCTTTTTCACGCGAGTGCAAGTATTAGGTTAAAGGTTGATTGAGGCCACTCTTGTGGTCCATTCAATGGCTCTAATGGAAACAAGTATGCCTTGAGATATGTGTCTTTTGAGAAGTAATGCGACACATAGTGCTCAGGTACTTCCTTTGCTTTCCATATTGCAGCTACTGCATGGTTGCAAGGCACTCCACTGAGTTGCCAAGCATTGCAGCTGCATGTTTTATCAAGCAAACTTACCACATACCTAGTTTGTGTTAATCCCTCCCTAACCCCATATGAAAAGTGACCATCCCAAAAGGCTAGCCAACCCCTTGCATCCATCTTTGACTTCTCCAATTTAGTTTTGATCCTAGGGCAAATCTGAATTTCTTTATTAGCTATGTAATCCCTTTTTTTGTGAAGCCTCTCCATCAACCCTTCTCTAATATCCTCAAGCATTGTGATTATTGGTTTATGCCTAGATGACAGAATATATGAATTGAATACCTCATTCATATTGTTGTCAATAGAGTCACAATGAGGACTGGTTGTGAAGTAAGCTCTCACCCATTTCTTTTGGTTTCTCTTCCTTAAATCATCTGCTTGCCTCCTTGGAAATGTCAGCAAAGAGTGACATATTCTTCTCAAACTCGGCTTCGGTTGTGCTTTTGGCTATTTTCCAAAAGCCTCTTACGTATTGCACACCACCACCAAATACCCGCCTAAAGTTGCGGTAGACATGTCTAGCACAACATCTAGTATCTGCTCTAGGCCATACAAGAGAAACAACTTTTAAAAGACCTTTTTGTTGATCAGACATAATAGTGTAGCCTAAACCATCACTTGTTTGAAGATCATCAGCCAGTAATTGCAAAAACCAGCTCCAACTTTCAGTGTCCTCAACTTCAACACAAGCCCAAGCTATTGGAAACATTTGATTGTTTCCATCTCTACCAACCGCAACAAGAAGTCTGTCCACCAAAAGGTCCTTTTAAGAAGCAGCCATCAATACCAAAGAAGGGCCTACATCCGCCATGAAAACCCTTCTTAATGGCATCAAAACAAATGTACAATCTCTTAAATACACCACTATTCATCTGAAACTTTATAGTGTTTCTAGGGTTGGACCTCTTAATCTCTGCAGCATATCTGTAAAGTAAGCCATATTGTTCCTTGTACTCACCAAGTATTAGTGCTTGGGCCTTCCTCCTTGCCTTCAACGCAAGCCATAATGAAGCTTTCACTCCTTTTTCACCCCATAGTGTGTCAACTATTTCATGGCACTTCATATAAGGGTTGATCTTGAACTTCTGTTGGTATAGCTTAGCAATCCATGAAGCTCTAATTTTCTTTACAATCGCTAACTCCGCCACGGTTATGTTGAGGGACCAATGTCTTCACAACTAAATGACCCTTCCCTCTAACAACTGATGCATATATGATGTGATGATTTAATATAGTGTTTTTCCCCCTGTATTTGAGCTAAAATGTGTACCAATGGTGCTCTTAGGAGCCATTTTATGCTAACTCTCTCCATCTAGTTGTGGTTTTACGTTTCGTGTCGATTGCGGGTTTTAGGGAGTTATCTCTCTATTTTCTACCACTATCTCGACCATTTCACCTTTGGAGAGGTTCGAAAACATATTTGATGAGTTCCGAAGTCCCGAGCATGCTTTCCGAGGCCCCGGACAAAAGTAGAAGTGAAGCCTTGGCGTTTGAAGCCAAAGAATGAAGTATCGGACCCGAGCCCGATTGGATCGGGCACCACACGCCCGATCGGGCGCTCAACTCCATCGGTGGCCAAAGTTAGACTTGTTGCGGGCCCGATCGGGCGACGTTGCCCGGCCGTTTGTATCGGTCCCGGCCCGATCGGGCGAGTCGGCCCGACTCCATCGGGCGTTATCCCATGTCTTTGCTATGATCATGTTCGAAGGCGCGCGCTAACTCTTGGCGAGTACGATCGCCCGACATAATCCGGGCGAGGCGGCCCGACGACAACGGGCAATAGGTGAGACCATACGTGCGGAGGCTGTCTTGCGCGCTGAACATCGACGCCCGACATCATCGGGCGAGGCGGCCCGACTTCATCGGGCGTGGTCCGCTTTGAGCGCCGCTACTATTTTTGGTGCCCGACTTGATCGGGCTTAGTTGGCCCGATCGGGCTTCTCTCCTGCGCGCTCATTTAATGATTCCGGGCCACTTAGTATAAAGAGAAAAGTTAGAACATTTATTAAGGATCTTTTGTTTTATCTTGGTTTTAGCTCTTATTTCTCATAGTTTCTCTCAAGAACCCTAGCTTTTTACTACTCTTCATTGTGATTCAAGATTGAACCTTTGGATTATTCGCAAGTTTAATATAGTTCATTAATTTGGTAATCTTCTTCCTTGTTCTCTTCATTATTATTTGCTTTTGCTATTATTGATTAGATTAGTTTCTTAGTTATTTGCAATAGTTCAAAGTATGGATTTTTATATGAAATTTGTTATTGTTTTCTCAAGCATGAGTGAGTAGTTTTATTTCTAGGATTGTGGGGATCTATGTATGCAATGAAGGATTGATAGATTAGTATAATTACCCTTTATTTCAATTGTTTCCTGTGATTGAATCGTTCATGCTAGATTTATGAATTAGGCCTGATTTGTATTTCTACTACCGCAATATTGAATCTGCTTCGAGAGGAGAGATTTTGTATAGGCTTTCAATCATTAGGCATAGTGATCCTTGACCATGCGAGAGCGGCTAGGTGATCTTTGAGGGAGGTAATGTTCGAGAGAAATTACATGTGCCCTAGATAAATTGACTTATTGGGTGATTATTATTCGTCTCTGATTTCCCGAATTGTATGCATAGTGATCCATAATCCTAGTTCTTTATTAATTGATTATTATCTTCATATTTAGTTCTATCATTTGCCTATTAGTTTAGTCACACACCAATTTTCATCGATTTAGTTAGTATAATATTAGAATTCAGATACAATAATATAACTTTCTCCCCGTGGATTCGATCCCGACTTCCCGACTACTTGTTAGTGGACCTTAGGTTATTTTTGATTAGGTGATACGACTTTAGCCTCGTCAAATTTTGGCGCCGTTCCGGGGAGACGGTTTATTTTTATTTTGTCTCGAATTATAGTATTACACTAACCTCTACTCTGAAGAACACCTGTTCTTTGGAGCATCTCACGTTTGTTTTAGTGTTTTTAGTGTATGAGCGAGGAAATTGAAATCCTCACATCTCATTCCATTTGATCCGGAGATTGAAAAGACGCTCGTAGACTCCGAAAGCAAGCTAAGCAAGCAAAGTTGGCTGCAGGGACACCTTCCCAAAAGACAACTTCTCCACCATCTTCACCACAACAAAGCTTCCCCGTATCACCTAATACCGCTAGAATGGGTGACGAAACTAAACCGACTTTCGGAGACTATGCACAACCATCTCCCGATAATGTGCCCACCGGGGTACGGTTGCCTACTATTGCTGCTGCAAACTTTGAAATTAAGTCTCATGTTCGAATATGGTTCGAGAATAACCGGTCTTGCCGGGTTACCATCTCGAAGACCCCAATCCAGACCTGCAGCGATTTTCACAATGTTGTGCTACTCGAAGCAAGTCGGTGTTACTGCCGATGAGATGAAACTCATCTTATTTGGTTTTTCTCTCGCGCGATAAAGCTCTATTTTGGTATAATAAGCCGCCTTCCACCATCACCACCGGGCCGAGCTCTCAAAGATTTTTCTCATCAAGTGGTACCCTTACCAAAAGACTGCAGATATGCGTCATGAGATAGTGACTTTCACCCGGGATCCCGGAGAGTCACTATATGAAGCTTGGGAAAGATTCAAAGATCTGCGCAGCGTCTTTGCCCCCATCATGGTTTTGACAAGTGGTATCTCGTGCCACATTTTCTACACTAGAGTTGATGCAGATACGAGACGGGTAATTGATGGAGCAAGCGGGCGGGTTTTTCATGGATAAGGTTGTAGATGAAGGGCATGAACTTCTGGAGAAACTCGCTTCGCACCAAGCGTCTACTATTCGTTCCTCTATGACGAAGGGAGGTAAACAGGATGTTGAAGCCATTTCTTTATCGACCGGACAACTAGTCGCTCTTCACCGAGAAAATTGATTCTTTGAAGCTAGGTAACAATTCCTCCCCTCATATGAGTGTCAATGCTATGGCTAGTGTTTCGGGTACAATGCTTTCATCTCGTGACGCTTGTGGGATAGCTGGACATAACTCTCAAGAGTGCCCCTCTCTCTCACATTCTAGTGAGCCCGTGCACGCATTACGGTCACCACACAAGCCCCGGTTTGATCCCTACTCCAATACATATAATCCTGGGATGCGAGATCATCCAAATCTCTCGTATAGGAGTAATAACGTGATGAATCCGCAACAACAACATTACCCTCAACAACAACAATATCAACCACAAGCTCCTCCCGGTTATCGGAGAACTCGGTTTCAACAAAGATCATTCTACACCACCTCCGGACCCACTATTGCCGAACTCAAAAGTTTAATGTTGCAGATGCGTAAAGGTATTATTTCCTTTCAAGCGGATACTCAGGTCTCAATTTGAGAGCCTCGCATGCTCGTAATAAGCCGCAAGGGACACATAATAAGATGTTGGAGTCACAAATAGCTCACGTGGCTAGTTCCTCTCGCTAATAGGCCATCCGGGTCCTTGCCGTCACAACCAATGCAACCTAGGGACACCGCCAATGCTATCACCCTTCGCAAGTGGAGTGCAGTACGATGCTCAGCAATGCTAGAGGTGGAATCACCAAGTGCGAAGAAACCACGGGAAGTGCCCGAGGATGCTGAACCTCGAGCGAAGCAAGGAGCCGCAGATAAGACTAAGGGAGGTGACTAAGGAGAAAATCGTGCCTCCGGTGATCAAGCTACCATTCCCCGAGCGGATGCTCAAGAAGAAGCTCGACCACCAGTATGGTAAGTTTTTAGAGGTGGTAAAGAATCTCGCAGGGTAACGGTTCCTTTTACCGACTTATTAAATCAAGTGCCCGCTTATTCTAAATTTTTGAAAGAAGCGTTGAGGAGGAAGCGGACTCTCAATGAGGTGGAGATCGTGGCTTTTACTTGCGGAATGCGGTGCTCTTTTTACAAAACCAGTCTCCACCCAAATTGAAAGATCCAGGGAGTTTTTCCATCCCTCCGTCACATTGGCACCATATTTATTGACAAAGCTTTATGTGATTTAGGTGCCAGTGTGAGTGTCATGCCTCTTTCTATCTGGTAAGCAACTGAACATGGGTGAATTAAAATGTACTACCATTACTCTGCAAATGGCTGACCGTTCTGTGAAATACCCCCTAGGTATATTAGAGGACGTTCCTGTTAGAGTAGGTAAATTCTTTATCCCTGTGGACTTTGTTATCTTAGACATGGCCGAAGACACTCAAACACCCATTATCCTTGGGAGACCTTTCCTCCATACTGCTGGGGCGGTGATAGATGTTAAGAGTGGGAAACTGACACTGACTGTGGGGGATGATAAGGTCATGTTTAGCCTAAACAATGTGCCTAAAAGCCCAATGTTAGAGGAATCATGTTACAGAGTTGATATTATAGATGAACCGCTCCATGATTGCATGCCTTACCCCCTCTCCGGTGCTATTTCACATGATGTGCTTGTCGAGTCTATTGCAGGTGATGAGCATTTTCTAACGGTCTTACAGACTCCCAACAAGACCATTGGCTATAGCACTGATGACTTGACAGGAATAAGCCCTGACCATAATGAACACCGCATTCATCGACATGAGGGCCACCACACCAGCTTTACAGTCCGACGCGGGTTGCAAACGGTGGTCCAACATGTGGCTACTAAACTTCTCGATCCAGCCGATGGGCGGCCGATGCCCATGTCCCTTTCCTTTCCCTTGTTGCAATGAGGCCATTGCCAAGTTCAGCTTGGGGGAGGATTTCTGTAAGTATTAGTAGTGTTTTTCTTTTTGTTTTTTTATGTTTTCCTTTTGTTTTACTGCTTTTTAGGATAGTTAAGGTAGTTTAATCGCTTTAAAAAATTGAAAAATCACAAAAATACGAGTTGAATTTGAATAGTTTGATTGCTTCCCGTGCCCCGAACTTATTTTGAAAAATGATTTAACTCATTATACCTGGATAGTTGGGCATTTGTGATTGGGACGTTGTGATGTGATCTTTGACTGCCTTGATCTTGAGTGAATTTTGATGATAAAGTGCCTATTTTAACTGCATGCTTGAATTGGTTAGATTGTGAGGATTCATTCTAGCCCTCGGATTTATCTCTATATCCGATTTATTCTTGTGTGTTAGTTCCTCGTAGCATTCTTATCTTGGTTTTGGCATTGTACTCGTTGAGTTCTGGTAACTTTAGGCATGTCTTTGTGATAGAGGCGTTCATTTGTCTAATTTTAAGCCTCGTCGAGTTGTTTAATGAGTTTTCCCCCTAGCCCTGCCGAGCCTAATGACTTATTTTTGGATCTATATTAAACCACATTACACACCTTGAGCCTTTACCTTGACTATTGTCCCAAGCCTAGCTTGGGGGAGCATTTGTTAAGTTGATATCATATTGTGTGGTTGATTTCGTAGGGCGGTTGGAAAATAATGATATGGTTGTACAAAGAAAAGAAAGAAAAAGAAAAATAAAGTGAAAGAAAGAAAGAAAAAAATTTTGATAGTGAAAAATCTGAAAATTTCTATGATCTTCACCCGTTAACTTTCAAAAGTGTTAGAAATTATGTTGAAAATGACAATTATTGGTTGGTTCGTGAAATTTCAAGAGTTGGTTATTATCTTGGTCATGTTGTTGTTGCCATGGGAGTTGTTTCGACCACACTTAGGCCTACTAGTGTTTTTTGCTCCCCTTTCTTGGCTTTTCCACCACATTTCCTAAATAATTTCCATACCTTTACCCGAGCCCCATTACAACCCCGAAAAAGACCTTTTGAGCACGTGTTTGATTGTTTATTGGAATAATACCGAGTCAATATGCCAAAGTTGAAGTTTAAGTCTGTTATTTGAGTCGACTCGATTAGGATGAGCGATATTATACCTTTCTAAACACATGAGAGTGTGAGTGGGAAGGGCTATTATGGTTGGGTTGGTGAGCGATCGGGCACATATTTTGCCTGCCACAAAATTGAGAGGAGTGACACCTCGGTGAGCACCTTTTCAAGATTTGCATGATATGTAGGGCGGCTACGTTTGATGGTTTACTTAAAGTGATTGGTAGTCGGGTGATCTGAGCAACTGAACTTGAATTTTGCTTGCTTGAATGATTTTGAGTTGGAAATAATTGAGTTTAAACTTTTTCATCTGAGGGGTGAAGCAATCCTATTCTTATTCCTGTTGTGCTTTGCTTGAGGACAAGCAAAGGTTTAGCTTGGGGGAGTTTGATGTGATGATTTAATATAGTGTTTTTCCCCCTGTATTTGAGCTAAAATGTGTACCAATGGTGCTCTTAGGAGCCATTTTATGCTAACTCTCTCCATCTAGTTGTGGTTTTTCGTTTCCGTGTGTCGATTGCGGGTTTTAGGGAGTTATCTCTCTATTTTCTACCACTATCTGACCATTTCACTGGAGAGGTTCGAAAACATATTTGATGAGTTCCGAAGTCCCGAGCATGCTTTCCGAGGCCCTGGACAAAAGTAGAAGTGAAGCCTTGGCGTTTGAAGCCAAAGAATGAAGTATCGGACCTGAGCCCGATTGGATCGGGCACCACACGCCCGATCGGGCGCTCAACTCCATCGGTGGCCAAAAGTTAGACTTGTTGCGGGCCCGATCGGGCGACGTTGCCTTGGCCTTGTATCATTGTCCAGCCCGATCGGGCGAGTCAGCCCGACTCCATCGGGCGTTATCCCATGTTGCTGCTATGATCATGTTCGAAGCTGCGCGCTAACTCTTGGCGAAGTACGATCGCCCGACATAATCGGGCGAGGCAGCCCGACAGCATCGGGCGATAGGTGAGACCATACGTGCGGAGCTGTCTTGCGCGCTGAACATCGACGCCCGACATCATCGGGCGAGGCAGCCCGACTTCATCGGGCGTGGTCTGCTTTGAGCGCTGCTACTATTTTTGGTGCCCGACTTGATCGGGCTTAGTTGGCCCGATCGGGCTTCTCTCCGCGCGCTCATTTAATGATTCGGGCCACTTAGTATAAAGAGAAAAGTTAGAACATTTATTAAGGATCTTTTGTTTTATCTTGGTTTTAGCTCTTATTTCTCATAGTTTCTCTCAAGAACCCTAGCTTTTTACTACTCTTCATTGTGATTCAAGATTGAACCTTTGGATTATTCGCAAGTTTAATATAGTTCATTAATTTGGTAATCTTCTTCCTTGTTCTCTTCATTATTATTTGCTTTTGCTATTATTGATTAGATTAGTTTCTTAGTTATTTGCAATAGTTCAAAGTATGGATTTTTATATGAAATTTGTTATTGTTTTCTCAAGCATGAGTGAGTAGTTTTATTTCTAGGATTGTGGGGATCTATGTATGCAATGAAGGATTGATAGATTAGTATAATTACCCTTTATTTCAATTGTTTCCTGTGATTGAATCGTTCATGCTAGATTTATGAATTAGGCCTGATTTGTATTTCTACTACCGCAATATTGAATCTGCTTCGAGAGGAGAGATTTTGTATAGGCTTTCAATCATTAGGCATAGTGATCCTTGACCATGCGAGAGCGGCTAGGTGATCTTTGAGGGAGGTAATGTTCGAGAGAAATTACATGTGCCCTAGATAAATTGACTTATTGGGTGATTATTATTCGTCTCTGATTTCCCGAATTGTATGCATAGTGATCCATAATCCTAGTTCTTTATTAATTGATTATTATCTTCATATTTAGTTCTATCATTTGCCTATTAGTTTAGTCACACACCAATTTTCATCAGATTTAGTTAGTATAATATTAGAATTCAGATACAATAATATAACTTTCTCCCTGTGGATTCGATCCTGACTTCCCTGACTACTTGTTAGTGGACCTTAGGTTATTTTTGATTAGGTGATACGACTTTAGCCTGTCAATATACATAGAAAGGGCATCTTGCTCCAATTTTCTTTGCATCATTCTTTGGGAAATAAGTGTCCCTCCCAATGTTCATGCAGTAGTTAGTAATTGCACCCCTGAACTCAATTGCATTTTCAAACTCTTGTCCTAAGTGGAATGGACACTCTTGCTCAAGCAAGTATCCTTCAGAAAGGACAGTTGATTTCCTCTTGTTAATCTTCCTACCATGACCTGGTTGTGGTAAAAGGTAACCACAATCACCTTCACCATCTGAGTTTGGGGGGCTGTCAAAGTCAGAGCTCTCACCCTCATAATCCGAATCTCTCGTATCAACACTTTTCCTAGCGTAACTAACCTAGTCAGTGAATCAACTTCTTCTTCATAGGATTTTTCTCTCCTTTTTTCTTCTTCCAACTGTTGTCTTGCTTCTCTAACTTCATCATCTTCATTATCAGAACCCTCTTCATCATAATCAATGTCATCACTGCCATTACTATAATGTGACATAGGCTCATCAACTATATTGACAACAGTTAGATCCTGACAAGTATTGGTAACAGTTTCCTGAGTTACACATTCTTCTTCACCCTCATCATGCTCTGTAAAGATATCAAGCAGCTTGAACTCATATAACAAGCTTAGAAACATCCCAAATGTGGTGCCATCATAACCTAGGAACCTAATTCCTTTATGGAGTTCTTTTAATGGATCACAGTAGTGCGGCTTTACAATGTTCTTATACCCTAATGAGTTAATCAAAGCCTTAAGGTAACTTGGATCAAAGTCATTAGGAAGATCATTAATCAACTTCACATTACCCCCCATATAACTGAAGCTTGGCTTGTCAACCCACTTTCCACCATGGTGGATGACAATGCACATTGGTATATCCATATTTCTGTCATGGGTATTACAATAAATATAAGAATCAGTACATATTGGAAAACATGTTAACAACTTAATATAAAAACACAACATCTGATTAAATGGAATCATTCCATTTCATTAATATTAAACAACCAACTTTTATACATAAGATTTTAGCACATGAATGCTAAGTTAAACAGCCTACATCACTGCCTAATGCATCTGTCAATAAAGGAATGGAATCACACATCTACAAAAGGATTCTCATTCCATTTTCAGTTGATGCCCTACATTAGTTACCTACATATTATAAGGGCCAACAACAAAAACAATCAAAGCCCTTATCACAACCAGAACCCCTACTACAATCACAACATTAACCACCTTAAACAGAGACCCAAAAAACAGCAAAAGTGCAGATCATCTTGTAGCAGGGGAGCCTAGTCCTTCACCCCTCAGTTTGAGTCATGCAGCCACCACTTAAGATACCTAGCATCATTGTGAATGATGTCCCAACATATCCAAGACTCGAACCGGTTCTCCCATTCATACACTCTCTCTGGAATCCACCATTTCCAGTGCCACATTTCCTTCCAACTTTTACAAACCAGAGAAACAACCCCTTTATCCCTCCTGGAAAGCTTGGGGAACACATACATGCACATGATGTGCTCGTTGAAGAGCACATCCTCAGCAGATTTTGACATAGCCATGGTAAGCCTTCAACAAGAAACCAAGACTTAGTAAGCTTTCCCAAACGAACAAAATTGTAAAACTTAACCCAACCCCTGTTTTAACTAGTTTTTAGAAGGGCATGAAAACATAAAAGTTCGAATTTTTCAGCGAGATTTTATGATCAAAACATTCAACAACATCACAAACACATAAGAAAGCATAATTGAAACAACTTAACACCAAATTCGCATAGATATATGATTTATAAAATTCGAAATTCAAACAAAAACCCTAATTCATAACTTCTTTTAAACATGAAGATTTAAGTGCATGAGATGAAAAAGAAAATTACCTTGAAGATTTTAATGTGATTTGCAGAAAAAATCTCCCCTAAAATTGCCTTCTTTCAATCGACGAGAGAGCTTGCTTGCACTGACAAGAATGGAAGATGAAGAGTGTTGGAGTGAATGAGTACAGAGGATGAGAGAGTGGAGGTTATGTTTTGTGGCGCCAAGTTTACGGATACCAGTGCAACATAGTCGCCAAACGCTGCGTTTTCCTCTGCTCCAAATACAACAAATCATTGCTTTTTCGGTTTTGACAATTTATTAATTTATTTGAGCCCCACGCTTAACCATAGTTACAATTTGGCAACAGCAATTGACATTAGGTCCTGAATGGTGCATAAAAAAGTACCAGGTCCTGAACGGTGAAAATACTAATAGTTCAGGTCCTGAATGTACCCTTAACTCATTAAAATTGTTATTTTTATCCCAATTCCTTAGAAATTTTTTTCAAAATAATTTATCATGTCATAACGTCTATTTTTCGATTTTGCAATAGATTATTAAGAAAAGCTAATAAACTCAAGTATGAGATCTATGAATAATAATACATTTGATATTTGTAACCGACTCGCGGTATCGCGGGCCAAAATACTAGTTATATAAGAAAACAAAACCAAAAGCTGCTCAAAAAAACCAAATGCCTAGACAACAAAATAGCCCAAATACCTCTAAAAATCATTCAAATTATCGCCAAACCTCTCAAATAATTACAAATCAACGGGGTGAAAATTCTCAAAATTATTCTCCTCAATATGATAACCTTTACCATGAATCTCCATCTCAAAATGTCAACCTTTCATATCGTCAACCTTATTATAATTATGGATTTTTTCAATACCAAAAAGATTCATCTCCAAACAATGAGGTCGATGGTGATGATGATGATGGTCAATACCAAGAAGGTGATGATTCCGATGATTATGAAGAGTTTGTTCAGCCAACTCAATCCTTTTCACAATTACTATCACCTTCTCTATCTCAACCACCACTTCCCTAACAACCACCACCCACTCAATCCACGTAACCCACCTATTGCGAAACAAGTTGTGGTGGTAAGAGGGTTTGGGATCCAGTTGGAGATGAAAATCTTATCTCAACATTTATGAACACTTCTCCTAATAAGGTGACTAGGACAAGTCAAAATAAAGGCGTCTTCTAGGGAAAAGTTTGGGAAGCTTTCGAGGTGGGAAGAAGGGCCAAGCCAACAGAAATTACTCCAAGAAATGTGGATTGGTGAAAGGTCGTTGAAGTAGAGTTGCTCCACTGCTTTTAAGGTGGATTGCATTTTATGATGAAGCTCTTGCAATAAAGAAGAGTTGTCAAAACGATAATGACGTTCTAAAAGAAGCTCACTTAGGAAACATGGTAAGTTCATACTCGAACATGCTTGGAAAATGTTGAGGAAGTTCCGTAAATGGAGGTCCATAGTTTCAAAATCAATGGAAACTCCATGTGGTCGCCCCAAAGCTCCACAAAAATGTGGATTCACCTAGAAGCGGAAGTTGCGGTAAAAGGTAGAGAGTTGATGGAAGTGACTCAATGCCCGAGACACCTACCAGTGGTGAAGGAGGTGAAGTGGAGCCACGACCCTATGGTGTGAAGAAGGCAAAGTCCAAGCTCAAAAGGATGGCTGGTCAAACAATTGAGTGTCTCAATTCATTTATTGAAAGACTTCAGCTTCATTCATAGTTTAGGAGTGGAGATGCTGAAAGAGAAAAGAAGAAGTTGGAGGTCAAAAAAGAGAAGGTTGCTATAAAGAAACAGCAAATGGAGTTGGTGTAATACCCCTCATGATTGCTTTAAAGAGATTTAGCATGCTACTCATTCCAACAAGATGCATCTCTCTTTTAGGGAGCTTATTTCCTTAGTTACTCCACTGTTAAGCGTGCTTGGCTGGGAGTAGTCCAGGGGTGGGTGACCTCCTAGAAAGTTTCTCAGGATGCGCATGAGTAATGACAAAATGCGCTGGAAGAACTTGTGTTTAAGGTAAGGAAGGATAGGAACAGAATTTCAATGATTCAAAATGCTCAGGGTGATATTTTTACTTCAAGAGAGGAGATTCAGAATGAAATTGTGGGTTTTTATAAGAGTTTACTGGGTACATGTGCTAATGATCTTCCTGCTATTGATTTGTTCACTACAAGGTCAGGGAATACTTTGAGTGTAGAGGCTGGAACTTCTCTTATTTAACCTATTACATCTGATGAGATTGACATAGCTTTGTTTGCTATTGATGATTCTAAAGCTCCTAGAATTGATGGGTTTAATGTTGTTTTCTTTAAGAAAAGTTGGCATGTTAAGCAAGCTGTTTATAGAGGAGTGTTGGAGTTTTTTCAGTGCACTTCTATGCACAAACCTATAAATATTACTATTATTACCCTCATTCCTAAAGTAGCTCAAGCTTTATTTGCTAAAGATTTTAGACCCATTGCATGTTGTACTATCATGTATAAGGTCATTTCAAAGATTATCACTCACAGGATGCAACCAATTATCCATGAAGTGCTAAATCCTTCTAAAGCTGGCTTTATTCCAGATAGATTCATAGCAGATAATGTTATTCTGGCTACTGAGTTGATAAGAGGTTATTCAAGAACTCATATTTTCCTTAGATATGTTATTAAAGTTGATATTAAAAAGGCCTATGATTTTGTTGAACGGCCATTTCTAGAAAATATGTTACTTGAGCTTGGCTTTTATATTATGTTTGTGGAGTGGTTAATGGTTTGTGTAAGAAGTGTGTCTTACTCAATTTTCTTGAATGGCATTCCTTCCCCTCCTTTTCAGGCTAAGAAAGGACTTAGGCAAGGAGATCTACTATCTCCTCCTTTTCTTTTTGCCTTAAGCATGGAGTATCTTAGGAGAAGCCTTGGTGAATTGAAAAGATGATCCTGATTTCAACTTCCATCCTAAGTGTGAAAGGATTCAACTTACTCATCTCATGTTTGCAGATGATTTATTGTTGTTTCCTAGAGCTGACCATAATTCAGTCACAATGATCATGGCAACTTTTAGAAAATTCTCTCTAGCTTCTGGTTTGGAAGCAAGCATTGTAAACAGTTGCATCTATTTTGTTGGTGTAGCTACTCATGAAGCAGTGAGCATTGTTGAAACTGTTCATCTTCCTATAGGGGTGCTTCCCTTCAAATATTTAGGGGTGCCTCTAGCTGCAAACAAGTTGAATTTTTTTCAATGCAGATCCTTGTTGACAATATAACTAAGAGAGCTCATGGGTGGATGACTAAGACTCTTAGTTATGTTGGTAGACTTTAGCTAATTAGGAGCATTTTAAGTAGTATGGAAAACTATTTGGCTCATATTTTCCATTATCTAAGAAGATTATCAAAGCAATTGAGGTTGTTTGTAGGAAGTTCCTATGGACTGGGAAAACTTTAGAGTAAAAGGAAAGCTCCTATTTCTTGGAATGCTTTCTATAATCCTAAAGTTGTTGGTAGATGAAGTCTTATCAACATGGCAAACTGGAAAAAGGTAGCTATCTTTAAGCTTCTTTGGGCTATTGCTTTCAAGTCTGACAAGTTGTGGGTGAAATAGATTAATGCATACTATTTGAGAAGGCATGATATCTACATTGTTAGTATAAGTAGTAACACTTCTTGGTTATTGAGAAAGATAATCAATTCTAGAGACCTACTTGTTATTGTGGGAGGTTGGGATGTTGTGGTTCACAATGGGAAATTTAGCATAAAAAAGGCTTACACTTTGCTTCAAGGTAATGCCTAGAGAGTAGAGTGGAGAAGACTAATATGTAACAACAAAGCTAGCCCTAAAAGCACATTTATTTTGTGGATGGTTATTCAGAATCGTCTTGCTTCCACTAATAAAATTAGCAGATGGAATGCTGCTTGCAAGTTGGAGTGCTGTCTTTGTGCTGATGCTCAGGAGTCAGTTCAGCACTTCTTTTTTAAGTGCAATTATTCTGCTGAGGTGTGGAGGTGTCTACTTCAGAAGATTAATATGACTCGTCAAACTATGCATTTTGATGAAGAATGCAGAATTGCAAAAATCAAAGCTCATGGAAAAAGTTGTATTTCAAGAGTATACATCATGCTATTTACAGAACCATTCATGCTATTTACAGAAGCCATTCATGCTATTTGGATTCAAATTAAAGGAACATCTAAATCTTCTATGATGTTTATGTTCCTCCTCAAAGGCTGATAGAAGAAATCATTTTCAAAGTTGCCTGTAATTGCAAAGAAAATGAAAGAAGATTATTAGTATAGTAGCTTAATGTTTTCTGTTTTATAAGGTTTATGCTTCCGTGGACTGTTTGTAGTGCTTCCGTGTTAGTTGGTTGGCTGTGTTAGCCGTCTCTTTGATTTAGGCTATGTTTAGTTCACCTTATATTTACTGATCTGAACTTATCTGATATGATCTGAACTTATTTTTTCTGATCTGATCTAATCTGAACTTAATTATCTGATCTGATCTGAACTTATCTGGTCTGATATGAACTTATCTTTTATAAAACATATTATTACTAATATTATTATTACTTTGTATTTCATTACTAGTATTACTATTACTATCATTTATTACTATGCACAACTTTTAATAATAATAGCATAATTAGTTTTTTTTTTAAAGAACACGGAAATTTTTATCATACACCCGGGTGTACCATGAGCATGGTACACCCAAGGCTATTTTTTTGCTCATTGCTCATTTGGAACTCAAAATGAGCATAATCACATAATAGGTAGAGCTCCAAGTGAGTAAATGAGCAAAAAATAGCCTTGGGTGTACCATGCACACCCGTGTGTATGATGAATGCACTCAAAGAACACATAGTATATGAACATACAATTGAAAATAAAAGAACACATATTTTAGGTTAAAAAAACATATTGTTTATGGTAAAAAGAACATATTGTTCATGTATAAGGTCCGTTTATAATAAGAATTTAGGTAGTAATGAAAGAACATATATTGAAAGAGCATATAAAATCTATTTAAATAACACATTCTAAAAATAAAAGATAGATGTCCCCTAAAAAAATTTAAAAGATAGATGTTATTTTTATATTGATGACATATTTGGATTTAACTAACAACATATTTTTTGTTATATCAATCAATTGTTCTTTTTCATTATAAATAAATCTATATATATATATAATCATATGATCTTGAACAAATTTGTTAAATATTCTTCTTATATCGTTGTCCTATTCTATATAAACTTTGTTTTTAAAGATAAGTTGAAATACCCATGATGCATCATCTTCAGACCCTGGAATGGTCGATGCTCTATTGACCCTGAGAGACTACTCACCAAATGAGTCATCACAGGATCAATAAGGCACAACCATGATCGACATACAAGAAAGCACGTAATCAGCAAAGCTGAGTACTTCATACTAAATAAAATATAAAACCTAACATGATACTAATAAACATTAAAGTAAGAATGAATAATAATATAATAACATAACAAACTAACTATACTGCACTTGACTCCACAACTAATAGGTTAATTAAAATTAGATTGAATAGGCAATGGAAGAGTTGTCCAAACCAAACCAGTTTTCAACTTAGAAGATGAAGTACGGGCGCGACTCTGTACTCCCACGACCAACGATATCGAGGTACTAATTTAAATAAAATAGAACACGGTGATCAATCTGGTCCCAAGAAAAGCCATGGGCTACCACCATGTACTCTAACTCATACTATTCGAACACTTCAGACGTGCACAAGTCTAAAGCTTATTGTTATGCACTTTCCACTTTAAGTTATTAATAGATTATTCAATGTTGAGACTTACAAAGGAAGACAACTAACATAAATAAATAACATGGATACACAAAGCTTCCAATATATCTTAGGATTAAATAGTGTGATCATACAACTCAAATAATCCAAGAATAGTTCCAATACTTCATTTAATAACCAACCAATATTTATTTGTTGACTTAGATCAACAATCAACCAACTTTGTCCATAGGTGAATATCCAACTTACCAAATAAGGCCCACGGTTCTCATAAAGTAAATATAATAAATCAATCCAAAGGGAACAACATGATCCAATAAATAATATAAATATTAATCCCTCATGTGAATTAATAAAATAAAATTCCCAATCCCACATGCTTGCATCAATCATCCATACAAACATATAACAACCATCATAAGCAACATGCTTCACACAACGGCATAAAACATGTAAATTCACTTGTTTATAAACCACATATGAACTATAAAAGTTCCCTATACATGATACTACATCAATCCTAATCTTAGGACATGATACTAGTCTATTAACACATAGGTATGTACGTATCTTGTGTAGACAAAACGAGAGGCCACTTTCACAACCTTAGAAGTCGCTTATAGAATATTCTCCGCCTACCAAATACCAACATAACCAAGAATCAATACTCTAATAAATTTCCAGCAACTTTAAAATACTTTAAACCCTCATAAAAAGTGTTTAAGAAATCCTCTTAACCAATAAAACTTCCACTATTAGTGTCCCCTAGTATAGTACTACCATACTAGTCATTAAAAACCCTTAAAAATCCATAATTTGATATTTAAATCATAAGACTACTAATAAAAATTCCAGCAACTTACAACATGTTTAAAACCCTCTTAAAGTCACTATGACATAGTTATAAATATTAAAGTATCCAATTTTCATAAACTATAACATAGTACTACAATTTCCAACTCTTAAAACATTAAAAATCCATGCTTTGATGCTTAAAACCCTAACTTAAACATATATAATAAATCTGAAATTTAATTACTTTACTATACTAATCATATAATCTGAAATTCATATTTAAATCATCAAAGTTACAAACATTAATCATGAAAACATTAAAACAATACTTAAACATAAACCTAACATTAAAACAATATAGAGGAGGAAGAAAATAAACCAAGAAGAGGAAGGAGGAGGAAGACGACACAAGGAGGGAGGCGCGACTGCCGGTGATCGGTGGCGGTGGTCCGGCCGGTGGCTGCCGTGGAGGACCGAGAGAGAGAAAGAAAAACCGAAGGGAAGGGGAGAAAACCGGTGGAGGAGAGAGAGAAAGAAAAGAGGAGAGAAAAATTAGGGTGAGTAATTTAGTGTGGGGATTTTTGGGGTTTATATAAGTTTGCCACACTAACCCTTGTGGGCTTAGGAAAGTGTGTTTGGACTTTTTAAATTAGTTGATTGGGTGCTTGAGTTGAATGGGCTCCTATAACCCATCTTTAAAATCTTTTATAGTACAACTCAAAAATAATTAAACTATTAAATAACTTTCAAAGTATGTCTAAATAAAATATATGATTATTTAAAATATTAAATAATCCCTTTGACTTAAAGTAGTCAACACTTTAAGAAATTAATTATTTAAATACTAAAATATATATAAATATACATTAAAATATATTTATAAAATTCATAAAATTGTGGGGGATTACAATTATCATGTTCTTTACATGTACAACATCAAAAAGAACATCGCATATCAAAATTGTTACTTAGAACAAATATAAAAAAGAACACGTACAAATGCCAAAATAACATTCTTCTTCTTGAAAATAGCTTGAAATAGTGATATCAATGACATTTACAATAATAGCTACGACATTAATAATAATTACCAATATTAATAATTATTAAGTACAACAACGACAATCATAATAATCCTTTTGAACAAATGTACTAGTAAATAGTAGCAGTATTAATAGTCATAGTGATCGGATAAAGCAATACTAATAAGAATAGTAATAATAATAATAACAATAATAATAACAATAATAGTAATAGCAATAATAATAATAAAATAATAATAGTAGTAGTAGTAGTAGTAGTAGTAGTAGTAGTAGTAGTAATAGTAGTAGTAGTAGTAGTAGTAGTAGTAGTAGTAGTAGTAGTAGTAGTAGTAATAATAATAATAATAATAATAATAATAATAATAATAATAATAATAATAATAATAGCGTTAGTAATACTAATAATCATCATAATAATCATAATAACGATAACAATAATAACAACAATAATAATAAGTTTTAAATATAAGCAGGATATGAACTTATCTCATCTAATATGATCTGAACCTATATGATCTGATCTGATTTGAACTTATCTTATATGATCTGATCTGAAATAAGTAAAAATAAGGTGAACTGAACATAGCCTTAGAGCTAGGTTGTATCTAAACACCTCATTTTTTTGGTTATCAATAACTATTTTGAATTGCCAAAAAAATTAAAAAATAAACAAATAGTCATGAATATATACAATATGTAAAGAAAAGTAGAAAGGAAATAAAGAATATACAAGAACATGAATTATTTAGAGATCTATATTATGAAAAACTTGTTAGTAACTTCAAATAATTATATACGAATTGAATAAATAAAAGGAGCCAAAAAAATATACTAGAATCGCCTTGATCTTAGGAATAACAACCTTAACAAGTGCAATCCTTGGAGCTTGAGAACCAAATTCAATGGAGTATTGGGGTATTTGAGAGTGTTTACGTATTTGAGGTTGATTATTTGGAGAGAGAATATGGTGAATAATGTGTGAAAAATCGTGGTTAAATCGGGTAAATAGGGAGGTATTTATAGGCAAATCAAGAGTCTAAGATTTCGAAAATCACGTTGCTGATTAAAACACAGTCGTGCGCTTGGCGCAAAGGGAATGCTTTTCGCGCGACCAAGATGCGTGTGGCGCAAAGAGAATGTGTGGCGCGCGGCCGGTAACACCCCCGACAACCCGAACCCTTTTTCATTTAATAAAACTCGAGATGGGGGAAAATCCACGAGGGTTCGAATCAACGGCGTGCTACCGCCGCACTTATCTCCTTGGAAATAAATGCAAGGCTAGATTAAAGCATACTAAATTCAAATAAATTAATCCTTACAACCAAGTAAATTGTTCATTAAACATTACTAATTATTTAAGTGTTTCAGAGTTCCAGGGGAAGCTAAATCATAAGCTAAGTGGATGACAACTCTAAGTGATCTCCCTTTTGTTCCCCCGTCGATCACCCACATGCACAAATACATTGAAAAGAAACAAGAGAGACAAGCTCCAAAAAATCAGAAAAATTGAGTAATTCCAACTCCATCCCGTAAAATACTTAAGTTGAAAATACTTTGTAAAATAGTACGTTAATAGGGTTAGAAAGCATAGTACATATACACATATATATACAATGAATAATCACGTACTTAATTCAATTAATCCAGTTATTTAAGGAGAGGAAAGAGAACGCCAGTAAGCCGGGGTCAATCCCCTGTAACCACTTACTTCAACATTGTAGGCCGGGGTCAATCCCCTGTAACCACCTACGCATAACATAATGGCCATAATAACAGAGTCCCTAGTGTGCACACCCCTTCTACTTGGATCACAACAAGATAGAAGGAAGACAAGTAACATAAAATCAGCATAGTAACCAGAGAACCTGTAGGTGGCCCGAACCTCCCATACAGGGCAACCTGTTCATCATTTCCCTCCGATATTTCACTTTACGTGATTAGCATCTTTTAAATTTCAAGTCATCACATAAATCACGTACACATTTATGTCATCTTGTTCAATCCAGTGTGAACATATTCAATCCATTATAATCTCAATCCATTCATAGTGGTTTCAATAACTCATTTCATAAACACAACCGTCACTTGAGTTCATTTATCACTTCAGATTCAAAATCATTTCATTATCGCAAGTTCTTATCAATTCCAACTTTCATAAAGTCTCAATATTAATAACAATAATGATAATAATAATAATAATAATAATCATAATAATAATAATCATAATAATAATAATAGTAATAATAATAACAATAATAATAACTATAATAACGTTATAGTAAACATCTTTGTCATATCGTACATTGTCCATAGTCATGATTCCTAATCGAAATCCATAGTCGTTGTCCATTTTGTCCTTCATATTCATAATTCGCATTAAGTCGATAATCCATAATTATAGTCCATACTTATAAATTTTATAAGCACATAATCACGTAATCAATTCATTTTATACTTACGGGATCTATGTTTAGATGGACATCGGAGATTACCTCGTGATGCGTGCCCAAAAGTTAAGTTCACGAACGAATTAACACTCTTGATATTCCTCGTCTACGCAATCGGAATCTACATTAAACGTTAACGAGATCTAAGTTAGTTACCTAAATAACCCCTTTTTATAAGATAAACAAATTTAAATAATTCAAATAACTTAAATAAATTCTTAATTAATTTAAGAGAGTTTATAAATCAAAGTTTATGGTTTTTAAATCAATAATAAAATCATTTTAAGTAATCAAATATTACTTCAACTTTATTTTTATTAGCTTAAACAACTATTTTAACATAGAAAACTAACTTTCTTATACTCATTTTATTTAAGAAACATTTTCAAGTTATAAAAGATTAACTTAAACTAAAATATACTAACTTAATTAAAGTAGGCTAGTTTAGGAAAGTCATGGGTTTTAGTTTTAAAAAAATAAAATAAACAAATACAGCTAAAATAAAGTGGAAGGGGGGGGTTGTTTACTGATTCAAAGAATCAGTTTCATTCACCCAAACAAAAAAAAGAAACGAAGGAAGGAAGGGAGACAGGGAGGAAAGAAGCAGAGGAGGACGAATCAGGGGGGAAGAAGAGGAGAGGTTGGCGGCGCTGGTGGTTTGATGGTGGTGGACGGGCGAAGTCAGGCGGGGAGGGGGTGTTCAGGTGGATGGCTGGGCGCGGTTGAAGGAGACAGCAGGGTGCTGCGAAGCAGAGGTCGCGGCTGGGCAGGAGGAGGAGAGATGACGGTGGTGCTGCGGTGTCGTCGTGGTTCGATGGTGGGTTTCCGGCGGTGAAGTCAGGTGGGGTTACTGGGCGCGGTGCTGCGGTGTCGTGGTGACTTGGTGGTTCAGTGTATCAATGAAGATGTTGATGGTGGGTTGAAATTAAATTTTATTTTCAAAATAAAAATCAGAAATTGAGGAAGAAAAGAAAGGAATTGAAGCAAACCTTTGAAGTTTAATTTGTTTGCTTGAATAATTGGGTGAGAGATATTCGGTATTTATAGAGGAGATTGTCAGAAATTTTGAGCTTTGGTCAAGCTCCATTAATGGTGAGGTATGGTGAGGTATGGTGTTGAGATTGATTTTTGACCACTTTTCTCCCAAAATCCGGGATTGTGGATTGAATTCTGACAAGAACTGTTGAGTTTGTGGAAAAAATCTGACCTTTGGCTCTATTGGTTTTGTACGTGAGGAAGGAGGAAGGAGGAAGATGGTGATCTTTGATGATCACGTTTTCTTTTCCTTTTTTTTTGTTTTGTTTTTCCTTTTTTTTTTTGCTAAGTATTTTGGGCTTATGGCTTTTGGACAAGGTATTGGACAATGGGCTTAGAATTACATTCAACATGGTTTAGTTTAGGGTACTTGTTTAAACAAAGTGGAACTTCAATAAAAATGGTCCCTAATTATTTAGAATAACGAAAATAATTTATTTAAATAAAATACATTTCAATTAAATTATTTAAATAAACTCGTTAAATAATTCAAAACTAAATAAAATTATTATTTTAATAAACATAGTTATCAAATAAAATCGCATTATCATAAAATAAATTTTAAGTGGAAATAATATTAAACCTTAATAAATAATAAAATAAATTTCGAAATTTCAGGGTATTACACGGCCTGCTTGCGTGTCGCTCATCCTCCTTGTGTGAGCATGACTTCTTTTGTGATTTTCTACTTTGTTGACTTTTCGATGATGGCGCGTGCGCAAAAATAGTGCGCTAAACGCAATACAGCTGCACAAAGCGCAATCGCAGATATGACCGGGTTTTATTTTTTATCCAAAATTAAAGGATTCCTTTTATCCTTTGTCAAATACTATCACTTAAAATCGGAAATCATTTTTCTATAAGATAAAAACTGATTTTCATGAAATCATTTAATAAAGAATTTTTTTTTATAAAATACAATTAATTATTGGCTCTTTAAAATTGGATCGGAACCTTTTTAGTAAAAATGGATTTTGGGCTTTTAAAGCGATTTTGAACTTTATCTCTTTGGATTGTTCTCCTGCGGGTCGGACCAAGTAGGACGACAGTATGCATCATCATTGGGTACTTAAATGAGGAGACATATTTATGTGTCTACAACCGTCAACTATGCATGATTCCTCACTACAAAGTGATCCAAATTTGAATACTTTGTTATTTTAATACTCTATTATTAATTACTTTGTTATTATCTCCTAGCTTATTTGTGAGTATTGATTTAAAATATTATATTTTAATTATGATTTTATTTTTTAGTTATATATTTAGTTCAAATATTGACTTGACCTGAAACAAACCCTAATTGAGTCACCCTGACTTGTTATGAGCTAAACACGATTGAATTGACTCGAAACAAACCCGACACAAATCTGGCTCAACCCGACCTGAAAATAAAAAGATTTGAAACATACCTAATCTGAAGTGACTCAACCCAACCCAAACGACCCGTTTGCCACCTATAGTTGTGAGTAATAGAAATTCTCGAGTGAGACGGTCTAATCGTAATATCATGTCACTATTTATTTTAAAGGGTGCTATATAAAGCATGGACGATGGACTCGATTGTATGACTAAATCACTTTTGTAAATGTAATTAACTCAAATTTATGATAAAATAAGCTAAAAATAATTAATCTGTTCACATAAAAAGAGTAGAAATATGCTAATTTAAGAATAAGTTAAAAATCCAAAAGGTCCCAAAGTGGACGTTGACAATGTCCACACACTTCATCTTTTTCTTGAAACTTTTTCTCCTTGCTTCCCAAACATTCTAGAACCCATTGAACTCCAAGTATCTTCAACCTCAAGCATCCATTACTTTAATGGAGTTTTCTTCCCAAAAACCACTATAAATAGCTTAATAATTTCACAAATTTTACCACCAAAACCAAAATAAAATTCAAATACTCCTACCCTTGAAACACCCCCCATTTCCCGGCTTCCAGTAATCACAACTGCTGGCCATTAGGGGTGTTCATGGGTGGTTAGCCGTCCCAAAACAACATTTCGATTCGGTAACTGAAAGTTTCGGTTCGCTCTTTTTGCAAACCGTAACTGTTTAGACCGGTTACCGTCTAAGCGGTTAACCTTTTTTTGGTACGGTTTTTCGGTTAACAAGTAACCATTATTCAAGTTATATTATTATATTTTACTTAGTGTAAATATATATTTTTTTTTTTTTTGCATATACTTTAATATTATATATACTCTAATATACTCAGAAAAAACCCTAGCCTCCTCCTCAAAAAACTCTAATCCTTTTCTTCTAGTTTGGGGCTACCATCATCCTTTTGATGGTCGTAAGCCCCCAATTCTTCTTTTTTCTTCTAGTTTTCATTGTTTTTGTTATTAATAATCTTCCATTCTCTCTTTTTGAGAGTTCTACCCAATTTTTGGGTTCTTTCTCTCCTTTCATGGGAGTTTGTAGTTGTGTTTTATTCTCTTCCCACGTGAAAGTTTAAAATTGGTATGAGAAATTGTTCCTATTGGTTGAAGTTCAAGACCATCAACATCGAAGTATTGGAAAATCGGATGCGGTCAACATGGTTAAATCAAGAATTTTCTTCCCCAAACTATGTCAGAATGATAGACTTCCCCATCAATAGTTGTGTGATTCAGCAAATACAAAGGGGTCGCGTTGTATTGCTCGATGTGGTTCATTGTAGTTTCTTCGAAGACGGATTTGATTTGATCTTGTCTGCTTATATCTTGTTTTTCTTTAATACTTATTGTAGATGTCGTTTGACCTTCAATTAATGAAATTTCTCTTTAAAAAAAAAAAAAAAAACATGCTCTAATATAAAATGTATTATAAAGTGGATAATAAATCCATTGGAAAATATAATAACATTAAGAATTGACTCCATTTCCTAATTATAGTGTTTAAATTAGTACTAAAGTTTCCAAATAATCACATATTTCTTCTAATTGTTGTTACTTAGTAACAAATATTAGAATTAATGTAGTTGTTGGAAAATGTTTCACAATAATTAAATAGAGGAAAATAATATTTCGGTTTTTTGGTTAACCGTTCACTCAAAAATCATAACTGTAACCGTACCATTTCGCCGTTACTTTTACCGGTTCGATAACCGTACTGTTAAAACTTTTTTTTATCGGTACGGTTGCCACCCATTTGGACCAGATCTTCGGTTTTTCGGTACGGTTTTTTATGAACACCCTTATTGGCCACCAGCGCCCCTCTCTTCCTCATCCACCCGCACGCGCAACCCCCTTCCCTTTCTCTTCCCATGTGCTTCCCCTTTTTCCCGCTGCCTTACTCCTCCTCCTCTTCCCGAATGGCTACTGCCGCCTACCTCTACCCTGTTGTTGCGCCCATCTCTTGTCGCTGGAGCTCCGACCACCATCCCACTACTCTCCTCTCTTCGTTGTTAGTTGAGCAAACATTAAAAAGGGAAAAAAAATATTACAAGCCTCCACCCGCTATCAAGTATATATAACCGCTCATAGCTCTGCAAAATCCTGACCTTGCATAACGTTCCACCTATACATTAGCTTTGCATAACCCTGACCTTGCATAGTGTCTCATGCATCCTTAGCGAATTTAATTTTGCATCATTGCATCATTATGTGCACTATTATCTGAAATGTTTGCACCTATCTGCTAACATCTTCTTTAGTAGGCTAATCAAATTGCTTATAGTTATCGTCTTGCAAACTAACTTTGTTTTGCAGAAGCTGGTGATATATAGACCGATATACTTCTTAAGAAGCTCTCTAAGGTACTTTTGTTGGTGGATCATAATTCCATCAGTTGTTTGCTTAATCTGTAAGCCTAAGAAGAAGCTAAACTCTGTAATCCCCCGTAAATTTATGAATTTTATAAATATATTTTAATGTATATTTATATATATTTTAGTATGGTTTAGTATTTAAACGATTTATTTCTTGAAAGGTTGACTATTTGAAAGTCAAAGAAATTATTTAATGATTTAAAGAAGACAAACATTTTATTTAGTCATACTTTGAAATATATTTAAATAGCCTAAGATATATTTTGGTTTAACAAAAGGGATTTTAAATTGGGTTAGAGGAACCCAATCACTCAAATCATCAACCATTAAATATTATATTAGTCCAAACACTTTTTCCTAAGCCTAAAAAGGGGAACCTATATAAACCCCCCAAACCCCAATTTTTCCCACACACTTATTTTCTCTCTCCTCCTCTTCCCCTATTTTCAGCCTCCCATATTCTTTTCTTCTCTCTTTTCTTTTTCTCTTTTCTTCTCTTCCTCTTCGTGGATCACGGCTGACTGCCGGCCAACCAGGACCGCCAGCCAACCGACCGACCACCACAACCTATTCCCGCCGTTCCTCTCCTCTTCTCCTTTGCTTTGGTTATTTCTTCCTCCTCAAGTTATTTTCAATGCAAAGTTTATGTTTTTAAGAATTGTTTTAATATGTTTATGTTTAAAGTTATAATTTGATGATTTAAATATGAATCTAAGTTTACGACCCTATTTGGCAAACAGAATTTAGAGTTTAGCTGTTAGAGTTTAGAGTTTGCTGTTAGAGTTTTAACTTTTTTATTCAGTGGATTTGACTGCGGATTTGATTGCTGTTTATATAAATGTGTTTGGTAACACTTAGTTGTTTGATAAAAGCTGATAAGTATTTTATAGTGTAAAATGACAATTATAGACATTGTTCTTTATTATTATTATTATTATTATTATTATTATTATTATTATTATTATTATTATTATTATTATTATTATTATTATTTGGTCTTAATTACTTTATTTTTATTAGTTTGTTTTTATAAAATGACAATTATAAACATTGATGTTTATTAGTTTGTTTTACTTCTATCATTCTATGCAATTTCAGTTTATCATACTAATACAGTTTACAGCTGGACCACACCCCTTCTTGTGTTTAACTAAAAATAGTTCAACTGGTTTAGGATAAAAGGATGTGTATGACGAATATAAGAGAATAATAACCCTACTGTTCTTTTGCAACTCTCATTAATTTTGCTCCTGGTGGCTGCATAATTTCCATTCCCCTTCTAACCCACCCCACCACATGCCACCAACCTCCATAACCCCCGTCTCTCTCCTCTTTCTCTTTCACTTCCATCCCACTGATTTCATCATCATCAATCGTTCATCAAGAATCATCATCATCAATCGACAATCGTTCATCATCAACATAAAGCACCATCATCTAAATCATCATCACCGTTCATCATCACCATCAGGCAACATCACCATAGGGCATAGGCGATTCTTCATCAATGGTGGTGGTTTTCTGGTGGTGGTGATTTTTGGGTGGATGTCGGTGGTGGTGGATTTCGGTGGAAGTGTTGGTGGTGGAAGTGTATCTTGGTGGTGGAAGTGTTGGTGGTTTTGCATTCGGTTAATAATGATGATTAACGATGGGTAAAATTGTCTTCAAAATTTTTGTTTTGTGAAACTCTGAACAAAACGTTGCATTTTGCAGCGTTTTTATTTTGAGAGTTTTGACCCCAAAACTCTTTTGCAAACCCCTCCTTACCAAACACCCATATTAGAGTTTTGACTGGTCAAAACTCTAAAATGGGTTCAAAACCTCTAAAAGCTAATGAAAAAGCTCAGTACCAAACAAGGCCTATGTAGTTTATATAATGAAGTAATTAAATTTCAGATTTAATTATTATGTTTGAATTGAGATTTTAAGTATTAAAGCATGGATTTTTAGGGTTTTATAAGTTGGAAAATCATAGTAGTATATTGTAGTTTATGAAATTGAGAATACTTATGATTTTAATTATGTTTAAGTATGTTTAAAAAGGGTAAGAAAACTTCCAGAGACTGGAAAGTGGAGATTTATACTCAAAAGCAAATATCCACGCAAACACCCTAAATTTGGGGCAACCCATAAGGAAACTTCCAGAGACTAAAAAGTGGAGATTTATACTCACAAGCAAATAATAGAAGGAGTAGAAGGATAGTTAAACGTACTTCTCTCTCAAACCCTAGCCTCCCTCTCTCTTTCTTTCTCAAACCCTAGCCTCCCCTACCCCTTCTTCATTAATTAGGGGCTGCCATGGATGATTTCATCCATGGTAAGCCCCTTTTCCCCTTTTAATTTCAGTTTTTAGTTCATTTTCTTGTTTTGTTTAATAAATTAGTCTCTATTTATGAGATCTTTTCAAACCCTGTTATGGGGTTTTTAGTTTCTATTTTGAAAATCTCCTTCTCCCCTATGGGAGTTGTGAGTATGGTTTTTTTGTTTTTAGGTATGAGAAATTGTTCTCATTGGTTGAAGTTCGAGACTCAACATGAAGGTATTGGAATCTCGGATGCGTTCAACATGACTCGATCAATAATGTTCTTCCCAAACTATATCATAATGATAGACTTCCTCATCAATAGCTGCTTGATTCAGCAAAGACAAGGGGATGCGCTGTATTGCTCGATCTGGTTCATTGTAGTTTCTTCGAAGACGAATTTGATTTAGCCTTGTTTAGTTGTATCTTTTTTTTCTTTAATACCTATTGTAGATGCCGTTTGGCCTTCAATTAATGAAATTTCTCTTTCAAAAAAAAAAAGTATGTTTAAAAAGGGTTTTATTATATTATAAGTTGCTGGAAATTTGAAAAGGATGGTGATGATGGAGTTTTATGATTAAAGTATGAGTTCTAAGGGTTTTAAATGACTAGTATAGTAGTACTATACTAGGGAGTATTAATAATTGAAGTTTTAATGATGGAAAAGGTTTTTAAACACTTTTAAAGAGGGGTTAAAGTATTTTATTATTGGTGGAAATTTATAGGGCATAGATTGGTGGATTATATTGGTTATTTTAGGCGGAGAATCTCATTAGGCGACTTTTGAGCTTGTGAAAGTGGCCTCTCGATTTGTCTACACAAGGTACGTACATTCCTATGTGCTGATTTGATTAGTATCATGTCCTAAGGATGAGAATTATGTAATATCATGTATAGGGAACTATTTTTAGTTCATATGTGATTTATATTCAAGTGGATTTGCATGTTTTATGTCGTTGTGTGAAACATGTTGAATATGATGATGATATTATGTTTGTACGGAATATTGATGCAAGCATATGGGATTTGGGAACTTTATTTTATTAATTCACATGAGGGATTAATGTTTATGTTGGTATTGGATCATGATTGAATCATGTTGTTCCCTTTGGATTATTTAATTACTTTATGAGGACCGAGGGCCTTATTTGGTAAGTTGATTTTTATACCTATGAAAGGTTGGTTGGTTGTTGACTTGCTTCAACAAATAAAGTAAGGTTATGGATTTAATGTTGGAATTAATCTTCGGTTGTTAAGTTGATGATCACCTTATCTAATCCTAAGATAAAAATAGAAGGTTATGGTTCTTTGATGATTATACTATTTGTCTTACTTGTGAGTCATAACAAGTGAATAAATTATTAATCATGTAAAGTGAAACGTAGATAGCAATAGTTTTAGACTTGTGCACGTCTGAAGTGTTGGACAAGTATGAGTTGGAGTACATGGTGGTAGCCCATGACTTTTCTTGGGACTGGATTGATCACCATGTCCTATTTTTTTTAAGGCAAAATTGGCATCAACACCCTGAACTATAGCTCGGGTGCACCCCACACCACCAACTATGACTAGTAGCCTAAACACCACCAACTACGGGGTGGGGTGCAGTCTGTACCATAAAAACCCACCGTCTTCAGCAACATTTTAGGCTTTTCGCCTCATTTATGGTACAGAATGCACCCCACCCCATAGTTGGTGGTGTTTAGGCTACTAGTCGTAGTTGGTGGTGTTGGGTGCACCCGAGCTATAGTTGAGGGTGTTGAGGTCAATTTTGCCTTTTTTTTAAAGGTTTCTCGATATCGTTGCTCAGGGGAGTACGGAGTCGCGCCCGTACTTCGTCTTCTAGATTGAAGACTGGTTTTGGTTTAGACAACTCGTTCCATTGACTATTGCATCTAAAATAATTAATCTATTAGTTGTGGAGTTTAATTCAGTAAAAGTAGTCTGCAATGTTGTTATATTATTATTTAACTCTGCTTAATATTTATTAGTATCATGTTAGGTTTTATTTATTCATTTACTATGTAGTACTCAGCTTTGCTGATTACGTGCTATGTGTGTGTGTGTGTGTGTTGATCATGGCTATGCCTTATTGATCCCTGTGATGACCCATTTGGTGAGCAGTCTCTCGGGATCAATAGTGCATCGTCCATTACAGATTTGAAGATGATGCATCATAGGTTCGGGATTTGGAGAGCTTGTGTTGACTTTACATTTTACTTTGAATTTATACTTTTCTTCGTTGACTTTGACTATTGTGGTTGACTTTTACTTTTGAGATTGACTTTGACTTTTTGTTGGTTTGACTTTTTGGTTGACTAAGTTTTATTTCTAAAGTTTGTTTATTACTATTTCCGCCGCAAAATTCCGAATAAGCCGATACGTTATCACACGAGAGATAATACTTTGATAATTCTCTAAGTTTTATATTTAAAAGGTATTTTGGAAAATAGAGAATTGTCGAGGTGTTACAATTAGTTATCCCATCATGCTCATTTCAAACTCACTCGCATAAGATTTACAAACTCATCACATAGCAACTGATTAGTAGCTCCAAAAATGATATCATCAACATAAATTTGAACTACTAGCAAGTGTTTCCCTGGTTTTGATAAACAAAGTTTTGTCAACTGTCCCCCTCTTGTATTCATTTTTCCATCAAAAAATTTGACAATCTCTCATACCAAGCTCTTGGTGGTTGTTTGAGACTGTACAAAGCTTTATCAAGTTTGAATACATAGTGGGGAAATAGTTGATCAGCAAAACCAGGTGGTTGTTCTACATATACCTCCTTCATATAGCCATTCAAGAATGTTGTCTTCACGTCCATCTGAAACAATTTCATATTCATCTGAGCAGCAAATGCAATGAGCATACTAATAGCCTCTAACCTATCAACATGTGCAAAGGTCTCATCATAATCAATGCCTTCTTGTTGATAGTAGCCTTGCACCACAAGCATTGCTTTGTTTCGAACTATTGTGCCAAGATCATCCAACTTGTTTCTAAACACCCATCTAGTGCCAATGACTGACCTATCTCTTAGTCTTAGCTCAAGGTACCATACTTGGTTCCTTTCAGATTGATTCAGCTCATCTTGCATGGCCATCAACCAATTTGGATCATTCAATGCCATCTTGTAATCAGCTGGTTCTATGCTGGACAAAGAAGAGAAAGAGGCACAAAAGTTTTCATAAACAGCTCTTCTTGTTTGAATTCCCTTATTAATATCACTAATTATTTGATCAGAGGGATGAGAAGATTGATGTCTAAAACTCTTTGGAACTGGACCATCGTGTCCTCTTGAATGAGTTTGACTGGAACCAGCTTGCATTCCAACATCATCTAACTTAGATCTCTCAGATGTGCTGGGATGTAAAGTGGTTCCCTGCTTATTCCTTACCTGTCCCTCATTAGGGTTACCACCATCTTGTGTGTTGGTTCCCCCTGAGGTATTTACTCGTTGATCTCCATGGCAACCATCGTATCTAGTTCCCCCTCGGACAAATCCTCATTATTCTCCTCTTTCTAGATCGGGTCCTCCACCATAAGCATTATGTGGATCGGTAGGTAGACTGTCTCCTCTTCCTCGCTCCTAAGCGGAACTAGCTAGTTGTTGCCATGTAAATTCAAGCATTCCAATAATATCTTATGGTTTAACCTGTGCAATCTCAGAAGACATATTAAACTCATCAAAAATCACATGAACACTTTCCTCAACACACAAGGTCCTCTTATTGAACACCTTGTAAGCTTTACTATGAGAGAATAACCAAGAAAGATTGCCTCATCACTCCTAGGGTCGAACTTCTCAAGCTGGTTCTTCCCATTATTATGCATAAAGCACTTGCATCCAAAGATACGAAAGTGTGCAATATTAGGTTTTCTAGCCTTTAGGAGTTTATATGGGGTCTTATTCAATTAAGGTCTAATGAGAGCACGATTCAAGATATAGCATGCAATGTTCACAGCTTCTCCCCAAAAACTCTTAGGGAGACCACTTTCAATAAGCATCGTCCTTGCCATCTCCTCTAGAGTTCTATTATTTCTTTCCACAACACCATTTTTTTGAGGTGTTCTAGGGGCAGAGAAGTTGTGACTCACTTCATACTCTCTACAAAAATCAATGAAACTTGAATTATCAAACTCAGAACCATGGTCAGATTTTACCGCAACTAGCTGATGATTTAGCTGGTTTCGTACCGATTTCACTAAGGCACCAAACTCACTAAATGTTTCATCTTTTGAGTGCAAAAAGATAACCCATATAAACCTTGAAAAATCATCAACCATAACACAAACAAACCTATGACCATTTCGACTTTGTACATGCATGGGACCACATAAATCAATATGTACAAGTTTGAAAGGTCTACTGGTACTCATGACACTTTTGAGTTTGAAAGAGGATTCTACATGTTTCCCCATAGCACATTCTGAATAAACTTTATCAATCTCATACTTAATGTTTAGAAGTCCAATCACTAAGTCACGAGACCTAAGTTTATTCAAAAATGTCAAGCTAGCATGTCCAAACCTCTTATGCCAAACCCATTGATTTGACTCGGAAACAACTCTCAAATAGATGGACTTATTCTCTGGAATTTCATCTGGTAAAGTGATGTAGATATCATCTTTCCTAGTTCCCTCACAGACAAGTTCACCTGTTTGTGAATTTACTATGTGACAAAGGTCAGCTTGAAACTTAACTCGATTACCTTTATCACATAATTGAGAAATGCTCAAAAGATTATGTTGCAAGCCATCAACATAATACACATCATCAATAGCTTGTGAAAGTGACTTACCAACTTTACCTATGCCAACAATAGATCCTTTAATGTTGTCTCCAAAGGTAACACTTCCACCATCATAGGCTGTGAGTAAGAGAAATGGCTTCTTATCCCCCGACGTGTGTCTTGAACAACCACTGTCCAAATACCAAAAGGTACTACCTATCACTTTAGCCTGCAAGAAACAATGAAACATTAGATTTAGGAACCCAAACTTTATTGGGTCCCTCTCCAAAAACAGTTGACTCTAGCTGGTCCCTTCTCATCTAGACATGCTTAATATGTTTGTTGTTTCTTTCAACACTTTTCTTCCTAGCTACACAATTAAAGATCTTATGTCCATTCATACCACAGTGATAGCACACATGCATGTCCTTTGCAAGGACATACTTACCTCTTTTGAATTCCTCGATCCAAGTGGTTCCCCTGGGGTGCTATTTGGTCCTGATCCTTGTTCTGGAATAACCAATACCAGTTGTACTACTATTACCTTCCATGGAAGTGAGATGGTTCAAAGTCTTCTTTGCAGATAAGAGTTTGTCTACGTGCCTTTGACTGTGTTGAAGCTCTTTGTCCTTGGTTTCAAGAACTCTAATTCTAAAGATATTTTTCTCATCCATAGCTTCGAAATCTCTTTTGATTTTTTCAGCAAACTCGAGTTTTGAAATTAGTGAATCATTTGGCACGTTGACAACCACTTTCTGCTTACCCTTATTCAATTGATTAATTTCAGCATACCAAATCACATATTTGACCTTCATACGCTCAAACTTCTTACTGACTTCAGCACAAGGATCTGCAGAGGAAATAGTTAGTTGGGCAGTCTTGAGTGTAACAAACTCTCTATGCAATTATTTTGCATCATTAACCAAAAGGTTAAAAAAGCATGCAGTAAATTAGACCTGCTTAGAGCGTTTGCCTTACTCTTAAAAGCCACAAAATTTAGGGGATCATCTGGGTTAAACAATCATGTAAAGGGGGAACAATTAAGTTTTCTTCACTATCACTGGGATCATCCTCATCCTTTTCTAGAAAAGAAGACTTAGCTGTTTCCAACTCGACCTTGTACTTGTCAAGTGCAACTTCAAGCTCAGCCACTTGATCCTTTAACTCGATACACACTTGCTCTAAGTGATCACAACTAGCAATATCAATATCACATTCATTTTTCTTTTCTTTCAACTCACGCTTGCTACTTATGTAAGCTTCACTTAGTTTAAGACATTCATCTAACAAAGAAACAATACATTCAAGCATATTATCTCTATCATAATGATGCATGTCTTCATGATTTGTTCCAAATTTACCTTGTGTTCACCAAGGACATTTTTTTTTTGCCATAAGACAAAAATTTGATGTACAGTTCCCCTTTCTGGTTCCATCAGCTATGATCTTTCCTCCGTGATTCATAAAAGCAGTTATGCAAGCTTCATGATTAGGTGACTCTTCATCATCTTCTGATCCGGAATCGGAGTCACCCCACATGGCTGCTATCATAGCCCTCTTGAACGCTTTCTTATCATTGCTCTTAGACAACTTGTCCTTCCACTTTGGACAGTCACGAATGATGTGACCAAAATCTCCACACTTGAAGCAACCTACACTTGAAGGGTTAGTCTTAAAGTTCTTACCTTTGAATTCTTACGTTGATCTATGAAATGCCTCTCAAAACGCTTAGCCAACATAACTATATCATCTTCTTATTCTTCAACTTCTCAGTATTTTTCTAACCAAATCTTAGACTCAACTAACATTTCATGAGTAATGAGGGAACCAATCAGCTGTTCCAGACTCAGTGTTGTGAGATCTTTTGCTTCATAGATAGTTGTTACCTTAGCCGTCCATACATCTGTTAAACTTCTCAACATTTTCTAACCAAATCTTCGTCAGCAAAACTTTTGCCAAGAGATTTTAAATCATTTACTATTCATAAATCTACCAAAGCAATTATTTATTTTTTTTCATCTTTATTCATGTTAAAAGATTCGTCTTTAGACATAAGTAAATCGATTTTAGACCTTTTTACCTCGCTGGTTTCCTCATAGGCAAGTACGAGGGTATCCCATATCTCTTTTGCGGGGACACAAGCAAAGATTATGTTTGTCTCATTCTCTCCAATAGCCTTTTTGTGATATGGACATGGCTTTGACATTCTTCTCCAACTTCTTGTAATCAGTAGAAGTGTATTAACTTTCCTTCTTTGTTACTGAGGAACCATTAACCTCCTTGGTGATCTCTAATGTTTCGTTCTTGACAACTAGCCAACATGCATAGTCAATGCCGATGATGATGTTCTTCAATCTATTAATCCATCAAGCATAGTTGTTTCCATTGAATTTAGGAGTCTTGTTGTCGTATCTTATAACATTCATTTCTTGAGTACTCATGATCTACTTCTCTAGGTGTTACTCTATTAAGAAGAACCTGCTTTGATACCAATTGAAGGTTTGCAACGTACTCAAGGGGGGGGGGTGAATTGAGTACTTAAACGATTTGGTGACAAATTCAAATTCTTTCGATTTAAGGGGGAACAAGTTGGGCTGGTTCCTGACAGTGGAAACACTAAAACTTGAAAGTAAGAATGAACACACCAAATTTAACATGGTTCAGCCAAACAAGGGCCTACGTCCTCCTACACTAGTGTTCTTATCAATCAACTCTGAAAAACAAGAATACTCTCGCACTCTCCTGTTTCCCTTACTCTAGGGAAATAGTACACCCCACACTAACTCTAGCGTGCTACTTCGCACTTGAACTCACAAGCACTCGCGAATGAACTCATAAACGCTACCCAATCTCTAACCCATTTGTTAGAGATTCAACACAATCAATTTCTCTTACTCACGCTTTCTTACAAAGCAAACAAAGAGTAATATGATGCTCTATTAGATGCGTTCTTTAAATTAGGAAACTGTTTTAGCGGTTCTCTATGTTAAGGATCTCGAAGATACTCAATAAAATCCTGGAGAGCATCAAAAGTGAAGGAGAATCATTCGTCAGTATTTATAGACCAAGGTCTAACCCTTAAGCGTGCCCTAACTCAATATATCAAAGATATGATAATCCTAAGTTATGCAAAGTATATCTTGAACAATATCTTTCTCGGACAGGATTATGGAAAGTATTTGAGAAAATGATGATTATAAGTTATGCACAATGATGATTCTAAAGGCTGCCAAACATTTATTATGGAAAGTATTTGAGAAAATATTTTTCCGAAAATCTTTTCTAAAACAGCCAGCTCAATCCCCGGGTACAGTAACTGGTACCCAAATCTGTTATCCTACTTAGTAGTGTTCTGAATATGTGACCAACTAGTTCCATATTCAGAACCCTACTCTTTCACACTTAAGAACAACACAAACAATTCCACTAGAAATATCATACGCAAATATTACATGAAGACCTAAGATGAATCAATTAAAGAATCTTACACTATCTTCATGCACTTCAATCCTTGAAGCTTCCCTTGAATCAACAATGAAGAACTTTGTCTTCTCCTCATACAACTTCGAGAGGGCTTATTGATATGTGTCGTTTACCATATAAAATTAAAAACCTATTCTTAGACCTAAAAAATATTAACAAGTAGAAAAAGGTAAGAAAGGGTCGATCCCATGGAGAGACTATTAAATTCCTAAACTCAAAGTTTAACTAAGAAAAATACTATTCACACAAATAAGCTAGATTATGCAACTATTTACTTATTTACATGGATTTGGGGGGCGGTTAAGATTGTAATAACTAATAGAACTAAGTAAAAGTAAAACTAATCTACTATCTATAAGTGATGACAAGCAAGTCCAAAAATAACCACCGCAATATACTTAAGCAACTAGCCATGATTTCCAATATATCAACTAAACTCAAGATTGGTATAATTGAATAATTGTAGAGATTAAGATAGCCAAATCTCCATATCCTTCAAATTAATAATTAGTACTGAACTAGGCCGATACTAACTCTAAACTAGACTCTACATCGTAAGTATGATCGCAACCTACAATGGCGAAATCTAGAAGCATTTGGAGTAGGACTTCATTAATCATATTCAGATTAATCCCATAGAAGTTTAACATGAATATTATCAAATTACACTCTAATCTTAATTCAGACCATTCGCAGAAATAAATTAAGATTAGTACTACTAATAGTATATAATTTAAACTAGGCCAAATTATACACTTAACATTCAATCGTAACCCAAACACAAAAAGATAGCAAATCATGCTTAAATTACGATAGTAAACTGAAATTCAATGTAATTCGAAAATTAAACCAAACCTTGAATTCATATAATTAATCTAACATCATACGACTAATATAAAAATCAACCAAACTACAAACTCATTGAATTGAGAATTCTAATAACAAAATTAAGCGAAACAATATAAGAAGAATATCACGTAAGCTCACTGAGTATTTGCCGACGAATCAAACCTCCGTGAACAGCAGTCTTCTTGCTCAATTGAACTCCCGATTCTGCTACTACGGCTTCGCAAAACTCCCTTATAGTGCTCTCCTTATTTTCTGACTATACTTGCATACCCCAAATCGGAAGAAGTGCTTCCAATTTATACATCGTTCACGCTAACCAATGACTGTGGGAAACTTCCCAAAATTGGTTGCATGATAATTTAGGACTGATTTTGTGGGATTTTAGTGGGAAAGAGAGAAAGGAAATAGTTTGATTTCCTTCCGTTTTTGTGATGTAGAGCAGGGTGACTAAGAAAGTTTCCCATTTTTTTTTCTCTTGATCTTTCCTGCTCGTGAAGGTGGAAGATGGAGAAGAAAATCATTTATTCTCTCTCTTCTTCTTTTCTTATTTTGCTTTGCTTCCCACATAATGTTTTAAGACTTTATTAGTCTTTGTGCAAGTTGACTCCAAAATAATCTAATGTCAACAAAATAAGTTAATTAGTGCAATTTATATTAATTTTAGCAAAGGCAATATATGACATAAAAGACCAAAATAAGGGAATAAAAACATTCTCAATTATGCACTTATCACTTATTAGCTTCAAGTATTGGAATAACTTGTTTGCTACACAAGAACACATCATAGCATAGCAAATATTCTTTTGAGTGTTTCATTATACAGTCAGGAATAGTTGGATACTCAGCTGTATCCTAACAGTCTAGAACCACCTGTAATAACAACTGTTTCCTGCAGTTGTTTGTCATTGTTCAAAACCTAGGGGACTCAACAGTCCTCAATATCAGTGATGATTCATGTGGCAATTGAATATGCAAATTCATCAATCGAGGTTTTTACCCTGACCTATTGCTTTCTAGAATGGATAAAGGTTAGATTTCATGATTGTCGACGCTCGCATTTTCACGCTCCCCGGCAGATGTAGCATCTGATTCTTTGAGTTCACTTTGGGGTTAATGACGTTTTCGTCATATGAAAATGGTTCCACTTAAGAAGAATTGTTTGTTTTCTCATTACTTGTTTCTATTCTTCTAGACTTTATCGGTTTCAAATCTTTGGCTCCTAGTGGTCTTCCACGCCTTTTGTGTGTTGCAGACTCATTTGCAAGTGGATTTGCTGTTTTTTCTCTTGGGATTTCAACCCTTGTAGAGCATTCGTTCATAGCCGGTATATGTGATTTTATCACTCCTCTTGAACCAGTGAATGCATCTGGCAATTGATTAGCAATGTTTTGCAAGTGTGTATTATTTTCTGCACTTCTTGCTCACACATATTTGATCTTTGATCAAGATATGACAAATTTTTGTTATTCCATGATATTTCATTCCAACATGGGCCTACTTTATCTCCCCCTAAGGTTGGGAAAATTGTCTTATCAAAGTGAAAATCGGCGAACCGAGCGGTGAAAAGGTCACAAGTTAACGATTCTAGATATCTTATGATGGAAGGTGATTCAAATCCAACATAGATCCCCAACCTTCTATGTGGGCCCATCTTAGTACGTTGTGGTAGTGCTATCAGCTATGGGAACGTAGACTGCACACCCAAAAATTCGTAGGTGAGCAAGGCTTGGTTCCTTTCCAACCACTAACTATAGTGGGGATAGATCATGCTTGGCGCTCGGCCTTAGTCGTAGTAAAGCTGCATCATGTAGTATAGCATGTCCCCATGTAGCAGATGGGAGTTTTAATTTCATTAGCAATGGCCTCGCGACTAATTGCAATTGCTTTATGAATGCTTTTGCTAGGTCATTTTGTGTGTGAACATGGGATACCGGATGCTCCACGTTTATCCCAATTGACATACAATAGTCATTAAAAGTGCGGGATGTAAATTCTCCAGCATTATCTAGTTGGATTTTCTTTATAGGATAGTCTGGAAATATAGCCCTTAAACGCATAATTTGCGCGAGCAGCTTTGCAAAAGCAACATTCCTTGTTGATAGGAGACTAACGTGAGACCAATGTGTTGATTTGTCGATCAACACCTGAAAATATCTGAATGGTTGATAAGTGCGTTTCGAGTGCACTTTATGAACTCCTTTTAGCTCATTTTGATCCTCTTTCTCCCCTTTCTTCCCTCTTTCTTCTCCCTTTACCCTTCTATTTCATTCACTTGATCATTCTTGATCATAGTGATATTTTGCTAGATTTTCAGTCATTTTTGACCAAATTTCTTATGCATTTGCTTTCACCCTGCTTTGTCATGTTCTTAACATAGGTGGGACTATCTAAGGCGGCTATGAGTTGTAGAGTCAGCAAAGAAAGCAAAGAAAATACAGCACACGTTGAGAAATGATGCGCTCACACCATGCCCCATGTCCGCTCGCACAAAGGAGCACATTGCACAATAGAATCTTGTACAGAGAACTTCAAATGGACATAACATTCAAACCACAAATCGGATGAAGGTAATTCCAGTTGAAAGTGAAAACTTGTTTCGATAGCTTTCCAACGATGGTCCTAACCTTGATTTGGATCTAAAACGAAAGAGTTATGCGCGTTTTAAGTTGAATTGTCCGACCAGAGCAGAAAAGTTGGTGCGCCCGTTCCTTTCAACAGATTGTTGCACTTCGAGATCAGTGTGTTTGGTGCACCCGCACCTGTTTGTGCGGTGCTCCCGCACCATTTATGTTCCGTCAAAAATTGTGAGGCCTCGTGCCTAATTATAAACATTAAGGATGTTTTATGTTTGGGAGTATGCTTTATTCTAGAGTTTAGAGAGTGGTATTAGGGTTCTTACTAGAGAGAAAAACATTTTGGCTTATTCTTAGATTTGAGATCATTAGATTAAAGTTGTTGATTATCTACACTTTCAAGGTAACTTTCATTAATTTAATTTCAAAGTTTTCAGTTTTATTCATCTTTTAGATTATCAATCTCTCGTTTTCTATAATACTAGTTCTCTTTTATTATAGTTTCATAATTGTTATTTTCATTAGTTTGATTATCTCTTAATCATGTTTAGCCCTAGATTAGTTATAGATTTCATGTTTTTATGCTTAGGAGCCATGATTAGTGAGTAGTCTCCTAACTAGGGTTAGGGTGAAAGTATGGATTAGGGTTTAAATGTATTGTTAATGTGATTGTGATGATCTAAAGATGATTATGCATTGATCTTGGAGTTTTGAGGCCTTAGGATAGTTATTGATCACATTTATGCTTTGGTATTTTGGTTTCAAATGTTCTTGATCGAATTTTGAACTCTTTTATCATCCCCATGAAGCAACTTAATTTCTAGGCCAAGATAGTGGGTAGAAATTAGGGGATCTTTTATTAGGGGTTTTCCGTACTTATTGAATCTCATAATTAATTGACTAAAGACCATTCGAGAGAGGATTTAGTTGATTGATTAAGTGATTATTCTTGAGGACCATTCGAGAGAGAACTCGAGTATTTTAGAGGAAAACTAAACCTTGCATAATCGTCGCCTTTGAATCACAATTGCATTAATAATCGTTGTCCACTATGATCCATACTAGTAACCTTAACTCTAGTGTCTTATTTATTGTTATTTTCATCTCGTGTTATTTGCTAGTTCTTGATAATAGTTAGTTTTTAATTGTTACAAAAGCATTCAAAACCCCCAAAAATCCTTCAATTAGGTAATTTAGACTTGTTAGACTTTGATTAATCTCAATTTCCCTGTGGATCCATCCTTGACTTGCCTTTACTACGTTCTTAGTAATTGCTTGTTAGGTGTTACAAATATTGTTTGAAAAGCGGTTTTGGTGACTTAACGACACACTAAAAATCTCTTATCAAAATGGCGCCGTTGCCGGGGAAATTGTGCTATTGATTGAAGTTCTTTTAAGTTTGAAATCGCTTAATTGATTATTTTTTTTACTTTTTTATTGGTTTATTTTTTATCTTGTTTTATTTTATGTGGTAAGTGTTGTTTATATGAGTCTAGGAATTTATATACATATATAATTTTTAAAAGAGAATTCCAAATAAAATGGCAAACTTCTTTTTTCCTCAATATGAGGATGAAATATTTTGGAATTATTATCAGAGATTTGAGAACACTCTTCTAAGTAAGTATAGACTTGAGATTTGAGAGATATGTGAGCTCATGTATGAGGGTTTGAATATGCATACAAGAGAAGTGGTGGAGTCTTTATTTAATGGTGAATTTCGATCCCAACACTTTGATGAAGCATGGAGTTTCTTTGGGTGGCTATCAAGAGATACTTTTGAGTGGGACCATGGAATTACTACTTTCTCAAATTTAGAAGATGTCTCTTGCTGTGAACTACATATCTATTATGAAATTCTTGATTCATTCAAAGAAAATATGTCCTTATTAAAGAGGTGTGATTCTATGATGGAAAACTTTGTCGAATCTAGCAAAAGATCAATCGAAACATTGGGTCGAATTATCAATAATCAAAATCACTCTTGCATGACTATAACTAATGAAGATGATTATTGGGATATGGATGAGAACCCCATAGTAGAGGAATCATTTGTTGAGAAAGCTTACACTATAGAGTCTAATGATGTTGAAAAAGTAGTTGATGAGACTTTTGTTTCTACTCGTCCTCTTCATATTCCCTTTTCAAGGAAAATCGACTTAGTTCCTTCCTTCCCCATCTTATTCCCTCTCCTCAAAGTGTCACCATTGGAAAAGCATTTAACCTCTTTAAACCTTCATAAGACTCAAATGGAAGTCATCGAGGACAGGATCGAGCTTAAATTTTGCAAGGACCAGCAAAAGGAGAACTCATTATTTTCATCTTTTTTTTTTAATTTTGATGTTTGTTCTTCATATATATCTTCCAGGATTCTCTTGGAAATTTCATTATTTCCGGCACTCATTACTTGGTAAGCATAGAGACGCATTGAAATTTGTGCATGCTCTTTGTTTATATCATACCTATTTAATCCATTGTGAAATGTGTGCTAATGCTTATGACAAACTATTGAGATCTTTGTCAAATTATTTAGTGGTAAGGTCTAGCTAATGATCCTAAAAGAGCTCTTTTTGGCAGGTATTCTGAGACCCTTCTCCTTATCTTACTTGGTTAAGATTTTTGCTTGATTTTGTGCCCTTACCTCATCCCTTACTTTCTCTTTGCTTGTACACTCAGAGGACGGAGTTTGTATTAAGCTTGGGGAAGTTAGCATGTGTTCTCTCCACCTCAACATTTTCTTCCTCCTCTTTGTATTTAGGTTTTTTTTAGTGCTTTTGCATGTTAGGTTTGCATTAAAAAAACAACAATATTTTCTTTTCTTTCTTTCTTTTCTTCATTTAGGGTAGCTTGGTTGCATGCATGATATGTTGCTAAGAGTGTTCATAACTTGATCGGAAGACCTTCCCTGCATTTGACTTGATGGTTTTGGAAGCCTTGTTGTGAATTTAGGTGATTTTTGAGATCGGTAACTTTTGGTAGAGTCCTTTTGAAATTAGGCGAGTTGGTTGATTGGATTGCCTTGTCCCTTGTGAGATGAACCCCGAAGGAGGGCCACGAACCTCGTAAGACTCATTTGCAACCCTCACCATTGATTTCCTAACTTGTGACTTGCATTTTAGTTCCCCAAGATTGCATATGACCGAGCTAATAGAAGGATGATTTAGGGCGTTTCATTTTGCTAGAATTAGGAGTTCAAAAGCCAAAAAGCCTTTTATTCCGGCATAATTATCCGCTTCTCAACCCACTTGAGCCTTTCTATCCTATTTTTGCTTAACCCTCATAATAAGTCATGGCCAAACTTTCCCCAAAGTGGAGTACATGTCTAGTTTGTGTTAAGTTGAGTTGTTTTAATTTGATACTAAGTCTTTGGTTAAAAGTGAGTTAATGTGCGTGTATAATTGCAAAAGTTGAAGAAAATTGCGAGAAAGGAAAAGAAAAGGAAATAAAAGAAAGAAAACTCTTTTTGTTTCATTTGGATTTCTATTGAAAGAAAAGAAAGAGAGAGTAAATTGATGAGAAAATGAAAAATATGTTCAAGAAGTGAAAATCAAAGAGAAAATCAAGGTTGTGTTTGAGATTTCAATTTGAGTTGGTGTTAGGACTAGCTTGGGGGAGTCTTTTTCCCCTAGTTTGTACTCCGCTCTACCCTTTTTGAACCACATTCCCAAATTGATATCCTCACCCCTTACCTAGCCCCGTTACAACCTTAATAAAGTCCCTTTTGACTTCTAGATTTGTCTTGGTCAATTTAGTAGTGGCGGGTGAGATTTTGTGCAAGTCATGATGAGGGTCATCAAAATGTGGTAGAGGCGAGCTATTAAGGTTGAGCATCCCTAGGGGGGATTCAAGCTTGGGACTTGGAAGTGGAGAGGAGTGAGAAATCACTCTTAGAAAGCCTATTTTGTTGATCCGTGGATTGGATCTCTTAAGTCACTCTTGTGCTTCCTAGTCATCTTTCCTCTTGTGTTTGGTTGGTCTCCTAAATCTTGTTATGAACTCATTTAGCTTGCATGTCATGTTTGTAGCTTTGCTTTTAGAGCCTTTAGACTAGTGTGTTGCATGATTCTTCCCTATCTCCTTTTTGCCCTTTTACTTTCCTCTTTCTCATTCTTGGTTTACTTGAGAACAAGTAAAATGCTAAGCTTGGGGGAGTCTGATAAGTGCGTTTCTAGCGCACTTTATGGACTCCAATTAGCTCATTTTGATCCTCTTTCTCCCCTTTCTTCCCTCTTTCTTCTCCCTTTACCCTTCTATTTCATTCACTTGATCATTCTTGATCATAGTGATATTTTGCTAGATTTTCAGTCATTTTTGACCAAATTTCTAGTACATTTGCTTTCACCCTGCTTTGCCATGTTCTTAAAATAGGTAGGACTACCTAAGGCGGCTATGAGTTGTAGAATCGGCAAAGAAAGCAATGAAAATACAGCACACGTTGAGAAATGATGCGCTCACACCATGCCCCATGTCCGCTCGCACAAAGGAGCACATTGCACAATATAATCTTGTATAGAGAACTTCAAATGGACATAACTTTCAAACCACAAATTGGATGAAGGTAATTCCAGTTGGAGGTGAAATCTTATTTCGATAGCTTTCCAACGACTGGTCCTAAGCTTGATTTGGATCTAAAACGAAAGAGTTATGCGCGTTTTAAGTTGAACTATCCGACTAGAGCAGAAAAGTTGGTGCGCCCGCACAAGCTAGTGAGGTGCGCCCGCACCAAACTGGTGTGCCCGCACCTTTCAACAGATTGTTGCACTCCGAGATCAGTGTGTTTGGTGCGCCCGCACCATTTATGTTCCGTCAAAAATTGTGAGGCCTCGTGCTTAATTATAAACATTAAGGATGTTTTATTTTTTGGAGTATGCTTTATACTAGAGTTTAGAGAGTGATATTAGGGTTCTTACTAGAGAGAAAAACATTTTGGCTTATTCTATATTTGAGATCATTAGATTAAAGTTGTTGATTATCTACACTTTCAAGGTAACTTTCATTAATTTAATTTCAAAGTTTTCAGTTTTATTCATCTTTTAGATTATCAATCTCTCCTTTTCCATAGTACTAGTTCTCTTTTATTATAGTTTCATAATTGTTATTTTCATTAGTTTAATTATCTCTTAATCATGTTTAGCCCTAGATTAGTTATAGATTTCATTTTTTATGTATAGGATCCATGATTAGTGAGTAGTCTCCTATCTAGGGTTAGGGTGAAAGTATGGATTAGGGTTTAAATGCATTGTTAATGTGATTGTGATGATCTAAAGATGATTATGCATTGATCTTGGAGTTTTGAGGCCTTTGGATAGATATTGATCACATTTATGCTTTGGTATTTTTGTTTCAAATGTTCTTAATCGAATTTTGAACTCTTTTATCATCCCCATGAATCAACTTAATTCCTAGGCCAATATATTGGGTAGAAATTAGGGGGATCCTTTATTAGGGGTTTTCCGTACTTATTGAATCTCATAATCAATTGACAAAAGACCATTCGAGAGAGGATTTATTTGATTGATTAAGTGATTATTCTTGAGGACCATTCGAGAGAGGACTCGAGTATTTTAGAGGAAAACTAAATCTTGCATAATCGTCGCCTTTGAATCACAATTGTATTAATAATCGTTGTCCACTTTGATCCATACTAGTAACCTTAACTCTAGTGTCTTCCTTATTGTTATTTTCATCTCGTGTTATTTGCTAGTTCTTGATAATAGTTAGTTTTTAATTGTTACAAAATCATTCAAAACCCCCAAAAATCCTTCAATTAGGTAATTTAGACTTTTTAGACTTTGATCAATCCCAATTTCCCTGTGGATCGACCCTTGACTTTCCTTTACTACATTCTTAGTAATTGCTTGTTAGGTGTTACAAATATTGTTGGAAAAACGATTTTGGTGCCTTAACGACACACTAAAAATCTCTTATCAATGGTCCACATGATGGGTGTATTGGCCCGCAAATATCTCCTTGGATTCTTTCTAGGAATGCAAGATTTTCACCTTCAAGTTTATTTTTAGAAGGTCTTATGATCAGTTTACCAAGTAAACAAGCCTTACAATTATGCTCATTTGATTGTGGGACCCTCTATGTTTCAACGGATGCCCATTTGAGCTTCGGACGATATTCATCATCATGCTTGATCCTGGGTGACCCAAGCAATCATGCCACATAGTGAATATTTCTTGGTTGTCTACCTTATGTTGAGACACCAAATTTGTTGCAACTGGATTGATATAAGTAAAATACAGTACTGAGTAGTATGCTGGCATCCTCTTAAGGATTATTTTCTTGCCGTCGTCACATTTAGTGAGGTACATGTACTCCTTTCCGTTTTCGTTAATGGTTTCCATATGGTAACCATTCATACGCAGATCTTTGAAACTCAATAGATTTCTTTGAGTTTTACCTGAATACAATGCGTTATTCATAGTGACGTGTGTTCCTTTTGGTAACACTATGCATGCCTTTCTTGAGCCCTCAACCATATTACCGGTGCCTGTAATGGTGTTGAGGTCGCCTTTTCTTGGCTTGACTTGAGTGAAGTATGATTTGTTACTCAGGATTTGTGTGTGTAGTGACACTATCAATCAGGCATTGTTGAGCGCCTTTGTTTGTCATTATCTTCATTGAAACATCACACAAAAATTTATTCATGGAAAACAGGTGCATTATAAGGAATGCAAAATACAAGACACATCCAAGAAAAGTAGGATAAGATTACATGACATAAAGTGGTAAAACAACAACTTAGGTTGATCTAGGGGGGAATAGGAGGGCTAGACATTAATAATATCATCCATGAGGTAATCAACCACGTCGAGGTCGAGGAGAGGAGTAGTTTAAGTGACAAAATTTGTTCGCCATGTCTCCCTGGCTCCTAGTAGAGGCCACGTACAGATCCATAAGATGTTTAGCTGTGCGGCATCCATATGCCCAATACCCTTGAATGCCACATTTAAAACATTTCGCGTGTGATCTTTGTTGGGAGTTTCTTTCTCCGCGTCCACTATTTAAGCGCCAGTTTTGGCGTCCTCGTTCTCTTCCTCTGCCACTTGCATTTATATTTCTTTCTCCATCACCTTTATTTTTGAACTTGCCATTCCGATTTGGGTTACCTCTCCGCTTATTCCAGCGCTTGCCACCTCTAGTGGCATTTGTTTCAGTTGTTGGTGCGCTGGTACCTGCTGGCCTTTGATTATGAATTGAGAGTAGGATTTGGTTGTTCTGTTCTGCGACCAAAAAGATGGCAATTAAGTCGCATAATTTTTGGTAACGCCTTTCACAATATTGTTCTTGTTGAACAACATTTTTGGCGTGCATAGTGGACAGGGTTTTCTTAATAATGGCTCGTTCAGACACAGGTTCTCCACACAGCTTTAGCTGTGAGGTGTTGCAAAGTACTATAGAGTTGTACTCGCGTACTGATGCAAACCCTAGAACCTGAGTACTGACCAAACATGTTGGGCCCTTGGAACTATAATTCTTTGTAAATGCTTAAATCAATCCTTTAGATTATCCCATAATTCTTTGGGATCTTCCACATGGATGTATTCAGATTTGAGCTCTTCATGTATATGGTGTTTGAGATACACCAGTGCTTTCGCTTGCTCCAACGGGTAGGGGCACCACCTTTTACAATGGTATGGTCGAGGTTAAATGACTTGAGGTAAACTTTTGCATTCACCCTCCATTCTAGGTACCTTTGACCTGAGGCTTCAAGGATCTCAAAGTCTCTGTTTGCAAGTGTAGCCAATTCTGAGTTCATGTGATGGTTTAAAAGTATCAGTAGAAAATTAAGGCATAAATATATAGAGTTCCGAAAGAAAATCATACTGGGATGCAAGCCATAGTGGTCCGAGAATCCTTAACTATATTCAAGGGGTTATGGGTTCGAAACATGATAACAACATGAGAAGTTAATGATAAATATATATTAACAGGCTGCATCGTTTTTTTTTCATGATTATGACAACATTTAATCAAAATGTGACTGTCATGTCCAAAAAATAAAATCACATTCATTACTGGCATATTGATAGAAGACAAATCACATAATTAAGCATTATAAATTGCGTTTTACAATATGCAGAAATAAAATTACAATAATTCCTACTAAAACGTTATAAGTATCATTCCCCAATAAAACATGACCTTCAGCTGTTTGAAAGACACTAAAAGATCTGGCGTGTCGTTTTGAGGCGGCGGTTTCCAGCATCACACATGGTGGCCGAAAAATAGGAGATGAAATTGTAAAATCTTACGAGAGAGAATATTTTTTATGGGGTAGAAGTGAGTGAGGGAGGCGGATTGGGAAAAATGAGAAGAGTTAAAGTCCCTTTTATAATGGTGTAAAAACAATATACATATTTAACAGGTAAAATATATACTAGTATGTAATACGTAAAATTTACAATATCCATACAAGACAGAATGATCATATATATAATACTTGTCAACTTCAAGAAACAATTAATAACCTTTAGCACAAGTGGTAAGGACACAACTTATGTACTAAAAGGTTTAGGGGTCAAAACTTTTAGCAACAAGATTGTTTGTGTATTGGTAGGTTTTTTTTTTTTTTTTGTAAAGTTTAAAACCAATCGATATTACTAAGGTTAACAGTAGAAGACAAAACACACAAGTTCAAGAAAATAAATAGATGTTCAGTGCACAAAGAAATAGGATTTTTTTGTCTTTCTTCTCTCTCTTCTTATGTCATTCGGTGCTGTGCACCACAAGGTCCACAACTCCACCACAAGATCATCATTTTCCTCACTGTTACACAGTGCTATTCACCATGATTCACAACAAAAGTTCCCCCCCCTTTTTTTTGGTTAATACTACACAACTTGTTTTTTCTCATCTACTTATACGGAAAATAAAAATTATTTGTTTCTCCTCCTTTTTTTTTTTTTTTTTTTTATAGATGATGATGGTCCACCATGAAAGTAGTGGTGTTAGCTGTCCATCTAGGCGGCAATTCTCAGTATGGAGCCCGACCATTTAGGCGGCAAGTTCAACGTAATAGCACGTCCATATAGCCTGTCCACGTAGGCGGCTTTAAGTGCAAGGTCTTTACCCTTCATGAAACCTGAAGGTGGCGTGACTTGCGTGGCGGCAGCCGAGCCGATACCGCCAGTGAATTACTTTGCCGTCACTTGGTGCTGATGGAAGGACCCTCCTCGTTCCGACTCCTTTTATTATTATTAAAAGTTTGCCGGATTTCAGTTGGTGGTTTGGAGGAGGATTATCATTGAGGTCGGTGGTTTGTCGGCGTTCGCCGACATGGCTATTAACGTGAGTATTGTGGCGTTGGGGTGCACTACCAACTCCTCGTGTCGGATTTGTGGTACAAGGTACAATATTACGTTCTACGATAAAATATATACTATAAAGAGATACATTGTTTATAATAGTATTGATCCGATTACATTGGTGATCCATTTTTTTGTTAGTAGCAATTGAGAAGAACTATCTTTTGATAATAGAGCGAACTAGTGCTGATAACGTGTTGTAATATAGAGAGATTTAAGCAAGATTGGGTGAGTATGTTATTCCAATTGTGTTTTATATTTTCACCCGCGAAATGCGGTACTCTCTCCGTCCCAGAAAGATGTGAACACTTGTTGGGACACGTAGTTTAATGTGATAAGTCGTAGTGTGGTTATCAAATGTTATTTTTATTTAAAAAGTAGATGTGATAGGAGTTGGTGGGATATTTTTATTAGAGGAGAGAGAAAGTTGGGTAACTTTTTATTGATAAAAGGTAGAGTGTGGGCCAAAGATGTGTAAAATAAATAATATATTAATAGTAGGACTATACAAAAAATGAAAGTGTCCAAACTAAGGCTATGTTTAGTTCACCTGAAATTTTCTGATCTGAACTTATCTGATCTGATCTGAACTTATTTTTTCTGATCTGATCTGAACTTATTTTTTCTGATCTGATCTGATCTGATCCGATCTGAACTGATCTGATCTGATCTGATCTGATCTGATCTCAACTTATCTTTTAAAAAACATATTATTACTAATATTATTATTACTTTGTATTTCATTACTAGTATTACTATTACTATCATTTTAATACTATGCACAACTTTCAATAATAATAATAATAATAATAATAATAATAATAATAATAACAATAATAATAATAATAATAATAATAATAATCATAATAATAATAATATAATAATAATTTTATAATAATAATAAAAACAATAATAACAATAATAATAATAATAATAATAATAATAATAATAATAATAATAATAATAATAATTATTATTATTATTATAGCATAATTAATTTCTTTTTTAAAAATAGCACATTAGTATATGAACATACAATTAAAAATAAAAGACTAAGGACTCTTGGGTTCACTGGTATGGCTTCTTACCTCCCACATGGGAGACCAAGGTTCAAATCTTGGTGGAAGCATATATTTCAATATTGTTGTGGGTGGGGGAGGGGGGTTGGGGCTTGTTGGGTCTTTAGGTGAGTGACCCTGTGCGAGGGCAGCCCAGAGAAAATTCATCTTACCACGGGATTCTCGAAAGGGGCCCAAAAAAATTAAAAATAAAAGAACACTCATGTTCAAGGTCCGTTAATAATAAGAATTTAGGTAGTAATGAAAAGAACATATAATGATATTAAAAAAAGAACATATACTGAAAGAGCATACAAGATCTATTTAAAGAACACATTTTAAAAATAAAAGATAGATGTTATTTTTATATTGATGACATGTTTGGATTTAACTAACAACATGTTCTTTGTTATATCAATAAATTGTTCTTTTTTATTATAAATAAACCTATAAATATACATAATCATATGATCTTGAACAAAATGGTTAAATATTCTTCTTATATCGTTGTCTTGTTCTATATAAACTTTGTTTTTAAAAATAAGTTGAAATCCTTTGTAGGGAAAATTTTAAACGTGATGACAACACCATTAGGTTATCCCATACTACTCATGTTTTATATAAACTAGTAATATATAATTTATATTATTCTACCAAAATTGTTTTAAAACAAAACATCATATACTATTGTCATGTTCTTTACATGTACAACATAAAAAAGAACATCACATATGAAAATTATTAATTAGAATAAATATAAAAAAAGAACACTTACAAATGCCAAAAGAACATTCTTCTTCTTGAACACAAATAACTTCAAATAGTTATATCAATGACATTTATAATAATAGCAACGACATTAATAATAATTACCAATATTAATAATTAATAAGTACAACAACGACAACAATAATAATAATCTTTTTGAATAAATGTACTAGTAAATAGTAATATTAATAGTAATAGTAATTGTATAAAGTAATATTAATAATAATAATAATAATAAAAATAATAATAATAATAACAACAACAACAACAACAACAATAATAATAATTATTACAATAACAATAATAGCATTAGTAATACTAATAATCATAATAATCATGATGATGATAATAATAATAATAATAAACATAAGTTTTTAAATATAAGCATAATCTGAACTGATCTGATCGATCTGATCTGAACTTATTTTTTCTGATCTGATCTGATCTGATCTGAAATAAGCAAAAATAAGGTGAACTGAACATAACCCAATTTGGGACAAACATAAAAGGAAAGTGTTTAGACTATTCTGGGATGGAGACTAGAATTACGCAGTGAAATGTCTAATCTTGGACGGCAAGTATAGAGCTGTTTTATCCGTTTACTGTTTACATAGAGTATATTATAACAAGAACCTAACGTGTGTTATCAAAAAATCCTTTTTTTTTTTAACAAAAAGTATCTTATACGGTCGACCAAAACACGTTTGAGAAATGAAGACGAAAAGCACATACTTTTGTTTTGGAGCGAAAGAAAGACAAAAACAATCGCGTTTCTCCCCATCACCATCTCCCATACTCAGTACTCCCATCATTCATTCAGGAACCCCACAAAAAATTCCCACCCAAAATCTTCAATCTTCAATCTTCAATTTTCAAACATCTATTTAATTCCATTAATCAAACATACCAAACAAAAACTACACTACTTTTCCTTTTCCAAAAACATGTAAAAGATCCAACATAAAAATGGCAACTTCAGCATTCAAATCAACCTCAAAAAGACCCAGTACTTCATCATCAACCACAAGAAATAAACAGCAACCAAGAAACCAGCATAATCCAACCCAGAAAGTTCCGGTTCGAAGATCGAGAAGTATGACCCCATTTTCAAGGACCCATTTGGATTCAACCTCGGAATTCCAGAACAAAACAGACAATCCTCTCTTTTGGTTTGATGGGTCACCTCAATCCGAGGAAGATTTTGATGGGGTTAAGGTTAAGAATGTTTCCAAAATTGAAATCCCCAAATTTGTTGACTTGAATAGTGTAAATGTAAAGGGTTTTTGTTCTTCTAATGGCGGCGGTGAGAGTAGGAGGGGGAGGTCAGTTTGTAGAGGAGAGACCAATGTTTCTGGTGTTGGCCGGAGCTTGTCGAGGGTTGATACTGCTGGTCGGAGGCGGTTGTCGTCTCGAGGAAATTTTGCAAATTCTGAGGTTTGATGATTCCCCTTTTTTTCGAATTGTAGTGATTTTATGTAGTATAGTTAATTACTTAATTTGAATGGTTTGTGCAATTGAGATGAACTGCTATAGTGTTCTAGTGCTGCATTGCAGGAAGCTATGTAAAGGTGGAGGGTCGAATTTCGCTTGATTATGATATTTAAGCACTTAACTTGGTAATGTAGCAATTAGGAAAATGATAACATGGCACACCAATGATTGGAGAATTTTTTTTATAAAAAAGTTTTGTCGTAATATTATGACTTTGCAGATTGTTATTTATAGTTTTCTTGTGAGAAAACCGAAATTAATATGGGGTTTTGGTGAAATTAAGGTGGCCTAATTGCTACATTGAGAAATTAAGGGGGTTAATTTCATAATTAAACAAAGTTAAGGGGGTTTGCCAATTGGGAGTAAAGGAGGGGTAGGTATGTCAGAATGTTACCATGTAATGGTTGAGGGATTGTTCTTAATTAGACATTTGATAGAAGGAATCAGTGTTACATAATTCCCTAATCTCCCCACGAACCGCGATCCAAAAAAAGCGAATTATGGTCGGTGTTCGCCTATTTTTTGCCCATTTTGCGCGAACCGCGAACCGAAAAAGCGAATTATATAGCGAATTATGTGACACTGGAAGGAATATTGATTTGTGTTCAATTTTATGATGGATGATGGTTTCAAGAACCTTGAGTTTGTTGCCAGTTTAGAATATTCAATTTGGATGTATCCATGCATGAATTATGAGTAACTATTAGCTATTGTGTTCAATAAATGATTGATGGTTCTAGAAGGTGATTGATGACATCGTGTGTGAATGGCTAAGAAGGTTAAGTTGGTTTGAACTTTGAAGGCATTGAGCAACTTTGTATAAACTTAATTTCCTGAAAAATATTTTACTGCTAAGTTTATTGGGTCGTGTGTTTGTGCAAGAACACACTAATTCGTATACACCTTCCTACTTACTTGTTTAAGAGTATGAAGGATTATTTAGCATTACTTTTATCTGGAAATTCTTTTCCCCACTGAGACTTATTAAAAAAAATTCCTCCACTATGATCAAATATGCATTAATTCATGTCTAACTGTGGCCAGAAGGTTTGATTATGATGATCAATGTAGTAGTTTCTACCAAAGTATTGGAGAATTTCGATTTGGTAGAACTATGACCACTTTCACCAATAAAAAAAAACAATTATGACCCTTATTTGGATTTTCAAATGCCCTTAAGAACTATGTTTGCTCTTTAAAGGTAGATTTTCTATTTACCTAGTGCTTCGTTCTCGTTAGAGTCTGAATGTGGAAAGGGCTACGCAAAGAAATGAATCTTGATGATATTGTTATCGTTTTGCTTTATTTTCCTATTCTCCACATGTTAAACGTTCTTTATTATGGGCTTTTTTGTAGCTTCATATGACATCAAATGTTGCTAGTGTAGATGCATTCTTCTTTTCTCTCTTCTTCTCCTTTTTTCTCTTTGGAGAAAAAAAAGCTCTCTATGAAATTTGAGTGCATAATGTTGTAGTTTGCTTTTTTCTTCAGAGTGAAAGGGAGCTGAACAGCGAATCAGGAAATTTTAGAAGAGAAAGTAAGATCTCAAGTGCACATAGTGCTTTTCTCGAGGGAAGAAAAAAACTAGCTAGAAGTGCTTCTGATTTGTCTGAAGTTTTGAAAGGCCGGAATACATGGTCGAGCCAGCATCCTGCTTCTGAGACTTCAGACGATTATGCCGTTAGTCTGGTACTTTAATTGATTCTTATATTGTTTGGTGATCTTTTGTAAAAGTAAAGGACAATTTCAACTCAGTCTTTTGTATCTGTTTCTATAATAGTCTGGTTCACAAATACCACATTGGGACGATGTAGTATCAACAAGTTCCATCTCAGAAGCTGAAGAAAAGACTATCAAACCAGTTTCAGAAGAGAAGGTTGGTTTCCTTGTTTTTTGATTTCTCATTTTGATGTGGGATCCTGAACCTTGGCAATTTTAGGTATTTTCCTTGAAAGACAATAATGTTATAACTGGCGGAATTCTAGAAACTGTTTGTTTGAAGTTAAACAAGCTATCTCTGACTGTCTGACATGCAGAACGACAAAAGAAATGTGATCATCTCAACGTGTCTCTAGATCAAAATTTTATTGAATGAATAATATTAAATTAGCTGTAGTATATCAAGGAGCTATCAGGAATGTGCACCGTTGTGCAATGTGGGGATCAAAATGGGAAAATGTGGCACTACAATATTTCAATTTGGGAGTTAGGTTTGACTTGTTTTGCAGGCCATAGTTACCTGGTGGCATTTATTAGGAAATCCACAATCAGGAAATAGATCTGTGAGTCTAGAATTCAAGTTAACTGAGAAGATATTTCAGTATGCTTACTCCACTTTGTTTAATGGCTTACCAATTTAGAAACTATAATCGAGTATCATAATTATATAATACCAAATTTGAACTACATGATAACCTGCATCTTTGCCTTAAATGTACTTTGTATAAACAAGAAGGCCGTGGTGTATATTTTCAAATGTAAAATATTAACATTGAGTTTGCTAATGGCATAGTGAATCATGGAAACTTTAATGTGCTATATTAAAGTGAAAATTTAAGATTATCTTAAGTAAGATCTGATAAGTGCATGTGTTAATGCATGAACCATTTTTTTTTTTTTGCTTGTTATGTTCTTAAAATCATATGCAACTCTTATATACTCCCTTCATTTCCTAAAGATCTTCTTATTTACTGTAGCAATGGAAATTAAGGCAAGGCGGAGAGAGAGTGTTAAAGTGAGTCCTTTTTGCTTATTTAAATAAGAGAGAAAATGTGACTGTGAGATAGTGTAGAATTATGTGGGTCCAACATTTGGGGTAAGGTAGCGTGAAAATGGAACAAATCTTAACCAAATTGGGAATAAAGTAAAAGTAGGAAGACCTTTTATAAATGGACTTAAATGGAAAGTAGGAAGACCTTTAGGAAACAGAGGGAATATTTAGGATAAATGAGGCTGTCCTTTGACCTTGAGCAAGAATTCTAATGGAGTAGGGGGAGGTGATATCTGATACTTTAAATTACATGCAGTTGAGCACTTCATCTTATCTTATATCTCTATGGTGCTCTCTCAATCTTGTCCAAAGCCAAAAGTTATGACAAAAAGTAGAATGTATACATATGAACTCACTTGCTTCAGCTCTTTTCTTTGTGGAACCTCAGTACCTAACCAGGTTTTCAGCACTCATGGAGCACTTGATATGTGCATGGAAAGCCTGTTCAGCTTCTATCATATGTTCTTTATACAGAGGGCATGGACACACATTTTAACCTCTACCGATTATCCTCTGTTCATAGTGCTCTTATCTCTACTTTTATGGTGGGAATGGTTTTACTTCATGGAACTTCTATGTCAGGAGGGATCTCTTCGATTGGGAGGTGGGTGAGCTTCCTAATCTGCCGGGGTCCTTGAGGCAGTTTCCGTGGTAGATACGCGGGGTAGGTTATATAATGGTCAATGCATCAGGTTTTGGGAGGATGATGAAGGGAAGATGTGCCTCTTAGCTTGTTCTATTTTTCCTTTCTCACTTCATGTTGCTCCTTTGTATGTTTGTTCTTCTCCAACACTTGTGATTATCGCCTGCGAGGCATCCTTATCATAGAGAATTAGAGGAGCTTAAATTAGTGTGTGAGGATTTGGTTCTCCAATAATCTTAATTGTAGAATTCCAGTATGGAGACCTCCTGCAAGTCTTTTCTCATGTTGGTTAACCCTGCCACCACAGTATCCTCCTTTTATGCTCTCAATTGCATTTAGAAAGGCTGAGGTTCCTCTTAAAGAAAAATTTTCTCCCCTTCCCCACGGAAGCTTGGCTTTGGGTGGAATTAGTATTAATATATGCTTCGTAAATGAAGTTTTGGGTTGGCTATCTCGGCAAATATGTGTAGTTTTTTCCATATCAGTAGTGAATCTTACTTGCATGTCTTCTTCATTCTCACATACCGGTGATACTACATTATCTTCATATATCTGGTGAAATCATATGCTTTGCATGTAAGTATTGGGTTTTCGGCTTTACGTTTTACGATCTTCAACTATGTGCTTTTCGGGAAGAAGAAACCAATGTGATATGGGCACCACCTTTGAGTACTCATATTCTTCTGGAATCTGCCGTCTCTTTTATTTGGGTATATTTTACCCTTTGAGCTTACAGTTTTTTTGGCTTAGGAAATCAATGTTGATATTTCTAAAAGAAACTTATCAGAGACATGGTCTCTTTGCCTAGAGTAATACCAAGAATATTGTGAAATCTTTATGCTACCCTCAACTGTACTCTTTCTTCTTACCATTCTCACCTCTCACAATAAACTTTTTTAATAATGTATATATCTCTTCAAAATGGAGTGATGGTCTTTGGGAGAGGGAGAAACATAAAATATGGTATGTTCAGTGGCTTCTATAGATTGTTTATCTAATTCCATAATTTGTTAATATTCCACTATTATCATTATATGTAGCAATAAATATGTGCATCAAATAGCATTTTTTACTAGAAGGGTTGTTCCTTGTTTTTTTATTTCTCAGTTGGTTGTGGCCATGTGGGATCCTGAACCTTGGCAACTTGAACTTTAGATATCTCCCTTGAAAGACAGTAACGTTATAACTGGTGTAATTCTAGAAACTGTTTGTTTTTAAGTTAGACAAGCTATCTCTGACATGCAGGACGACTTAAGAAATGCGATCATCTCTACTGGTCTCTATATTGAATTGTTATTGTTCTTCTTTCATTATCTGCTTTTGATTGCTTCAGAATAAAATCCTACCCAAATTTCTTCATCTTTTTATTAGTTAGCTCAATTTAGCTCGAAACAGAAGACATACATTGATCAATAAATTGCAATGAGTATCTTAATATACATAATTTTAACTACATGATAACCCTGCATCTTTTTCTTAAATTTACATTAAATCCTCAACAGGATATCGTTGTTGACGTTCTGTAACTTGAATATGTTAGATACATTGTCTCCTTCCTAGAATGATACCAGGAAAACTGTAAATTCTTTATTATACCCTCTATTTTACTCTTTCCTCTGACCATTCTCACCTCTCACAATAAAGTAGTTTCAAAATGTACATGTCTTTTCAAAACGAGTGATGGTTTGGGGAGAGGGAGCATGGGTTCACGAGCAATCTAATTAAAATACTTCATTTTCCTGCTGTCATTTGATGCTTTCTGCCTACAACTATTATGCACTTGTTAAATAACTGATTTTTTTTTTTTGCAGGCCATTTTAAGGAATAACTGTGATGTTATTCATAGTAGCATGATATCTGATATTGGACCTGATTTGGAAAATTCAAATGCAGTTGAATTAGTAAGGGATATTAGGGAGGAATTTGTATGGGAGCTGGAAGAGGTAAATTATCTTTTTACATGTCAGATGGGAACTGATGCTTATCTCATTGCTTCATAGATTGACCTTAATTACTGACAACATGATTGATTGTTTTTATAGAATCTTTTTTTTTTTTTCCCCTTATTGTCTAACTTTTAGCTTTGATATAAGGGTTACTGTTATTTAAGTCTTGTCTGTCTCTCCGTTTCCGTTTGTGCTCCTAATTCCTTTCCTTTTTTCATCTGTGCCTATATCCATTCTATTAGGGGAGGGATGATCTATATCGCATATTGGTCTTGGCTGAAACTTGGTTGATAGTAAAGTTTTTCCAACATAGAAGTTGTTATGAAATTTAGTGTAATCTTGTAGGAAAAGATCCATGCCTATGTCTATGTCTATGTCCATGGTATGACATGGTAATGAAATTCGATCCCCTAATATGAGTTTCTATTCATAAATTTGTATATTTACTCACTACACCTTCCTACTTGTAGTGGATGGTAATGAAATTTTGTGAAGTAAAAAAGATTAAAAAAAAATTTGGGTGTTGTGTTTTTTTTTTTTTTGGGGGGGGGGGTTGGACAAGCATTACTATGGAAATTTAGATGGAACTTTCTTGACAAATATATACTCAAAATTAATTTATCACCTTCTCCAAGATGTCTGGAGGCTTATCACCTCCGAGAAGGAAAAATAGAAAATATAATGAAGTAAACTTAACGTCTGGTCGTGTTCCATGCATTTCTGTTTACTGAGTTAGGTGCTGGGAATTGAGTGAGACCAAAAACAGAGCAAGTGATACAGCTAGTAACCAGATATATTATATTAAAGATCAGGGTAATCAATAATACAACTCTCCTTCTTTCGAGAGGAAGGAAGCTCTCCAAGAGAATAGAATTCCCTATACAATTTTCTGAATACCTGAATATTCCCTTCACCCCCCTTTAAGACAAAATATAACAGAAAAAGTTAAACAAAATCCTCTTGGGATTATAACCCATAACAAACTCAGCAGCTATTTACAACTCAGCAGCGATTAAATAATATACTAAATTACCCTTCCCCCTTAATTAATTATTCAGCTCTCTTTTCCTTGCATGCAGATGTGAACTTATTGGGAGCCCATTTGAGTTCCTTGCATTAGGTTTCTTAAGGTGTCCTATACATTCATTTGAACTTCTTGTAAAATCAAACAAATGCCTACTTGATTCTGTCATCCTTTAAATTTCTGTCTAAAATTGTTTTTGCCTTTTTGGCATTATACAAGCATACATTGGCATAACTTTAACTGACAACTGTAATGGTTGGTCCAATGTAAGATCTCGTAAAAGAGTGAGAATTTTCTATTTTAGCAAGAATTCTATAGTGCATAGTGCAACCAAAGAATTGTACGATATTTCAAGTTTTATGAAACCAGCTCTCCAAAACCAGGCAAAACAGCTGACATTTTTAAAGGAAAGGGTCTCAAAGCTTTTTCAAAGTCCAGTTCAGGATTTTCTTTCCAATCCGCAAGGGACCTATGTATCATTATTATGAAGAGTTAAGAAAATACAAGTTAGAATACTTGCTTTTGCGTACTCTTCTTTCATTTTCCTAAATTCATTATTAACCGAAAAGAACAAGAGCCCACACTAATGGTTGAATGGGAAATAATCTCTTTGCCTTTCTTTTTATCTTGTGATTTATTTCGGCCTTGAATGAATGAGTGATAATGGTATATGCTGTGGTACAAAGGTTTATCTTTCTGTTTCAAGTGATAGCTGCTTTGTCCTGTCATGATGCGTTATGTTCTTTTTCTATTGGCCTGCAGTGTGAAGAACGTGCCAGAAGACTTCGAGCGGAGTTAGCTGCTGAAGAGCATCGTGAGATTGAACTGAACAAAATACTTGACGATATTGTTCCGGAGCCAAAGACTCCTCTTGTGCAAAGAACTCGTGCAGTAAGAAAGGTGATACTTTATTTTTCTGTGTAGTGTTACTGTGTTGCAAAGGCATTTAGGTCTTATACAGTATAGGAGTTGGTGACAAATGTTGTTGCAGGGTATTGACGTCCTTTTCCTATGTCATATGTTCCGACTCTTAGTCCTGGTGAACTTGGTTATTCGTGTAGCAATTTGATGAGTTGTGAGTTTCTCTTACGCTAAGTTTGGATGGGAAGATATAGAGGAAAAGAGAGGGAAGGAAAAGTGATGGATTTTTCCCTTTTAAGAAACCACACACCTCCACCATTAGAAAGTTTTGGAAGGAAAATGGATCATTCTTTCCCTCTTCCTCTTCCTCTTCACACCTCCCTTCCTATTCTCTTTTGTTTCCCTCCCCTCCCTTGCCCACCACAAATGTTAACCAGACACACTGTTAAAGCTTCAGTGAGAGTCTAAAGCACTCCACTTAGGCTATGAGGTACTTTTATGGGTGAATGATCAATGTCATGCACACCATCACCATTATGTTAGTCAGTTCACTTTATTTTCTTGCATCTGAAAACTTTTGTAAAGCCATTGGGAATAATCAGTTGGGATTGTTTTAAGCACTGCAAAAGAACCTTTAAGTGACGACTATGTTACCTCATTGCTTATGTAACTGCTACACTAAATTCACACTGAATACAGAGTAGCAGTTGCATCAGCAATATGGTGTCTTGTGTATAAGAATCTGTATGCTTTAGGTATCTTCTTCTTTGATCCTTTCCATGGTTGTGCCTGTAGTTGGTACTTGGCATTCAGGATCACTTTTACGAAATATGTTATGTTTGCAGGCTAGCCATGAAAGGAAGAAAATGTCAAGGCACCTTGAAGATGAAGCCTTGGCGTATTTTGATGAATGTGTTTCAATATCAACATTTGATGATTCTGACTTTTCATCTTTAGAGGATCTATCATCCAATATGGTCAGCATTGATGGCCCAGGTCGTGAAAGAGGAGGTTTACCTGGAGTTCCAAGCAGATCTAGTATTGACTGCTCTTTTGGGAGCCAGGTCTGTTCCTAACATTGCCTGTCACTCTTTGTTTCTGTATATTCCCTTCCCTTTATATTATCCTTTTATTTTCTCATCTTTTATATTTCATGAGATTTTGATTCTTTTGCTAGACTGGATTTTCTAGTAGCATTTTTTGCTGTGTTTTTGTGGTATATATTTATATGCACCAAGCTCATAGCTCGTTGACGGTTGACACAGTTCATAAATTGAAATAGCAGTTTTGAAATTTATTTATGTGTAATTTAGCTTCTTAATCTCATGTTTCTTTCTTAATAATGGATGGCATTGTATAAAGAAGAAAACATGTCTGGAGTAGAATTGTACTATCATGATTCATGGGTAACATGTGGGACATTCCAAGCAAAGTTGCACACACATTCATCAACATTACCTCAATATAATGACCTTGTGCTGAATGGAACATATGCATTTATATATGCTCCGATGAAGCAGTATTGAAGCGATACTATTGCTATTGCATTCTACGCATGTTCTGATAGTAACTCATCGTAATTTCTAATGTTGGCTGTTACCTGCAGGATGATATGCAGAGAACTCCACTTTTGCAAGGTAATGAGGGTTCCAATTTATCAGCTAAACACAGTTGTAACAATAATTCTGTAAATACAAGCATAAACAACAGTTCAGGGACAAAACCACAGTTTTCATTCACCCGCTCGCATTCAGCTACCACTTCATTCAAAAACGACATAAGCAACTACGTCAAAATTTTCTCCAAGGTTAGCGGAAATGAAAGCAGCAACTCTCACACTGTTAGATTAAGTCATAAAAAAACTCAAGACTACAACTGTGAATATCCTATGGAGAAACTTGTGCTGGACAGGGTAACTTTCAGGAACAGAATAGAGTCAGGAAGCATATTATTATGTGGCGGGGGAGTTGGCGTTTCATTGGCTCCTTTTTCTTCTGTTTTATGGTAAAAAATTATTCTTCAGTCTGTTATTATTTGTATACACTTCAAAAACAGCTGTGAAAATCTTGTATATCGTTCACCTTTGAAAATCATATGAGAAAATTGTTTATGATAAGCATGGTGCAATATCTCAAAGTCTAATCATAAAGATACATGTCAAATGCTATCCTATTGTTGCTGGTTTGCAATTGCGATTGAAGTCGTGGAACCATTTTCGCGGGCAATGCAGAAGGTTCTAAGTTCGAAAACCTTTTAATATGGCCGTGACAAGCTGTTTGCGTGCCGCCTGGCCTGTCTGTGGTCAGGAAGATTGGCCGCAATATGGGAGTTATCACCCACCATGGTGGGAAAAAGGATTCTCTTTGGCATTTAATTCCCATGCAGCATGAATATGGGTTGGCCCATAACTTAAGTGAAGTGCATGAAAATGAGCCCAAAAGAAAAGAATAAGAGAATGAGTAGCTTTTTTGCATGTCCTGCAAATCTGGGTTTGTTTTGTTGTGAGATGAGGCTGATTACATACAACCTTGCTGGCAAAATTCAAAGTTGATTAGTAAATTACCAAATCTCATTTTAACTCTTCAGATTTGTTCTCACACGTGGTCTCTCTTTCACCTGCCTTTTCATGTTTTCTGGCTATAATTTAACCCCTACAAAGTAACTGACATTTCCAGCTACGCACTTTATAAACTGAACCGGTGATTTGGAATTTTCATCTTTATTTTTTTGAACTTTGTCTTAGTTACATTTCCATATTTTTAAGGATTTTTTGTCAGAAAATACCTTATAAATATCATTTTTTGTGAAAAAGTACCTTATAAATATCATTTTTTGTGAAAAAGTACCTTATATAAAAAATGTTGTGAACAAGTACCTTATACCATTTTGTTGTTGTAACTTAGCACTTTTTGCCGAATTCTGAGCGTTGACTGGAAATTCTGGTTTTGACCCCTACACGTGCCAAGCACGTGATCATTTAATGATCCAAAAACAACCCAAAATCCCTAAAAAATACCCAATAAACCCCGAACCCATTTTCCCGCAATTTCCCCCCCAAATTCCTTCTTCTCTCTCTCCTTCTTCTACTATTCAACTGCATCATCATTGAATGAAGATATTGAATTAAACGCAACTTGCAGCAGACATTGATTGTAGGCAATTAGGTGGCAGGCGAACTGAAGGTTAATTAGGGTTAACAAAGTAAGTTTATTTTTGCTAAAAAAAGTTTGTAACTTTACTTCCTTTTTCATCCTCTTTCACTTTCTTACGTTCTTCTTCTTGTTCTTTTCAATGGGTAAAGATGGTGGTGGTCCTGTAAAGCAGAAAGTTGGAGACAAAAAGGACAGGTTTGAAGTAGTTGAAAGGCCAAGGTACGTTTTTTTTAATTTTAATTTTGGTGTTTGCAATTTAGAATTAAAAGCTGAATGGTAGATTCTTAGGTTTATGTTTGTTTATTTTGATTCAGATTTAATGGTAGAGTAAACATATATTATCCTTGGTATAAATTAATGGCACCTATGAACATTCATTTGTACTATGGTGGAAAATTTGTCACAAATGTAAAGAGGAAAAAAACTACTTATTATGAACCTGGGCCTAGGAATTTTTATGGAATTAGTTTGCACAGTAGAGTAGAGGAAGTCTGTTACTTTGAATTTGTGGATTGGATTAGGAATGGATTAAAATTCACAGATGTTGGAAAGATTTGGTTTAGAAGGAGGGGTTGTACACTATTTAATGGAAGAAAGGAGATAAGGAATGATGGTGATATCCCTGAGTTTCTTAATGCTCATGAGTCACATGGAGCATACTATTTGTATGTGACTCATTGTGAAGAAGGGGAGGGAAATGCTGATGAGGGGGAGAGTACTGATGAGGGGGGGATAATACTGATGATGGGAAGGGTAATTATAGGGGACTTAAAGGGAAGTCAAAAGGACCTTCACAGTCAACAGGGGGTCCACAAAAAGATGTGCAAGTGGTCCCCACATCCAAAGTTGCTAACCCTAGACACAAAAAAAACCTCAGCTACAAAAACAATGAGTAAGGAGAAAAGAAACCAGCCCCAACCTTTACCTCTTTCTAGCTCAAAACAAACAAATAAACATCAGCCATACTCTAGATCTAGGATAACCACTAGGTCAGGGAGGTGGAGAAATTATTATCCACAGGGTTTGGAAGGTGAGGGTAAGGTAGGAGGTAGTTGGTGAGGGTCAGGAAGTGGGTGCAAGTCAGGAAGTGGGTGGAAGTCAGCTTGTGGGTGAGGGTGAACAAGTGGGTGAGGGTGAAGATTCAAGTGAGGGTGGTTCAGGGGATTCTGATGAGGAAGATAGTGATGTAGTGTTAAGTGAGGGTGACTTTGAAGATGAAAGTGATGATGACATATTTGCTGAATATGTTGATGAAGGTATAAGTGAGAGGGTTACAAGGAGCTTAGGTGGTGTTGAAGGCAGTTTGTTAGGAAGACAACAAGTTGAGGAGGATGATTTGAACATCCAACTGTTAGATGAAGAGGATTTGAATGATGATGATGATGATGAGGTGGCTAGCTTAGGTGGATCTGATGAGGAGTTGGGGGCACAGTACTCTGTGTTCAACCCTGCAGTTGATTTCAAGGGGAAAATCAACTTGACTTTGGGACTCAAGTTTCCTTCCAGTGACTGTTTTAGGAAGGCACTAAGGTACCATGCCATTGACAGGGGCTACAACTACTATTTTCTGCATAACAATAAGAAGAGAGTGAGTGTGAGTGGAAGAACAACAAAAGGGTGAAGTGCACATGTGAAGGGAAGAAGTGCAACTTCAAGTTTCATTGCAAGCAAGTGAAGGGTGAGGCTACATTCCAAATCAAGAGCATTAGGTTAGAGCATACATGTGGTAGGCAACATGAGAACAACAAAGTCACCTCACAGTACTTAGCTGAGAGGTTCTTAGATGAGTGGAGGGACACACCATCTTGGAAGTTGGTTGAGTTTATGAAAAGGGCAAGGAAGGTGACTGGTGTGCAGCTTGGGTATTTCAAGTGTTATTATACTAGGCAAATAGCAATGAGGATGATTCATGGGGATGCAAGTGAGCAATATGGGAAGGTTTGGGACTATGCTGAGGCCATCAAGCTGCATAACCCTGGTTCCACAGCTGTGGTTAAGGTGACAGGGGTGGAAGATGGTACCCCTTGCTTTCAGAGATTATACATCTGCCTGCAGCCTTGTAAGGAAGGCTTTATGGAAGGCTGCAGGCCCATCATAGGGCTGGATGGTTGCCACCTTAGAGGCCCATACCCAGGTATTTATCTAACTGCAGTAGCCAAGGATGAGAACAACAATCTTTTTCCAGTGGCATGGGCCATTGTGGAAGTGGAAAATGGAGACACTTGGGACTGGTTTTTTGAGCTTCTTGTGAAGGATATTGAGAGTGTAGCACATGTTGTGACATGGATTAGAGAGGGCCCACCTTCTGACATCACTTACATGTCTGACAGGCAAAAGGTACTTGTTTCTCTTTACATTACTTTATTAATTTACATCACTTACATTGCTTTGTTAATTCATTTTGCTAATTCATTTTGCTTCAACTGATGGTAGGGGCTGGTGGATGCTTTTAACAAAGTAGTCCCAAATGCAGAGGTGAGGTTCTGCTGTAGACACATTTGGGCCAACTTCAAACAAAAATTTCCTGGAGACTTATACAGACAATCATTTTGGAAGGCAGCTACAACATCTACAAAGGTTAGTGCATGCTTTAATGGCCTTTATTTAATTCCAGTATAATTGGATTCATGATATAGGTTAGCGATTTATTGTGTTTTTGCAATTGCAGTGGCATTTTGACTGTGAGATGGCCTTCATCAAGCTGTTGTCAACTGATGCACATAAATACCTAGCTGATATTCCAGCTTGCCATTGGTCTAGGCATGCTTTCACAACTAGGTCTAAGTCTGGTATGGTTCTTAACAATGCTTGTGAGAGTTTTAATGCTGTTATTAGGGATGCCAAGACAAGACCTATATTATCCATGATGGAATGGATGAGAAGGTATGTAATGAAGAGGTGTAGTGCAAAAAGAAATGGACTAAAGAACTTTAAGGGAGTATTTATGCCTTCAGTTCAGAAAATGCTTGATAAGGCTGCTGAGCAAGTGAGGAACTGTGATGTTGCTCAGACAGATGTATGGGAGTTTGAGGTGGACCATTTGTCAACTGGGGAGTCATATGTTGTGAATTTAGAGACAAATACATGTGGCTGTTTTAGATGGGACTTGTTGGGGATCCCTTGTTATCATGCTTTGGCATGTATTGTGAGGCAAAGGCTTAATGTTGAGGATTATGTGCATCAGGCTTACCATGTGTCCACCTATTCCAGGACATATGCTCCTGCATTTCACCCAATGCCTGGACATAATCAATGGCCCAAGACTAACTTATAACCACCTGTACCCCCACCTCTTAGAAAAATGCCAGGAAGGCCGAAGCTAAAAAAGAGAATAAAAGAGCCAAGTGAAGGTCAAGGTGAAGGCCAAGATAGGGGAAAGTTGTAGGTTGTGAGGGCAAAAAAGCAAAATGCATGTAGTCATTATGGTGGTTTGGGTCATTACAAGAACATGTGTAAGAATCCACCCAAACCAGTAGAACCTCCAAAAGGCAAGACTGGAAGGCCAAGGAAAGATCCATCTGCTCCACCTGCCAAAAAGCAAAGAATAACTCCAAATCAGCAACAACAACAAGCAACAGCAGATCCAGTGCATCCACATCAACCACATCAGGTTGATTTGTGTTCTCAAGCTAGCAGTTCAGCTGCTCCTTCTCGCATTTCAATGGCTGCAAACTTCCCAAATGAAGCATAATGTAGCTGCTGTTTTAAGTCTATTAATGTAATGAACATCTCTTTTGGCTTTTGAGTTCAAGTTTGTAATGAACAAACACATGCTTATTTAATTTGGTCATACATTAGGCTATGTTGAAATTTTGTTAAAACAGTTAGTAATGTAATGGAAGTTATTTGTTTGCAAATGCCACAATCAGTTAGTATTTATCAATTGTTGTGAATGGTTGTTCAATGTACTCAAACAAACAGAAGATAGTCAAACAAAAACTTAACTTATCATAGAAGATGTGACAAATATCACAACATTAGTACATCAATTCCTTAGATCAAACTACATTCATCTCCCATCCCATTACATTGCTATTAACCTATCCTAACCTAATAACTTAGAAAGAATAAAGCTAACAACAAGTGCAACAACACATGCTATGATAACAACAACCCCCAAGTTTTGTTGTGGAGCTTCCACAGTCCTCTTCACCTTCTCCATTTTCTTCTTTGCCTTCACCAATTCATCACCAAGCCTGTTTTTTTCATGTTCAACAAACACAAATTTTGCCTTCAACACATTAAGTTCAGTTGCCAATCTCTGTTTCTCACCAAGAAGTACATTGGTTAACTTCCTTCCTGGGTTGTCATGAGTCCAAGCAGTCTTCTTTGCAGCTCTAATCCCACAGTTGCACCTTTGTTCATACTGAGAGGAAGAAGACATGATGACTTGCCCAAATTCTCCCAAAAACCCTAATTTTTCGCAAACTTCCCCCTTATTAACTACAACACCAAATTTAAAAGTGGAGGATTAGAGAAGTGATAATGGAAATTAGAGAGTGTAAGTGAGAATGGAGCAGCAGTGCATAATTTGGGGGGAATTTTGGGTGCGAATTGGAGAATACAGAAGAGAGAAGAAGAGAGAGAAGAAGGAATTTGGGGGGGAGGGGGAAATTGGGGGGAAAATGGGTTTGGGGTTTATCGGGTATTTTTTAGGGATTTTGGGTTGTTTTTTGATCATTAAATGATCACGTGCTTGGCACGTGTAGGGGTCAACGCCGGAATTTCCAGTCAACGCTCAGAATCCGGCAAAAGGTGCTAAGTTACAACAAAAAAATGGTATAAGGTACTTGTTCACAATATTTTTTATATAAGGTACTTTTTCACAAAAAAGTGATATTTATAAGGTACTTTATGACAAAAAATCCTATTTTTAAAGTTGAAATTCAAACAAAGATCTTTTTTAAAAAAATTAGGATTTTTTTGTGGAAAATTCATTTTAAATTGTGATTCTTATATTCAAAATCATCCACATCTGGCTTATGTTTTAGTATAATTTCTTTGCAAGTTACCATATATAACCATCAATATTAAGTATTAATACCTTGGACCAAGCTTAGTTTAATTGGAGCTAGCTTTCCATCTTGTGGCAATGAATCATGATCAACACGTCTCAATCTCTTAGTTTACTCTTGAGACAAGAGGCTACTAAGGTTCATACTTACCTAATACAAATTATTAGAATAGACGGTCTAATCTTAACATAAAATTAGATAAACCAAGCCTACATTCTCTTAGTGAGCCCATTTCATCTCACTCTAACCCATGGACGTTCCTGAATATTATTGGGCCCAGGTAAGGGTGAAAGTTCGGTGTACGGTTTGGATTAGGGCCTAATCCAATCCGATCCGAACAAAATTTGAATTTCATTTTTCCAATCCGAATCCAAACCGATTAGAGTTTGACTCCGATCCAATCCAATCCGGATTTTCATACTCTAGATTGGATCCGATCCGAAAATCCGATTTTTTAAAACTCTAGTTTTTCGATTAAATAAATTAAGCACAACAACAACCTAGTAGATTTAGGAAATGAGGAATTAAGTGATGTTAAGGTTTTAGGGGAAGGGTTGAAGTGATACGCCTATTGGGCTATGGATTAGGCTTTTCTAAAAAATATTCAGTTAAGTACTTAAGCTCAATCTAGATACATAATACAAGGCAAATTGCTATTAGGTTATATTGGATTTTTGGATCCAATTACCCTCAATCCAATCCGAAAATCCATTTTTTTTTTAAAAATCTCAATCCGATTCCAACCCGAACACAGTTCGAATCCGATCCGAATTACTAATGCGGATTGGATTGGATTGGATTTTGGATTTTATCCGAATAATTTTCACCCCTAGGCCCAGGGCAAATATAAAAAAAAGGCGCCTGACGTACAAGAGATTTAATAAAATATGCAGAGTTATAGGATAACAATTAATTGAGAATTGACTAACTCACATTTACCAGCGACTGTTTCTTCAAAAAAGAAAACTTCTTCATTTTATATGGATTAATATTTGATACTCCCTTCGTCTCAGAAATATTTGAACACTTGTGGAACATGTAGTCTAAGGTGATAAGTTGTAGTGTGGTTATCAAATGTTATCGTTATTTAAAAATAGATATGATAGGAGTACGTGTAGCATTTTTTATTGAAAAAGAAAGAAAAGGTTAGGTATTTTTTCATTGATAAAGATAGAGTGTGGGGCAAGAGGATGTAAGAGAACTAATATAATAATAGTGAGACAATGCCGAAAATGAAAGTGTTCAAACCAAATTGAGACAAATAAAAAAAAAAGAAAATGTTCAGACTATTTTTGAGACGGAGGGAGTAGTCCGTAATAACCAGACAAACCAGTAAATAGATGAATAAACTCGGAATATCGAAATATAGAATTAAATTAAAATATTAATGCACTTTATCACCCAACACCTAAAATGAATGTTAAAAATCTAATTTTAGACTTTAGGTTGTGTACATTGTTTTTTAATACATGCACAATTTACAATTTGAAGGTATATTACTCCCTCCGTCCCATAATATAGTACCCGTTTCCCTTTTTTCACGGTAATTTATGCAAGTAGAATATAAGAGGGTTAGTAAAGATTTTGTGTTTATTTAAATAAATGTTGTATGGGAAAAGATGATTTTAGGAGAGATAATGGAGAATAATTGGTGAAAAAGCATTAATTGTAACACTTAGGTTGAATAAACAAAGCAAAAAACAAAATTCAAGAAGCAAATAAATGATGGGACACGGTTTTTCTAGACAATTTACGGAAAAATGTGGAACCAAATATGGAAATGGGAACTATATTTTGGGACACCCAAAATGGAAATGGGAACTATATTATGGGACGGAGGGAGTAGTATATAAGACATAAAATCATACTCCTTTTAACTAAAAAAATGAAATAATATGTAGAATACCTTTGTAAAGGAGGTAGAAAGGAAAATAAAAAAGCCAGTTAAAGAATTATTGCAAAAAGAAAATAAAAAATAATAGAAAAGTAACAAAAGAAAACATTTAAGAACCGAATCGCTATTTACCGTCCGTATTTACTTGAAATCGTCCGTATTTTTTTCATTATATACCCCCCATGCCCCTCCCCCTTTCACCTCACTTTACCCTCTCCACTCTCACCAAACTTAAGCTCTCTCTCTCTCTCTACCATCAAGCACTAACACCACCACCACCTTCCGAACACCATCGCCGGCCGACCACCACCCACCACCGGAGCACCACCGACGCAAAATGTCCGATGAAGGACCGTCAACGCCGCCGGAACGAAATGTGGTAAGTTGGAAAATTTTTTTTTTTTTTTAAGTTGCCGGAAAATTTTTTTTGGCCACCGGAGCAGGGTAACGGATTTTACAGAATCAACGGACCAAAAATCCGTTGCCTCTGTGGAAGCACCGGAAAAGTGATCCGTAACGGATCACTTTTCCGGTGCCTCCACAGAGGTAACGTAGATCTGATCCGTTACCTCTGTGGTGGTAACGGAAAAGATATCCGTTACCAGAGGCGGTGGTAACGGATTTCCTATCCGTTGCCCCGCATTTTCGAAAAAAAAAAAAATTTTTGTTAGCCTCGTGTTTTCCGGCGAGGGGTTGGGGGGGAGGGAGTTTGGGATTTTTTTTATTTTTTCTTTTTTTAAAATTTATGTTTTGTTTATGTTTGTAGTAATTTATGTTTTTTAATAATTATATATTTATGTTTATTTAAAATATTTTATATTTGTTCCTAATTAATTTATTTATTTATTAATAATTTCTGTTTGAATTAAAAATAATAATTTGTGTTTATTTGGGTTTTTATAATTTATGTGAATAGTTAATTTGAATATATTAATTAAATGTTAATAGTTAATATGTTCCATGTAGTTAATATTTGATTTTCCGTCATAATTAGTATTGATTTTGTAATTAGCGAATAATAGTACATCCGTTTATGTTAATTTTGTTAACGAATATTTAGTTAATATTTTTTGATATTGTTTTCAAATATGTGAATAATATTATTGATTATATGTTGTCTAATTGAAAAAATGCTAAACATTATAGGCTTATTTGCCGGACTTTGGGGGTGATTATATAGATTATAATCACATGTTTTATAATGAAACACTATGGGCTGAGAAAAAGGAACTACAAGATTGGGTTAAGAAAAGGGCAAATGAAATCGGGTTTGTGATGATTATTATGTCAAATCATAAACACGATCCTAGTGGACGAGAATATGTATATATGAAATGTAACCGGGCGCACCATATAGGGGTGAAGGTAGAGATCTTAGTGTAGCGAGACCGGGTAGCTACAAAGACAAAAGCCCCGTGGTGTAGAGGCGGGAGTTAAGGTTGAGTATTTGGAGTACCCGGATCGAACCGGATGGGTGATCAAAGCAGAACGGGGGATTAGGGGCATGCACAATCATGAGTTCATTCATTACCCTGAGGGACATCGACCCATCAGCGGCCTTAGTCCGGCGGCAAAGGTATTCGCTCGTGATATGATAAAGTCGCACGTTAAGCCTGCTAGTATAATGAAAGCTGTGAATGAAAAATTTCCCGATGATCATCCAAATATGAGACACTTGTACAACCTGAAGGAAAAGGATAGAAGGGAAGCAATGGATGGTAGAGACGTGATGCAACACTTCCTTCACCTTGCTCGAGAGAGCGACTACCTTCACTTGGATTAGGCAAGACGAGGAGACAAATGCAATGACTGCAGCATTCATGGTGCACCCTCGTTCGGCAAATATCCTCCGAACTTATCCACTTGTTGTTGGTATGGATGCAACATATAAAACCAACAAATATAACATGCCTTTTCTAGAGCTCATTGGGATGACGCCGTGCAACAAGAATTTTATGGTTGGGTATGCTCTGATGGCCAACAAAACAGCTGATAGTTATAATTGGGTGTTGGACAAGTTTAGGTTGCTTATTGGAGTGAATGTTGTCCCTGTTACACTCATTACTGACCGTGATTTGGGCCTTATGAAAGCGATCCGGGAAGTGTTTCCTAACTCTGCACATTTGCTATGTAGATGGCATATCAACAAAGACGTGCGAGGCTAGAGTGAGTAACATCATGGCCAACACCGATGCGGGTCCGAGATTCGTGAGCCGAACTTGGTATCGGATAGTCAACGCGACCGACGAGAGGAGTTATGAGGCCGAGGTTGATAATATGAGAGATGTGTACAGAAAGTGGCCTAAAATAATCCAATACGTTGAAACAACTTGGCTTGTGTACAAAGAGAAGTTTGTGCGGGCATGGACGGACAATGTACTTCACCTTGGGAACACGTGCACTAGCCGAGTTGAAAGTGCACACTCGCACCGAAGTCTTGGGTTTTTAGTAGCACAACGCTGCCTTGGACTCCATCTTTTCTATTGCTCACAAGTGAGATAGAAAATCAGGTGAAGAAGGTTGAGAATGATTTGGAGGAAAGTCGGCGTCGGCACGGAATATTATACAAGACTCAGGCATTGTATCAATTAAATGGTCGAGTCTCGCATTACTGTTTAGAACTTTCTTGCATGAGGAAAATCGTATGCGGGAGTTAGGCTACGAGGTATATCGGCGTTGCGGTTGCTCGTTGAGAACCACACATGCAATCCCCCGTGCATGCGCCATACGGAGACGATTGGAGGCGAACGAGAGTCCGTGCACGACGGACTTACATCCTTATTGGACTACTTTGATCATTGGTGATGGTGTCAACAACCCCGTGTTTGTATCGAGGCAAAGACAAGATTCTCGGTACTTCTTAGAGTTGGTTGAGCAGGTTCAAAGTAGTGATCCCGCCGTATTGCGGAGCGCTACCCGGGTTCTAGAGGAACATCTCGCGTAATCCGGGCGATTCAGCTTTTGAGCCCGATATTGTCGAGAACCCCAAAGGGAGACCACGCCGAAAGAATCACCCAAGTACAAAACGAAAGAAGAGTGGCTTTGAGCACACATCCAGTTCGTCTTCAAAGAGAAGCAGATCTTCAGGTTCAGTTATGAGCTTGTCAACTTCTACAGGTAATATGTTTGTTAATTGTATGTATTGATTATTGATAACATTTATTTGATACGTACCGATAAATTTTATGTTAATTAATTTGATTGTTGTAGGTCGGGAAAGCGTGGATGGACAAGATGGTGTTAGTGGATTTCCATTTTACCGCAGATTTCCCGGGATTCTTCGCCCATTCATTGCTAGATGGACTAATGTCCGAGCGGACGGTAGATCGTGGATTTCGAACTGTTGCAGATTGTTTTTTAGGGAGTGAAGACCATTGGGGTTATATCCGCCAAAATATGGCAAATGAGATTGCTGCTCATCGGGATGTTTACACACATATTTATTATGATGGGATAGACGCAGCAATAAGGCGCATTATTTGGAATGGGGGGGCAGCATCTGAGGCTCATTGGATGGTTACTTCGCAAGACTTGTTTCCTATTGCGCGAGATGTTCAATGCCGCGATCATTTTAGTAGGACTTGGCCCGGAGGGACAACTATATCCGTGTATCACTTGTCCTTCCTTGGCGTGCTTCGAATACACGGTGGGTCCAACTAACGAACTCGTAATTGCACATCTTGGTACCTTTCAACATTATATTAGACTGGAGTTACTTCCCGGATCACCGGTACCACCTATTCATAACTTGTGGCATAACATGCATGAAGATAGTGTTGATGGTTGGGATCTGTTGTATGGTGTGCGACGCGCTTTATGGGATGAGTTACTCTCTTCTTAGTATATAGTACATAGTGCGATCTATTCATTGTAATATTTTATGTAATGTAATTATTAATACTATTTGATAATTGAATTTGAGCCGAATAAGTAGTATTTGATATGATATTAATTTATAATGTTGGATCATATTAATTTATAATGTTGGATCATAATAAGTTCCAATGATTGAAATTGAAATAATATGTTGCAATGATTCAAATTGAAACAATAGGTTGCAATGATTCAAATTGAAATAATAAATATCATCATAAAACCAAAGTCATATAAACCTAACAAAGTAATATCATCAAAAAATGTAACTACATAATACACCCAAAGTAATATCATCAAAAAATGTTACTACATAATACACCCATACATAACAAATGGAATGAGAACATTGAAATGCAATGACTACATGTCATGATGATGCTCGTCCTCAGCAGCGTCCCGTGCCCGATCTAGACGCAATGCAGCATCCCAATCCCGAGCGAGGTCGGCCAACATCTCATATGCCAAAGAAGTGTTGGGTCGCCGGGTCATTGTGCCGATCCTCCGTCCAACGCTCTCGTGGCGTCAAAATGTCGGGCCATCCACTGCAAAAAGTCAGTTAGTTATGTTATGTTATGTATCAATAATATAACATATAAAATAGTAAACAAATAAATGATTATATTGCGTACATAGTGGGTGTTTGAAGTGTTGGCCCGGGCGGAATATGCGTCCTATCTCGCAAAGAATGAGGGTAGGATGGGAATATGTACAAAACCAATCCATGTACTCCCTCGAACACTCTCCGCGACGAGTAACCCGTCTCAACCGTGATACGTTGAGACCCCCCCAAAGATATGGCGTGAACCGCCGCCATGCGCACTCGCCCACGAGACCGAGAATTGAACCTCATACCTCTTCGGGTTGCTCGGTCCGTATGCGAAATCAAGGCTGAATAGGAGGGGTAGGAATGACCTGAACAAAACCCAACCTGTCGCAGTACACGATCCGGGTTGTACGGCTCAATGATACCTCGATAACGTATGAAACCGACATACAACGTCCTCGGAATCATGGCAGCCTGGTCATCCCCATATGGCGTCCAAGTCGACCAAAACGGATAAATGTAATAATTTCATGTTACTAACGTAGTAGTAATATATGAGAACATAATAATATATATTTTACTAATGCATTAAATATTCGTACCTCCGTAACCCGAAGGTTGTCCAAGCGTCTACGAATGGACTCCGGTCGGACGAAATCCTTGCCGACGATGTGATAATCCCACTTCCGTGCCCGGGGATCATGATCACCGAAGGCCGCCCCTCTCGCCGTGGTCGGAAACACGGGAAGTACTCGTATATCCAAAGACTGGAGGAGCGTCAAACACCCGGCAACCTGTTTGCTATCCGCTCTAGACGCAACCCCTAGCCGACGATATAGGTACGCCAAAGCAGTGAGCCCCACGAGTAAGTATGAACCGAATCAAGGTCATCCGGCTCGGTTATGTTCGGGGCATGAGGCGGGAACCACTCTTATCGGTGAAGAGGGTACACCCAAGTGTCGGGAGGAACCATGCGCGAACCCGCACGTCGCCGGACGGCCCCGATCCATGCAAAGTGATCGAAAATCTTCGAACGGTAACGCCACCGTTCCTCCGCACCCGTGAGTCCTCACATAATAACTCCTCACGAGTCAAGCCGATGAGCTCCTCAAACCGTACATACAACTCGAAGTCGGCAAAAAAAGCACTAACAGTCCGACCCTCAATAGGAACACGTAGGATCTCGCCAAACGTCATGTAACATGATCGTCATCTCTCCAAAAGGCATGTGAAACGTGTTCGTGTCGGGCCGCCAACGCTCTACAAACGCCGTAAGTAATGGAAAGTCAAGGTGCCCAAACATAATCCCTGGTAGCCGGGCAATACAAGATCTATCCAAGCGCCGCAACGATCTGGCTGCGGGAAACCCCAAGTCAAGAACGGATCAAATGCCTTTGGAGCGGTTATGGCACAAAGCATAACATCCCTAGCGATCGTATCGTGGTATATACGGGAGCCGACGTGCCCCCGCCAACTAGGAATCGGGGTACCGTCAAGTGGGCCCCCGGGCATCGCCTCGGTAACTAACCACGAAGTATCCCTAGCAGCTCTAGCCCCCTCGACGACCTACTAGATCCGGAACTCGACCCCGAAACAAACCTCCCTCTACTACCCTTCCTCACGAGGCACATGGGAGGCGGCTTCACCCACATCGGCTCCATCGTCATCTCTCATAGCATGATCTAACTCCCGCTCGTCCCCAATATCCCATCCAAGACTATCGGGCGCGTCCTCGGGAATAGGCATCCGGCTAGCCTGAGCATCAGTCCTCGCCCTCCTACTAGATGCATCAACACCACGAGATCTAGTGTGTCGTGGCGTCGATCCCTCAGGACCATCAAGACCCTAATAATACATTATGTTAATTATTTATTATTTATTTAATGTCTACGTTATTATATTGTAATTACTACTAATCTATAACCATTGACACTCTAATAATTACTTAACTAAAATTATAAGGAAAACTAATACTAAGATGCATTAACATTGGTGATGGTGTTAACATAATATTATTAAAATATATTAACATGCGCAAAGTAAGTAAATTAGGGCATTATTATATAACTATTCACTTTCTAATAATTAATTAACTAAAATTACAACAATAAATCATATTAACTTGCTAATATCATTAGTAAACATGCTAATAAAAACAAATACCCTACATAAATTAACATGTTAATAAAAACAAATTAACATGCTAATATCATTACAATAAATAATCGTAATATGCTACTAATATAAAATAATAACATGCTAATATCATTGAAATATTTTAATAATATAATAACATGCTCAAATCAATATATTAACTTATTATATAATAACTATTAAAATTAAATAATACTATTATCACATGCTATTAAACAATTAAATAAATTAAATCAAATAAATTAAATAATACTACCATGTTACTAACATAATAATAATAAAACCTAATTACCATATTATCACACAAATTAACATATTAACTATTCCAATTAAATTTGAATATCTATTGACATTAATTATAAAAGCCCAAATAAACACAAATTATTATTTTTAATTCAAACAGAAATTATTAATACATAAATTACGAACAAACATAAATTATTTAAAATAAACATATAAACATAATTAGAAAAAAACAGAAATTAATAAAACATAAACATAAACATAAATTAAAAAAAGGAAAAAAAACCCTAAATCCCCCCCTCCCTCGCCGGAAAACAGAAAGAAAAAATTTTTTTTTTTTTTTTTCGTAAATGAGGTAACGGTGGATCAATCCGTTACCTCGCGGTGGTCACGGAAACGGATCACTTTTCCGTTACCACCGCAGAGGTAACGTAGATCTTCGAACCTTACCTCTCGCGGTGGTAACGGTAAGATGTCCGTTACCACCGTGTGGTGGTAACGGATTTCTGTCCCCGCATTTACGAAAAAAAAATTTTTTTTTTTGTTTTCGAGTTCTTTGTGTTTTCCGAAGCCTACGTTGGTTTTGACCACAAATAACTACAAAACTAACCTGATTTGAAGATTCCCCGATTTCCTTTCCCTTCTTCCTTGGGCCCATTCTTTTCCGGCGTGTTGTGGTGGTGGTCGGCGTCGGTGTCTTCTTCGTCCTCGCTCTCGTGGTCGCCGGTACGGCCTTCCTCGCCTGGTGGTAGTGGTTGCCGTGTGGTGGTGGTGGCAGTGGTGGTGGTGGTGGCTTTGGGGGTGGTGGTGGCTTTGGTGGTGGTGGCTATGGTGGGAGTGAGGAGTGAGAGTGAGAGAGTGAGAGAGTGAGAGAGTGTTAGAGTGAGAGAGTGAGAGAGTGTGGGGGGTATGGGGTAGTATTTGTAGGGGGTAGTTTAGGAGTATTTTAAAAAAAATACGGGCGATTTCAAGTAAATACGGGCGGTATTTAGTAACCCCCTTTAAGAAAGGAAAAGAAAGCATTGTCATCATGCCCATGAGTGGGATTTAAACCCGCAAACTCATTTACCTCTACATTTCCAGAGAAGATTTTACAAAGAATTGACTGTTGGACTTGTATGTTGGGACTTGGGAGGGTTCAACTCATCAAATCTGCCTTGATGGGGGTGCAAAGCTACTGGTGTAAAATCTTTATGCTACCTCAGAAGGTTATCAAGTTGCTATAGGCTGCTTGTAGGGCCTTTCTTATGGACTGGAAAGTTAAATGCAACCAAGAGAGCTATGGTAGCATGGGACACTCTTTGTTTACCCAAGGCTGCTGCCTGCTGCCTGCTGCCTGCTGGAGGTTGGAATATCACTTGTATCAAGTTGTGGGATCAAGATGTAATCTATAACCTTATATGGAATATTGCCCAAAAGAAGGACAAACTTTGGGTGAAATAATGGATACATGAGTTTTATGTTGAAAGAAGATTCCTTACAGCTCTAGAAGAACCCAAGCAGACCTCCTGAGTTGTAAGGAAGATACTTGGAGTAGTGTCATGGTTTGAACAGGTGAATTGGGGGACTAAGTTGTTATATGGCAGCAACTTCTCAATTAGCTAGGACAATGTATAGGCTATATATATTATGGTCCAAGTGAGAAGGTAGAATGGAAAAGAATACTATGAAATAACCCTGCTCCTCCTAAATATGTTTTTGTTGCATGCCTCACTATCAGATATAAGCCGCCAACATATTATAATTTACTGAAGATAGGAGTTCCATATAAATTATAATTCTCAGTCTGTGCTGTGCAGTGACGGAGAAGACACCAGCGATCATTTATTTAATTTAATATAATTTTGCTGCTGAGGTTTGGAGTATGATGGCTGCCACAGAGTGCCTGGTCCTTGGCAAGCAGAGCTGCAGTGTAGAGAGATGACGGGGAATAGATCTAAGAATCACTTCTATAGAATGGGCTTTACTACTCTCGTCTATCTCATATGGAAAGCTAGGAACTTCAAGAGATTTCAGAATGTGCAAATTAGGCCTTGTGATATATTGTTAAGCAAGCACAAGTTATGATGTTTCAAAGATGTGTTGGTGTTCAAAAGCTTAGGAATTTTGTAATATAACGTCTGTATTCTTAGCTTGTTGATTCTTTTGTTGTAAGCTTTGAGATCTTTGTTTCTCTCTTTGGTAATAAAATCTTTTATTTACCAAAAAAAAAAAAAAAAAAAAAAGCCTAACTTCTACTCCCTCGTTTCCTTTTAATGGTTACACTTACACTTTTCACGCATGCCAATGCAAAACTTTGAGGATATATATCTCTAGTTTTGTATTTGTAATAATTATAAAAAGTACATATTAATAAAATACATACTAAGACGAATCTAATAAGATCCCACATGATTATGTTTTTATTCATGTATAAATCACAAATGAGGGTCAAAGTGCAACTTGTGAATAGTGTAAAATGTCAAAGTGTAACAATTAAAATGAAACGGAGGGAGTATTACTTATTTCAACATATAAAATTCGTTTCTTTCACCTCTTTTCTCTTTCTCACTTCTAAAATGACTAACATTTCATGCATCATGCGAGATCATATACTACTTTTATGGTTCGATACATTACCCCCATAATATTTTTCCCAATTAAACGAAGTAAAAAAATTATATGGACCTGATCCACACTAAATTAAGTGTAGACTTAATGCTAGTACATGTAATTTATGGAGAAAAAGGTCACTAATGTTAAAAAACACTAGATATAAAAGGGGACTAGCTATAGATTGTAATAGTTACTGTGGGAGAAAAAAGGTCATTATGTTATAAAGTGTAACTTTCATTATAATAAACTAGTGTAAGAAAGGGTGGCGTAATGAAAAAGAATTGTCACTATATTATATAATGGTAAATTAGTGCAACTCCATATTGTAAATGGTTACTATATATAAAAAAAGAGTCACTATATCACATGTGTGACTTTGGTCCACACTAATATTATTGTGGACCAGGTCCACACAAGACTAGCCCTTAAACGAATAACTAATATAGAATCACCTTAAATTTTTTTAATAAGGTAAGGAGAAAAGAAGATTAGAAGACCCTCCACACGAGGAGAGCTCCAAACTTATCGTTTACAAGAATAGAGTGAAGAGCAGAATTAGTACAATATTCTATATTAAACTGAGAATCAACTAAATGACCAACGTTGGCGATCCAATCTACTGCTTTGTTTGCTTCCCAATAAATATGACAAATAGCCCACGAAGAGAAAGAACGAAGAAGAGTTTGGATATCCTGAATCACCTTTAATGTTACTTAGGCTCTGTTTGGCAACACATTTAAGTCACCTTGAATAAGTATGTACTAAAAGTTTGAGTCACCTAAAGTAAATAGTCGTGTTTGGGGTAAGAGCTTAAATAAAATTTAAGCTCAAAAATTGACTGAAATTGAGTTGCTATCAAATATAGCTTCTCAATTTAAGGTGCTGAAATTTTCAGCTACCTTATTAGTCAATTTCCTTTCATTACCTTATTAGTTTAATTTATTTCGAACATGTTCCCAAACATAGCCTTAATGTATGACAAACTAATATAGCAACAAATTTTCTAGTATTTTGAAATGAAAAAAAGGGAGCAAGAAGGATCCAAAAGTTTTACACTGTATTAAGCAAAACCTGATTGGTAGCATGTATGTAACAAGTTGAACACTTAAGCCAAGTGTTAGGCTTGAACCTTATAACAACACGAGTTAATTTTTAACCCTTAACCCTACCCCGTAGTTAAAAAACAGCCTAAAACCCCTTAGAACCTCCCCTCATTCACCTGAGCTCCGAAAAAAGAAAAAAAAAGAAGCAAAATCTGTTCCATAAACAGTAGTTTTTTTCTCCCTCTTTTTCTTCAAACTCTTTCATTACTCACTCATCTGTCTCTCCTTGTTTTGGTAAACTACCTTAGGTTTACCAAAACTCTCCAGCAAACACACTCAATTATTAATTTCCTCCAGACATATAAATCAACCACAATTTTGTAACACACACACAAGATTATATATAAACCTACCAAAAACTGAGAAAAACTATACTTTTCCAATTTCCCATCATAATAACTATATATACATACACTATTCTCATTCTCATTCTCTGTCTTTTTATATCTGCATTGTAAATATTGAACTTTATATTTTTGAGGTAGGATGAAGAAGAGGTCAATTACTAATGCAGCAGACTCCTCTGCTGCATCGCCTTCGTCGCCGTCGTCGTCGTCTTCGTGTGTTGTTGATTATCATAATCATTATCAAAATAATCAGTTAATTAATGATATTAATGATAAGGATGAAAAACCTCCTAAGCCTAAAAGAACTCGAAGAAAAAGAGTTTCTGTTAATCCTAAAACCCAAAAATGTCCCATTAACCCCCCTGCTAATCGTCGTAGCTCCATTTACAGAGGTGTCACCAGGTAATTAATTTTGTTTTTGTGGAAATTCAATTATTCACATTGTTTTTTCACTTCTCAATCTCAATTTCTTGTTTTTCTTTTTCTTTAATAAAAAAATAATTTAGAGTTGATCAAGGGGTTTAAGCTTAATGTTTAATTGGGTGTTCTTTTTTTTTAATTTTTTTTTATTAATTATTGTTAATTGGTCTTATGAACTTTGATTAATTTGCATGTGGGTAATTTGGGTTTTTTTTTTTTGTGGGTGGAAATTGCAGACATAGATGGACAGGAAGATTTGAAGCTCATTTATGGGATAAAAGTTCTTGGAATAGCATTCAAAACAAAAAAGGAAGACAAGGTAAATTTATAAATAATTCTGAAATTCTCTTAATTTTCAAAATTTTTCAATTTTTTTTTTAAAATTTCATGTAATTAAAAGAAATGGTAAGTGTTCTCATGGAGATCCGTAATCTCGGTTAATTAATTTTAATTTATTGAGTAGTGTAAGGTTGGTGATAATGATACTGTAGTACTTTCTACTACTTAATTAACTAATTAATTCAATTTGTCGTATTATTATTATTATTATTAATTTATTTAAAAAAAGTGTTAACGTTATTCGGAGTTTGTTCTGCCAACTTGCTGACTGTGTGCGTTTTTTGTCTCTCTGACTATCTCCCACAACGTTCATCTTCCTCCGGTTCCTGCTCCTTAGTTTATTTGGGTAAGTTTAAATCTCATTTATATTTTGATTTAATCGCGTCCTCAAAAAAATGTAACATATATTTACAACATTCAGAAAAAAAACACACACACACACATGCACTACTTTGAATATTGGCATTCACGGGATTTTATACCTTTCTTTTGGTTGATTTTTATAATACGTCATTTTCCTTTAATTTTTAAAAAATTATGTCCAATTTTTAAGTTTTTTTGTAATAATGCAAAATTATTATTGTAAAATTGGTTTTTATTTTTATTTTTATAAAGCAAGTTATTATACCGATAAAAAGAAAATTGCTCCCTCTGTTCTGAAATAAATAAAACGTTAAGTACTTGTAAATGTAATAAGTTATTGTAAGCCAGCGTCACCTGAGACACCTGAGTATTTGTGGGGTGGACAATGCAGGAGCATATGATAGTGAAGTAGATGCAGCGCGGACGTACGATCTGGCGGCACTTAAGTACTGGGGACCAGAGACCACATTAAATTTTCCTGTGAGTACCTAAGTTTGTGTGCAACTAAGTAAAATCATTAAATTTATACAATTGATTTCATAACCCAGAAGGTCTTGTCAAATGTCAATTTCCAGTGGTGTTAATTGTTAATCTAATTTGGCGACTTGCACCACTTTCTTTCCACTTCATGCTCCACAACATGTTGGTCGTGCTGTCCAAGTTGATATCGTAATTAAAAGTAGTCACAAAATTTGAAATTTAATAATTACACTATGGTATGTTTGACTCATGTAGATAGAAAACTACACAAAAGAGGTTGAAGAAATGCAAAATGCAACCAAGGAAGAATACTTGGCATCATTGAGACGAAGAAGTAGCGGATTTTCGAGAGGTGTCTCTAAATACCGTGGTGTGGCTAGGTACATTTTCGAGGAAAACGATATAAATATCTTTTGTTTTCAAATTAGGAAATTTCAAACTTGAATGCTACCAAAAATTGACAATCTTAAATAAATGGTGCGTTCTCTTCTACTATACTTATTTGAATGGAATTTGTTAGAGATTGATTGGACCTAATCTGAGTATCACCTTATTTACACGTGACTGAACCTCATTAGCCCTAAAACTTATTTTTTATATGGGAAGAGAGCGCACCCTAATGCAGAATAATCCCAACTTTGACGTTGTGCTCTGATAATAATGCTAAATGATGATTACAAGTTTGCTTTCAGGATTATTATTAGAATATGTAAAGGTAGGATTAATCTAAAAAGATGGTCAAAAAGTTTGAATTCTTCATATTGTCTTTTCGTGAAAATTATGGGTCATGTGACCTCCTTGCATGTCTAATTTTGCAATTTCTTTTTTTTTTCCTGATTTGGTAATCGTAGGCATCATCACAATGGAAGATGGGAGGCACGAATTGGGCGCGTTTTTGGGAACAAATACCTCTACTTGGGCACTTTTAGTAATGTCCTCTCTCTCTCTTTCTCTTGTGCTCGCTCTTGTTTGATGAGTTTAGGATCACGAGCACACACGCATATATGTGGTCAGACAGTGTGATTATCATAATAAGAGGGACAAAGATACTTAATATTTGGACAGACCCTTTTGGTGTGGTCACTTTTCCGTGATCATCATGTATATATGCCACTAAAAGAATATGATATGAAGGAGAGGGGGTGAGTACGGTACGCTAGATCTGCCACTAATTAAAATATTTGCATTTGCGGACTCACGTGGCGTCACGTGAGTCTAGCATTGTGAATCCCTTTTGGGAAGGGGTTGCTTGATGGGATACTCTGAAGAAGATTATTAAGATAATATATTACTTATTAGGTAGGGTTTTGGTGAAGATTATGATCCACCAAGATTCCTACTCTTTGCTTAAACCCTGTTACACATGACTAATACATATGCAGTTACTTATGCACCCCCACCTTACCTAAAGGACAAGATAAAGTCAATTTCATCAGGGAACAACAGGAAAAAGAAAAGAAAAGAAAAGAAAAGAAAAGAAAGAAATCATTCTTAAGTAATGAAGTAGATTTGAGATTACTAGTATTTGGTAGGCCCTAAATTCTGTCTTTCTACGTAGGGATAATCTGAGTAGTTGAGAAATAGGCTTTTAAGAGATATTGAGATGAGCACTAAAAAAAATAAGGGGGTAAATGTAAAGATATATGAGAAAACTTTATATGTTACATAGGGCCACTTTATGCATGCTAGTGTAGGCCTACCATCTTCCATTCCTCAACTATACTTAGAGCACATGGGAGCTTCATGTACAAATTAATGAGAGAAGAATATCTTTTTGTGACTTGTTTGATGATGCACAATATTCCTGGGTTTATTTAAATGACAATTTAGCTGTAAGTCTTGACTAAGTGATTAAATTGGGGCAAGAATAGGTTCAACTAAGTACTACTCCTTGGATAGTAAAGGACACGAAATAGTTTGTTCCTTTGGGTTAAAGAGTGATTGAAATAGTTATAAGTCGATTGATACTGTATGGAAAATTGAGTTTCTTTTTTCTTTCTAATTTTTTTTTCCTTACAAAATTTGATCATTGTCCCAAAGTTTTCCCCAATCCACTGATCGTTAATAACGCGTAACTTTAATTATGCACAAGAGAGAGTTGAGGGGTTAGAGAAGTACTATTAAAGTGGGAGAATATTATCTCAGCCTTCCACCGATTTTAGAGACTTTTTGTTGCTTATTTGGTCCCTCACCCATGTTTCATTTGAGTTGGCAAAATCTCCTGCCTTAAATGGTAAGGTGTCTTGTTAGTAGTTGGGGGATATCATGCTAAAAATCATTCTGTAAAAGAAAAACAAAACAAATTAAATTCATAATTCTGTCCCTCACCCATATTTGCTTGCTCTGGATTTTCATCAAAGTTCTTATTAAAGATTTCCATTTTTTTAATGTTGTTTGATTTTCCTCGTCTTCACAGGGGAAAGGAGGGCCTGAGGGGGGTTAGGAGAAGGATGGGTTATGGTCAACAAACAACTTATACTAGCTAGTTGGATGGGGTCACATGTGGACTGGTTTCATGCACATCTTATTTTGGAAGTTCACCTCTGACTAGATCTCACTATTATTCAAATTGCTTATGATGATCTGTGTTTAACATATCTCCTTACCTGGTGATATTATCCCTAAGAAAAGCCTTTTTTCTTTATTACAAATTATACTTTGTTTCTTCTTGTTTCATCTTTATGGGGGGGCCTAAAATCGAGACAAATCCCATTACGTCGTCTCCAATTTTAATGGTGTTATGTTTCTTTGTCTATATTCATATCTAAAGCTTTTGAAATTGTTGTCATAAAGATCAAAAAGGGTGTTAAAGAACTTGAATACATAGTTTTGCGAGTCCGGATCCTTTAAAGTTTTAATAAAACTCTACAAGGTAGAGTTGTATCTGAACCTTACATTTTAAAATCAAGGGCTCATATTAATAGGAAGGAAAAATTAGGGGGTGGATTTTTATGAGAAAAAACAGGGGGGATTTTGGAAAGATAATATATGAGCCATTGATTTTTTATTCAATGGTTGATATTGCTCAAACTCTACCTTGTAGAGTTATTTTAGAACTCTAGAGGATCCAAACACTAGTTTTGCTACCAATTTGAAGCTTCTCTCCGAATGATTTTGAGGTTTAGTATCAGTTACACATTTTCAAGGCTTTGTTCTTTTCACCCTACAAAATTAAGTTGTAGGAGAAATAAGTTCATAAAAGTCCAAATAAATTCGTTATGATACCTTAGAATAAGGGCGACTATAGAATCACCAATAAAATAAGTTTTGTACTTTTTTTAGTTCTAATAAAGTTCGGAGAAGAATAAAAGTTATTCACTCTTAGCTATATTACTTGGGCTCTTCCTTTTATCTTTAGTAGCTGTGCCGGGTACTTGATACTCTAACATGGTGTCAACATATTGGCCTAAACTACGGAATTTCAATAATAATTAGCTGAGTTTTATGTTCGGAAATAGTTGAGTCGGACGCTCGAAACCTACCCATATCTGACGCAAATGCCCGAGTTTGGGTAACATAACGTCTTGGTGGGCGCGGCTATGGGTTTCAATTCTTGGTTCCAACATTAATTAAATGATCATGGGACTGTTTCTTTTGTCTCTGGTTAGAAAAAATTATAGTTATGGTGCAAATCCATAGTTCATCTCCATTTTTGTAATGTAGCTTACTTCGAGCAATGAGCAGTTTTTTAAGGCAGCAAACATGAGTCAGTTCATCTCCATTTTTGTAATGTAGCTTACTCAAATTTTTGTATCATCTTCACTTAAGGTTCACAAGAAGAAGCAGCAGCAGCGTATGATCTGGCTGCAATAGAGTACAGAGGCACAAATGCAGTAACTAATTTCGACATTAGCAACTACATTGGGCGTGTAAAGAATCTTTTGCCTAAAGGTCAATCACAACAACCGAATCCCAAGCAAACTAAAACCATAATCCCACAACGGCAGCAACAACAACAACAACAAATAAAACAACAGGAAGAGGAGGAAGAACATCAAGAACAACCAGTAGTGAAACACCGAGATTTAGCAGATATAGAACAACAAGAACAACATATGGTAATCCCATCTCAGCTCGAGGAGTCTAAGCTTGTTAACTCCAGCGATGATCACTCGTCCATGCTCGGGATGAATAGCCCAGAGGATGACCGAGAAAACCCATGGAGCTTTTGCTTGGACGCGGGAGTTTACGACCCCCTCTTAGTCCCCGATATCCCCTTCGAAGAAGACGGCAGGTTGCTTGATTTATTCGATCAGACGGGTTTTGAAGAGAATATTGATATGATCTTTGAGGGGGAAGGAAATTTGATTAGTATGGGTGGCACTTTCTTTGATGGCACAGAGGTCATAGGTTGTCAAACCATAATTAAAACTTCCGAGGATTTAGATAAGAAGATTGAAACTTTGCCAAAGGTAGAGGAAGATTCAGTTTATTTTTCATCGTCATCTCCGTCATCACCTTCTTCAATAACTAGCTTAGTCTCATGTCAATTGTAACGCTCAAAGAGCGTTTCTTGTCTAATAACTGTTTTTTCCCATTCCCCTTGTTCGCGTTTTTAGTTTGGTTATCTTGTTTTCGGGTTTTCGTTCTATGAGCTTTGTGTTGGTTGAGGTTTGTTTAGGCTTCTTTTTCAACCTCAAAGTTTTGTGGTAAATTGACGCTGTTATGACTTGTGAGTATAGGAAGAATTCCAAACATGGCATTGCTCTTTCTGTTGTAGGGAAATTACAAAAAATTTTGTTTCATCAATTCAAGTTTTCTTAGTGTTGGAAGAAGAAAAATGCAGAAATTACTCATGTTGTGTACTATTTTATGCATGTTGTTTTTGATATATTGGGTTTTGAACTAACTTTTATTATTCTGATTTCGTTTGTTGAAAGCAAACTAATGTCAAGGTTATCTTAACTTGGTAATGGACTCTCCGGGTCAATTAAGTTAAGTTAGGTAAAGGGACTGTGGAAGCTGTCTTGTGTGGGTGGAAAGTGGATAGGGTAAGTACACTGGTTAATTTTTGTCTCTTCTTCCTATATACGGATTGACATCGTCACAAATCACAAGTTTGAAGATTTTTTTGGCCCAATATAGTGACTTGTTACTTGGGACCAAATATAGTGACTTGTTAGGATAAGATGTCTTGATTTTTTGTTTGTTAATTTAGCAAGAAAAAATGAGCTACTAAATAGAGATCATGTACTGTTTAACATGAATTAGCTACACAGACCGGCCCCTTAGGGGGGGAATCTTACTTCCAACTTCCAAGGTGCTTCTCCATTGGGGTTCAATCTAAATAATTTTTATGTTCATGGTTGTAAGATATAAATGTTTAATATTAGATCAAGAGTATGTTTTGGGTGTAACATGTTACACCATAACTTATGGTGTAACAAAGACTCACATATGCAAACTAAAAAAAAGGCAAACTCACGCATTCATTTGATACAGATTCAAAAGCACCGAAATTCACGCATCACTGATAGGCTGTCCTATACCTGTCAAAAATAATTCCTGCAAACCTTCTAACAATGTAGTAGGGTAAGTAGGGTCGAATCCACAGAGAGATGGTCGTTTTAATCTAACTTCTAAGGTATAGAGAAACTAAACAAAATAAGGAATATTGAATTAAAGTTCTAAACTAATCAAACTACGAAAATCAAACTAAAAAGGATCTAGGGCAATGGTTTACCATGTTTATAACTATAATCTATCAAAATATCATCAATGGTTCAATGAATCAGATATCTAGAGCACATGTTAATCCTACGGTCGGACATTAACGCTCTCAAATCAACATATGCTAGTACGGTCGCTCAACATAATCAGATTTGCTAATTGTAGGTAAGCCTCTAAAGAGTACTATCTCTCGATCTATGACTCGATATTAGCAATATTTAATCAGACAATTGATCAGATTGCAAGATTAATAATATAAACACTAATCAATTAGAAATATCAAGACTAATCAAACCGTGAATATATATCAATCAATAATCATATCATATAAACATGGATTCCCAAACCCTTAAAAATAAGATTACTCAATCATAAAACAAAGAATAAAAACTACATCTACCACGGAAAACATAATTAAAGAAATCAATGAAAGAGAGAGAATGAAATAATAAATTAGAATTAATGAAGAACATGAAAAACTAGGGTTTAAACTAAATAAAGAAAAGAAGAAAACTAAAACTAAACCTAAAACTAAGAAATAACGTGCTAAAGGAGTAGAGATATCTCTAATCTAAATAATATTCAATAACCTCATAAGACAAGGAAAGTAAGTTACAAAAATAAGAAAAGTTGAAATATCATTAACATGGGCGGAATTAGTGATCCGCACGTACAAAAACAGATTCCAGCAGAAACAGTCCCAACTTCGGAAAGGCAAGTCTCCTCGAGGCGTGCCACCTATCGTTGGAAAGATCTTCAAGTCTAATTTCCAAACCTGCTGGAATTATTTGATTCTTTTTTTTTTTGACAGGAAGAAAATGGATTTCATTCATAAGAAATAGCCAAACGGCACTTACAATCAATTCCTGAAAAACTGAAAATTCCAACACATGTATATAACACCTTAGAACTAGATACATCGCAGATTTGATTAAAAACAGCTTTAATAAAAAAGTTCATCCGAAGCAATACACTCTGTGAGTTCGCTCTGATTCGGCTTAACTTCCGCTGATGCATAGTCGTTTGGGTGAAAATACTTCTGTGGTCTTCTAGATTCTTATTATAGAGAATATAGATTGCTAGATCTCCCTTTTTAATCAGACGAACAAAAAACCACATTAAACACCCTAAAATAAATACCATCTTTTGGATGGGATATACTTATTGGAAGCAATTAAAGGAGTTTTTGGGGCTTACCACTGGTACGAACACCAGTGGAAGCCCCTACAAAGATTCACAGTTGAGGCCAAGAAGAAAAGAGATGAAAGAGGAAAGAGAAAGAGAAAGAAGGGTAAAGAATGAAGGAAAAACCTTCAAAAAAGAAGAAAAACCTAGCGATGAAGGCTAGGAAAAAACCCTCCCAAGGAGAAACCCTAGAGAGAAAATACCCACTCAAGGAGAGACCCTAGAGGGAACCAAAGGGGGCAAGATGGTATCACATGAATTTCTAAAGTTAGGTAAAGGGACTGTGAAAGTATCTAACAGGGCCTAGATCTTTCATTTTGAAAGCTTGAGAGAGGAGATTTTGAAGTTCAGTGAGTGTAGAAAGGTGAGAGCCACACAGTAGGAGGTCATCAACATAGATGAGGATTAAGGTAATGCTGGTGGGGTTGTTTTTGTGAAGAGACTATAATCAGACTTGGATTGATCAAAGCCTAGATGTGTTAAGGTTTGAGAGAGCTTGCTGAACCACTGCCTGGGGGACCTGTTTTAGGCCATATAATGCATTTTTGAGTTTGCAAACTTGCACAGGGTGTTTTGGGAGGGGAGGGAGGGATAGTATTCATTTCTATTCTGCTGCCAAGATCAATATAACCCATAGGAAAATTCATGTAGACTGTTTCAAATAATTCTCCATGTAAGAAAGCATTACTTACATCCATTTGCAAGGTGTACCAGTTGTACGTTGCAGCTACAAGTAGAAGTGTCCTGACTGTAGTCATTTTTGCCACAGGGGCAAATGTCAATGAGTAATCAACTCCATATTATTGTTTACATCCTAGTATAACAAACCTAGCTTTGTATCTCTCAATTGTCCCATCTGGGTTAAATTTGGTTCTAAATGACCATTTTGAGCCAATAGCTATTTTGCCATGAGGTATAGTAACTACATCCCATGTATCATTGCTTTCCAAGGCTTCCAACTCACTGTTCATAGCTGTTACCCATGAGCATGAGTGACAACTTCTTTAAAAAACACAGGATCAGGGATACTGGTGAAAGAGGCAAGGAAGCAGTGAAATTGAGGAGCAGTGTAAGTGTGAGCTAGGTTTGACATATGAGATTGGAGTGAGTAACATAATCTTGGTGCTAAGATGGAGGGACATGAGTCCTGGTGGATTTTCTTACAGGAGAAGGTGGAGTGTTTAATTGTGAGGGAGAGGAGTTGATGTGGTGACTTGGTGTTGTTGTAGGTGAGGGTTGAGTAACTCTGGGAGAGGGAGGAGGTGTACGTGTAATAGCCCGTACCAAAATACCTTATTAAATAAGTACTTTTATAACAGCGGAAGCTCCAGTCTTGGGCGAACTATTACTTGGATCCCCTTAAGCCTAAGTTTAAGAGAATGAGCATTTTACAACATGAACTATTAAAACTTACTTACAAAAAAACCATCTTAACTTCATAATAAAAATATTACAAACCCAAAATACACCATGGTTTTTCAAATATTGTCCACCATGCTAACATACCACAAAACAATACAAGTCTCCAAAAGAGCATCTGACATCCATACATAAACATTAACAGTCACCTGCAAAACGATAATCAACTGCCCCCACCGAGACAGGTTCAAAGAACAAAACACAAGTTAGCAAAGCTGAGTACACAAGTAGAACTTTAGGAAAAATATTATGGTGGCTGAATCTAGTTTTTTTCTTCCGCAATTACTTTATTTCGAAAAACCCATCCCAAAAGAATAATAACATGCAACACGTCAAGTACTCACATCCTTGTTGCTTTCTTTCTATCATTATACTTCTTTCTATTAGTTCAACATTATTGATATCAATCAATATCATTTAATCCTTATGGGGAAAGTGAACACGATTAGAGAGGGGTCACCACGACCGACTGTCTCTAAACTGTGGGGGTCGTCACCCTCCTATTTACCATATGCTTGCAAGACTTTCAGGACATGTCCCTAGCAGCTACGAGACACCAAGAACATATAATCATATGCACTTGGGTTCTTCCATCAAGAAAAACTTATCAATATTTTGACAGTAAAATATGGCCCTTGATTCATTCACAAGATCAATTATTCAAGCAAAACATTCCAACATTTACTAAGAAAACTTTTATTTCTCATCTTGCAACTCATAACTCCACAATCAATCAACAAGAACATATAATCATCCCCAAAGAAACACATGCAAGGAAAAACAATTTCATATAATACTTATAAATTTGAAGATACAACATAAATTTTCCCAAAACCCACATGCATGCACTTATATAAAACAATTCTTTTACCCAAATCTCATTTCACACCCCAAAGAGAGTTAGTGACTTGTGTACCTTAATCCCCTTTACTCAACTCTTCTTTCTTCCTCCAAAATGCAGAATTTTGACCTTCCTACAATCCTAAAGTGTTCATATGAGTTCATTCATCTTACCTCAAGATATTAAAAACAAAACTTCCTCTTTCCAAAAAAAAATCAGCTTACCTTCACATTTTTAGACTAGAGTTTGGGTGTGTTTTTCCACTCCTTGAAAATTTTCTTTGGTAATACCTAGTATACACATCAAGGAAAACAAAAATGAGTTTGCATGTAAGATTGAGTAGAAAATGAGTGAGAAATTCAAGAGAGAAGGTAGGGTTTCAACCTTAGTTCTTCCTCTCTTTTTTTTTCCTCTTTCCTTCTTTTTCTTTCTTCCTTATTTCTCTCACTTTCTCTCTCCTATTTTCTGATTTTTGGGGGATTGAGCTTGACGGGGTATATGGGTTGGAAGTTGGAGTTTTGAGAGTTTTAGTGGGTGATGACGTGGATAACTATTTTTCTTTTTTTTTTAGCTACCTTTACTTTCCTATCCTCCCAACAACTATTAAATCAAACCTCTTGAATTTATCCACTTACATATTTTAATTCAACATTGTCCCTCCTTTGTCTTTGTTGTGCCCAAAAAAAAAAATATTAACTTATGTCTTCTTTGTCCACCAACCTCATATACTACTTTACAATCACCCTTTATAACTTCCTAAATACGATTCTTACTATATTCCTAAAAATGATCCCATATCACCAATTACATAATATTTTCTTCTCTAACTTCTTGACTAAAATAACAGAGATATAAGTACATAAGTCATATACCATAAACATATCAGAATTTTCCTATCTCTAGGACGTATATGATAATATAGAGAATAATTAAAAGTAGAATATTCGTGCTGTTGGGGTGACTATTACACACTTCCCTTCTTTAAGAAGTTTCGTCCCGAAACTTAGAATTGTACTTTAAAATAGATGCGGGTATCGTTCTTTCATGTCTGACTCCCTTTCCCATGTAGCTTCTTCTTCACCATGATTCGTCCAGAGGACCTTCACTAAGGGTATTGTTTTGTTCCTCAAATTCTTGTCTCTGCAATCCAGTATTCGCAATGGCTTTTCTTCATAATTCAAGGTCTCATCAAGTTGCAGTGGTTCATAAGATAGTACATGAGATGGATCATATACATATTTCCGGAGTTGGGAGACATGAAAAACATTATGAATTCGAGATAACTCCACTGGCAAAGCTACCTCATAGGCTACCTCCACAATCCTTCTTAGTATTTCGTATGGTCCTATGAACTTGGGGCTTAGTTTCCCCCGAACTCCAAACCTCACTACTACATAATTGACCTAAGATAACACTCTGTGGTAACACTTTTTGAGATTCAACTTTCATTTACACATAGGTAACACTTTATTGATATGTAACACTTATAAGTAACACTTTTTGATATGTAACAGTTTAACGGTAACACTTTTTCATAGGTAACAATTTGATGGTAACACTTTTTGATATGTAACACTTTAAGATAACACTTTTTTTTTATAGGTAACAGTTTAACTCTTCAAGGTAACACTTTTTGATATGTAACACTTTAAGGTAACACTTTTTGATAGGTAACATTTCAATTTTAGAGGGTAACACTTTTTTCGTAAGTAATACTTATAGTCTTTTAGGTAACATTTTAGGGTATAGTATGGTAATTTAGTATCTACGCTAGCACTTATAGAGGAACCTCTAATGCACATATATTTTTACATAGTAAGGGCTCTTTGACAGATGGGCAGAAATGTATAATAAAACATCTTTGGCATTAAGTAAGCTAACTTTTATTAGACTTAAGATTGTTTTATTTTTTTTATTTTTTATGTTCGAGTATAATATGAATCTTAAACTTTTTTTTTATTAGATACCAATTCATCAAAAATTCAAAGTATAGCCCGAATCTTGAGCTTTTTTTTATTGATTTTATTTTGTCAAAAGAAGTCAATTTTTACTATCAATATATATTGGCATTACTTTATAAATTAACAATTGTGCAAAATCCTATTTTTTTAACATTAACAATTGGGTCAAAAACTTAAATATAGTTATAATCTTTGAATTGTCATGTTTTTAATACATCTATTAAATTATTTAATTTAAGTTATGATTAAATGAATTTTGGGTATTAAGGAAGCAAAACAGTCGAGTAATATTAGGCCCAAATTGGAAACCAAAATATTTTATTTACCTCTCAAAATCAGCAACCCCCCCGCCCCCGCACCCACACTCAAACCTCAAGGCTCAAACCCTCATTCTCTCTTCTCTGTTTTCCCTCACGTCTCCCTCTTCTCTCCTACCTGTGCTGCCGCCTCGGACCCCCTGCCCCCACCCCCCAAACGTTTTCCCTCCTTTGGTGCGTCGACATCTATGGTATGTCGTACGTTGATTGTTGCTCATGCCCCAATTTATCTCTCTTCTAATCGCATTTACCTCCGTTTTCTGCCTGCTCTGCTGCTGCGGGGTAGTGGTGCAGCCGTGGCTGTGATACCGCCGTCTCCGATGCTGTGTTACCGCCTTCGCCGGTGCTGTGATACCGTCGGCGCCGTTGCTGCTTCAGGTGCTTGTTTTCTCTATGTAATCAGTTGTGTTTAGCTCTCCTAAAGGTACTACACCCTTTTCTCTCCTTCCTTTGATATTGTTCTTGCTTTTTCCAATCCTAGTTGAAGATTAGTAATTGGATTGTGGATTGTGTTGCTTGTTGTATGATGTAGCTGATGCTGTTTAATTTATGATCTAGCTAATTGGATGTTGTTATTGTTTCTTCTAGTTCTCCAAATTTTTACAAGAGTTATAAGAGTTAATTATGTCGATTTGTTCAATTAAATTGAGATATCTTGAATTTAGAGAGCGATACTCCAAAATATGCTATAAGATGACCTAAAGAAGATGGATTTTTGATAGGTAATGTAGGCAATATTGAGCTGAATTTTGGGTTTTAAGAGTTCCTTTTACATTGTGATTCTATAATAATGTCATGTTTTGATTTTGATTTTTATTGATATGTGATTTTAATGCTGAGACCCTATGTGATCAAGTGCTTTTGAGAGAACTTATCCTTAGCAGATATACTACTGTTTTGTAATGTTTGCTTTGACACTGTTCTAAGCATATGAACTTTGACACTACTCTGAGCATCTGAACTTTCACAAGGTATTCTAAATATTATATCCTTAAACACAACTTTCCAGGACCTCTGTTGAGTAGTAACCTTCTTTTCAGTTTGAGCACACCTAATGGCGCAAACAAATTATGCAAATTGAGCACCATATAGTCTACCCTTCTGTGATTTATTTTACTGACTAATAGTTATTACAGTCTCAAAACTTAGGTCACCAAGTCTTCTATGTATTCTCAGTTGTCCCAAAGCTGCATTCCAGATGCTAGCACTGAATTGACATTGAAATACAGATGATCAGGTGTAATTTTCATTGCTTAGTTGATGTAGTTTTCTTATGGCGGAAAGGTGGTGCGAATGGATGGTGAAATGATGGCTGAAAAAGTGGTAAGAGCTACTGTCACTACAGCAGGTTTGAAGACTGTTTTAGGTGGTGTTTATGGCAGCAAAGGGTGGCGTTTTGAGCTGCAACTTTTGCTAAAATGTAGGTGATTTTGAGGGTTGCAAAGGAGGGTTAAGGAGGGCTATAATGGCAGCAAAGGACTGCAAATTTTTGGCTCTATGTTTGCTGCCACTGTTGTGTGTTTTATTTGCTGTAATTGATGGTTTTCTTGGGCGTGACATTGGGACTATTTTGCTGCTTCAATGGCAGCTTCGTTGCTGTAGTTTGAAGGGATTATTACGGTGATATTGAGGCTGTTTTGAAGAGGTGAAATGGTGATGATATATATTGTTTTGATGATGGAACTTAAATGTCTGATGTATAATTTAATGATTTTTGAAAATTTTTCAAACTTTTTGAAGAAAGTAGAGTATATTGTTAACTTTTTTAAAAATGTCTTGTGTATAATGCTTGATGCACAATAAATTTTTTTAGATTTTTCTGTGTTTTTACATCTCTTTCCCCTCCCCCTCTCTAGCTCTCTCTGGATGGCTTTCATGTGGCACTTAAAATAATTCCCAGGGTCATATCACATTGATCGTTGTTCAAATGTTACCACTTCTCTCTATATGTATATTTGATATTTTCCTTTGTTCCATTATTCATTGTTTCTGAATTCCTAACATGTTTAATTTTTTTGCCTATTAATAGATTATATTGTTTTAGAGGATCTCACCTTAAATGTTTCTTATAGGATCAAGAGAACCAAGATGATGAATTGAAGTAGCATGTATATCAAGAGTTCAGGACCAATAGGAAAATGTATACATTGGGCGAGATGACGGAAGATGGATAAGAGATACATGACTATTAGATTTAGTTTCAGATTACCATATGTATTTGATGCTTGATGGATCATTTGATTTAATATTGAAAAAAATATCGTTTGGTTTATGTTGAAAGTAGCACTAATATGTGTACATAACTATATTATCATAATAATATAATTGTCATTCATATATCAAATTTCTTCTTGTTTGATTATTACTTTTATTTCAATATTTATTCCTAATAAAGAAAAGTGTTACCTATAACTCACAAAATGCTACATGAAATGGGAAAAAAGTGTTACCTAATAATGCACAATGTGCTAAATGAAAGGGAACAAAGTGATACATAATGTTGAATAAAGTGTTACTATAGGTTAATAGCAACACTATAAGATGTTACTAATTATTAAGAAAATGTTACTTAAGAAATTACGAGTAACACTTCAAAGTGTAATAATAGGTATTGAAAGTGTTACATAAGTAGATTTTAGGTAAAACTTGTAAAAATGTTACCATAAGCTTTCAAAAGTGTTACTTAATAGCATAGGTAACACGGGCAGATGTAACACCCATTTAAGTGTTACTTATTAGCTATTGTAACACTTTAGACACTTTAAGTAACACTTTTTAGGTGTTACTATAGTCAATTATGTATTAGTGCCTCTTCACTCCACGGGTTGGTGATACTTTAAGAAATACTTTATCCCCAACTTCAAACTCAAGCTTTTTCCTCCTTAAGTCGGCGTACTTCTTTTGTCTATCTTGAGCTAACTTCATCCTCTCACGAATGATCCTAACCTGCTCCATTGTCTCAAGTATCATTTCTGGTCCTATCATGACTCTTGGGTGCACATCATCCCAACAAATAGGCGTACGACATGTTCTCCCATACAGAACTTCATATGGAGACATTCCGATTCAGAACTGGTGACTATTATTGTAGGAGAACTCTATCAATGACAGCTTTTCCTCCCATGAACCTCCAAAATCTAAGACACAAGCTCGAAGCATATCTTCTAGTGTTTGTATCGTTCTCTCAGTCTGGCCATCAGTGGCAGGGTGGAAAGTAGTACTCAATTTTAGTCTCGTACCAAACGCTTCCTGCAATTTCTCCCAAAAGTTGGATAAGAAACGGGGATCTCGATCTGAAACAATTGTCTTCGGGGCTCCATGAAGGCGTATCACCTCCTTAACATAGGCATCTGCCATTTGCTTCAGACTCCATGTTTCCTTGACATGTATAAATCTCGCAGTTTTGGTCAATCTATCTACAATGACCCATATTGCATCACTTCCCTTTCTAGTTCTTGGCAAACCCATTACAAAATCCATTGACACAAAGTCCCAGTTCCATTCTGGAATCTCCAGTGGCTGCAACAATCCAGATTCCTTTTTCCTATCAAACTTCACTTTCTGACAAGTTAAACATCTAGCAACATATTGAGATATATCCCTTTTCATCCCTTTCCACCAATAAGTCTTCTTTAGATCATGAGTCATTCTATCTCTCCTTGGGTGTACTGAGTATGAACTATTATGCGCTTCACCCATGATTCGATCCTTAAGTTCTCGAATGTCGGGTACACACCATCTTCCGTTCATTCTTATACTTCCATCATTATGAATATGGAACTTCTTCCCCTCTCCATTTTCTATCTTCTTATAAATCTCTTTCAAAAACAGGTCAAGCATTTGTTTCTCTCTGAGTTCCTCCAAAAGTGTTGGCTGCGCAGTTAATGCAGACAGACACCCTCTCAATTCTCCTCCTTTCACTACAATCAAATCTGAACTCCTCATTTCTTCATAAAGTTCGTGAGGTACTGACAATAACGCATTAACCTTTCTCCAGGGTCTTCTACTCAATGCATCAGCTACTCTATTCGCCTTCCCGGGGTGATATTGAATGTCGATGTCGTAATCTTTAATCAGCTCCAACCATCTAAGCTGTCGTAGGTTCAATTCCTTCTGAGTGAAGATGTATTTTAAGCTCTTGTGATCGGTGTAGATTTTGCATGAGACTCCATACAGATAATGTCGCCATAATTTCAGCGCAAACACCACAGCCGCTAATTCTAAGTCATGAACTGGGTAATTCTTCTCGTGCGGTCGTAACTGGCGAGACGCGTAGGCTTTTACTTTTCCGTGTTGCATAAGTACACACCCTACCCCTTCTTGAGGCGCATCGCTGTACACCTCAAATCCTTCTGTTCCAGATGGCAAGGTCAATATTGGAGCAGTGGTCAACCTCTTTTTTAATTCCTGGAATGCCTGTTCGCACTTGTCCTTCCATTCAAATTTTGTTGTTTTCTTTATTAAGATTGTTATGGGCGAGGCTATCTTTGAGAAATCTTCCACAAACCTACGATAATATCCTGCAAGTCCCATAAAGCTCCTTACTTCAGACACATTGGTTGGTGCTGGCCACTTCATCACTGTTTTTATCTTCTCCGGATCCACCGATACTCCTTCTCGTGAAACCACATGCCCTAAAAATTTCACCTCCTCAAGCCAAAATTCACACTTGCTTAACTTGGCATATAACTGATTTTTCCTCAAAATACTCAATGTGTCCCTTAATTGCTTTTCATGCTCCTCCCGATCTTTAGAGTATATCAAGATATCATCAATAAAAATTACCACAAATCGGACCAAATGTGGCTTGAAATACCTTTGCATCAAATACATGAATGCAACTGGTGCATTGGTTAACCCAAAAGGCATTACTATGAACTCAAAATGACCTTATCTCGTTCTAAATGCAGTTTTAGGTATATCTTCTTCGGCTATCCTCATCTGATGATACCCCGATCGCAAATCTATCTTTGACAATATACTTGCTCCTCTTAACTGATCAAATAGGTCATCTATTCGCGGCAATGGGTATCTGTTTCTCACAGTTATTTTGTTCAATTCCCTATAATTAATATATGCCCTTAAGGTTTCATCTTTCTTTTTCACAAATAGAACTGGGGCTCCCCACGGGGATACACTAGGTCTTATATAACCTTTCTGCAAAAGTTCTTCTAATTGCTTCTTTAACTCCACCATCTCGGCTGGCGCCATACGATAGGGTGCTTTTGATATCGGTGTAGCATTAGCAATCAAATCTATATGGAAATCTACCACTCTTCGTGGGGGTAATCCTGGCAAGTTTTCGGGAAATACGTCAGGGAATTCTCTCACCACATGTATGGCATTAATCTCTTGAGTGAGTTCTGTTAACATACTGATCTCATGATTTAGTATCTTCTGCTTCCTTTTCCTAATCTCCTGATTAAGGTTTTCTCCTCTCATCTCCCTTGCATTTTCTTGGTAAATCACTTTTTCCCCTACTGGTGCTCTTAAACAGATTGTTCTAGCATAACATTCTATTACAGCCCTATGTTTGCCCAGCCAATCCATTCCCAAAATTACATCATATGACCCTAAATCAATAGGTATCAAATCTACCTTAAACTTGACTCCACCTATTTCAATCTCACAATCCTTTAATTTTCCAGTGCAATTAACTAAAGTTCCATCGGGAATACATATTACCATTTCAATCGCTGCTACATTGAGTTTACACTTCATTTTGGCTATAAAGTTATTAGAAATGAAAGAATGGGTAGCTCCTGAATCAAACAAAACATATGCATTAGTTGAGCATACATTAAATAAGCCAGTTATAACAGTACCTTCCTCGGCTTCAGCGTTGGGTTCTTCGAATTCTTCGCCTTGAATGGAGAAGACTCTTCCTTGGATCCTTCCTTGACCACCACGAAATCCACCTCGTCTACTACCTCCTTGATTTTGTCTGAAATTCCCTTGGCCTGTACCCCAACCTTGATTCACAGGCCCTGTTTTGCTAGCATACTACTGACAGGCTAAAGTCGTATCACCTAATTAAAAGTAATCCTAAAGTCCTCTAACAAATAGTAGTAAGGGAAGTAGGGTCGAATCCACAGGGAAACGGTGTTCTTTTCCTAATTGTCGATCAAATCTAGATTATAGGGAACGAGTGTTTGGTTGTAATTATACTAAACTAGACAATAACTATATCAAGCATATCAATAAAATAAAGTCTAGGGCGTAGGTTCACCAATGAACAATATTCCAGGATGAAACACAACAATCAATAATGAATAACGCAGTCAACAAGTTGATTTCCTCTAAATTAACCATAGAATGATATTAACAGGCTCTCGTAATCTATTAATACTAACTCTACCTATTGAAACTAGCCTTAATATCAAGTTTATACCTCTCGGCGCATAACCTAATATTGCAATACTATAACAATCAAATCTGGCCAAATCGGATTGTTTAGAGATAATACATTCAATTGGAATCAACATACATCATCAAAAATCAATACTTTATCAACATCCCTTCATAAATATTCATGGATCCCCTTAACCCTAGAAATAAACTACTCAATCATAATTAAAGAAAACATATTCATGATGAAACAAGTAAACATGGTGAATCAATAATCAAAGATTGAATAAGAATAACAAGAGAAGAGAAGAAATACCAATGTAGGACAATCATGCAAAAATCCAAACTTCTATTCAAAATCCAATGTAAAAATGGAAAAGAGTAATACTATGGTTCTCGAGTAACTAAAAATGTGCTTAGGAAAACTAAAGCTGAAACTATCATGTAAAAACCGTCCTCTATCAACCCTAAAAAGATAAGTATTTATATGAAAATAAGAGTCAGCGCAACACGCGCTTCAAAACGCATAAAAATCGCCCCGCCAGGGTTGCTGGGGCGGATTTCGCCCGACCGGGCGGTCGTCAGGTCATTTTTTGTAGAAGTGAAATAGCGCCCCGCCCGGTCGGGCCCACAACAAAAATATTTCTGTTCTTCCAAATCTTCTCCAAAAGATGAAATTTGGCTAAGAAAGGGCGCCCGGGCAGCTGGGGCGCATTCCGCCCGGCCGGGCGATCGTCAGCCTGCACAAAATATCTACCTTCAGAACGCCATAACTTCTTCGTTATTCGTCGGAATTAGGCAAGTGACCACTCGTTGGAAAGCTCTTGAAGTGTAGAATCTAACCCATTTGAAATCACTGTATTTGGATTCGTAGAAATTGAGATATAGTCAAAAGAGTGGACTGGAGTCATTTTTCTACTTCTTTCACTATTCGCTTTGCTTGAAAACTCTTCCAACTGAATGCTCGTGCTCTCAAAAGTACATCATCTCTTGTAGTGATATAAATGAGTAGGAAATGCACTAAAACATGCTAATTCCTACAATAAACAACTTGAAACTACAAACACACTACAAGGAGCACAATTAGTACTAAAAATGGCTCCGAAGAGCGCAATTAAGGCTAATAATCAATGAGGGACGGGGGTAGAAACTCTTTATAAAATAGACATACCAGACTCCCCCAAGCTATACCTTCGCTTGTCCCCAAGCAAAGCACAACATGAACATGAATATAATTGCTTCACCCCTCAGATAAGAAATTCAGGCTCAAATATTTTCAAACTCAAAATCCTTCAAGTAAGCAAAATTCAAGTTCAGTTGTTCAGATCACCCTGACCACCAATCACCTAAGGAAACAATCAAATGCAGCTGCCCTACATAACATGCAATTCTCGAAAAGGTGCTCACCGAGGTGTCACTGCGCTCAATTTTGTGGCAGGCATAATATGTGCCCAAACACTCACCAACCCAACCATAATAGCCCTTCCCACTCACACTCTCATGTGTTTAGAAAGGTATAATATCGCTCGTCCTAGCCAGGTCGACTCAAATAACAAACATACTCTTTAACTTTGGCAAATTGACTCAGTATCAATCCAGTAAATAATCAAACAAGTGCTCAAGAAGTCTTTCTCAGGGTTGAAATGGGGCTCGGGTAGAGGTAAGGAAATTATATAGGGAATGTGGTGGAAAAGCCAAGAAAAGGGAAGCAAAAAAAACACTAGTAACAGGACTAGGTGTGGCCGAAACAACTCCCATGGCATCAAGAACATGACCAAAATAATAACTAACTCTAAAGTCTCAAGAACCATCCAATACTCATCATTTTCAGCTTAATTTTCAACACTTTTTGAAATTTAAAGAGTGAAGATCATAGAGATTTTTCAGATTTTTCACTATCATTTTTCACTTTATTTTTTCTTTTTCTTTCTTTTCTTTGTATCAACATAGACATTATTTTACAACCAACCCATAGAATCGACCACACATCATAGTACCAACCTAACAAATGCTCCCCCAAGCTAGGCTTTGGGACAATAAACATTGTAAAGGCTCAAGGCATGCAATGTGGCGTAATATCAAAATAAAAAGTCATTAGGCTCAGCAGGGCTAGGAGGGAAATTAATTCATTTATCAACTCTGAGGCTTAAAATTAAACAAAAGAACGCCTGTATCACAACACATGTCCAAAGTTACCAGAATTCAACGAGTACATTGCCAAAATCAAGATCAGAATGCTACCAGGAACTAACACACAAGAATAGATTGGATATGGACGTAAATCCATAGGCAACAATGAATCCTCACAGTCTAACCAGTTCAAGCATACAGTCAAAGTAGGCACTTTATCATCAAAATCCACTCAAGATCAAGGCAATTAGAGATCACATCACAACATTACAATCACAAATGCCCAAATATCCCGTATAGTGAGTTAAATCATTTTTCAAAGCACAATTCGGGGCACAGGGAAGCAATCAATCCATTCATATTCAACTCGTATTTTTGGTATTTTTTCAGTAATATTTCATTTTTTTGTGATTTTTCATTCTTTTTGAAAGCAGTTAAGCTAACTTAACTAAACTAGAAAGCAGTAAAAAGTAAAAGAAAAGCAATACTTACAGAAATCCTCCCCCAAGCTGAACTTGGCAATGGCCTCATTGCAACAAGGGAAAGGAAAGGGACATGGACATCAGCTGTCCATCAACCTGCATCCAGCAGTTTCATAACTGCTTGCTTTACCACCCCTTCCAACCCGTGTTGGACCTGAATGCTAGGAGGGGTGACCCTCATCAAGAGGAACTCGATGCTCATTGGGGCTTAGTCCTATCAAGTCATCAGTGCTATACCCAATTGTCTTTTTGTGAGTCGTCAAGACCGTTAGAAATTGTTCTTCACCTGCAATAAACTCTAAGACAGGCACATCATATGAGGTATCACTGGAGGGGGAATGGGGCATGCAATCATGGGTCGGGCCATCAATACCATCAACCTTATAGCATGCTTCCTCTAGCATAGGACTTTTCAAAGCGATGCTCAGATTAAAAGTGACCTCATCATCTCCTACAGATAGTGTAAGCTTACCATTTTTCACATCAATTAGTGCACGTGCAATATGAAGGAATGGCCTACCCAAAATAATCGGAATTTGCGTATCTTCCTCCATGTCAAACACAACAAAATCAACGGGAATAAAAAATTTACCTACTATAACAGGCACATCTTCTAGAATACCTAGGGGGTATTTAACAGAACGGTCAGCCATTTGCAGAGTAATATTGGTAACTTTTAAACTTCTCATATTTAATTTTGAGGAAACAGATAATGGCATAACACTCTCATTAGCACCCAAATCACATAATGCTTTATCAATGAATAATCGACCAATGTGACAGGGAATAGAGAAACTACCAGGATCTTTTAATTTTGGAGGAGACTTATTTTGTAAAAAGGCACTACATTCCTCAATAAATGCAACTGTCTCCACCTCATTAAAAGCCCTTTTTCTAGTCAAAATATCTTTCATGAATTTTGCATAAGCAGACACTTGAGTAATTAATTATGTGAAAGGGACTGTTACCTGAAGATTCTTGATGACTTCCAAAAACTTACCAAATCGCTTTTCCAACTTACTCTTGAGTTGACGATTGGGAAAAGGAAGTTTGATAGGAGGAACCTGAATAGCAGGCTTCTTGGCTTCATTTGTCTCTCCATGTTTAGGTGCTTGCTTAGAGTTCTCCTTGTCAGTTTCAGGTTGATCTTGGACCCGTTCCTCATCGTTCCTCCCACTCGCAGTATCATCAGTAGGCATGGGTGGTCCATCATAATGAGAACCACTGCGGAGAGTGATGGCGTTTGCCGAGTCTGTTGGCTGAACAGATTGTGCTGGAAGAGCACCTTGTTGTCGAGTAGAGTTCGAAGAAGCCAACTGTGCCAACTGGTTCTCCAACATCTTGTTATGAGCTAGAATGGACTCAATCTGTGCCTTGTCGGTTTGTCTGTCTTTTTGCATCTGCAGCATCATATTTCTCATCTCAACCATCATGGGATCGGCAGGAGGTGCTTGTTGAGATGGATTGAAAGGTGGTCTAGAGAAACCGGGAGGAGGTTGATAAGGTTGTTGGTAGTACCTCTGGTTCAATTGTTGTGCCTGTGATTGTGGTGCAGGAGGATTTCGGACATTAGTGCTCTTGTATGACAGATTCGGATGATTGCTCAATCCTGGATTGTATGTGTTGGAGTATGGGTTGTTCTGCCGATATGATTAAAAGGCATTAAATTGTTCGACCGAACTCCGACACTCCTGTGACCAATGTCCAACTATACAACAATTTTCACACAAGATCTCAGATGTAGTACCTAAAGCAGCAACACTCGCGGGAGAGGAAAGTTGCAAATGATCTAGCTTATTACTAATGGCATTCATCTGTGCAGCCAATAGGGATATAGAATCAATCTCATGCTTCCCTCCCTTGTTAGCTAGTCCACGAGGGTTGCCATATTGAGAGTTGTGGACAGCCATCTCCTCGATTAAGTCATGTGCGGCATCACTTTCTAGTTTCATGAATCTCCCGTTTGCCGCAAGCTGAACTAGGAACCATTTTTGTAGACCATGATGGGGACATTCTCTCTGGAGGTCCTTGAATCTTTCCCAAGCCTCATACAAAGATTCGTCATTACCTTGGATGAAATTTGTGATCTGACTACGCAGCCTGGCCGTCTTCCCTGGAGGGTAGTACTTCCTGTAGAAGGCTAAGGCCAAGGTATTCCAGTATGTGATCCCAAGAGTGGTGCGATTAATCCCATTGTACCACATCTTTGCCTTGTCTCGAAGTGAAAATGGGATAAGAATCTCCTGAATTTGATCTTGTGTTACTCCCTACTGCTTAATAGTAGAACAATATTGGCTGAAGTCCTGATAATGTAGATTAGGGTCTTCATTAGGTCCACCACCAAATTGTTTCCTTTCGATCATATTCAGCAATGCATGTTTGATCTCGAAATTGACAGCTTCAATTTCGGGGATTTGATTGCTCTTGGGAAGTTCAGCCAAGGAGGGCTGGGAAAAGTTAGTAAGTCTCCGAGCCATTTCTGATTCTCTTGGAGTACTAGGAATAGTGCGTCTAGAATCAGAATCAGAATCATAATCCAAAGGGTTATCTCCCCCGACCCTGAATTATCTCGCAATTGTCTGAAGAAGTTCTTCTGTCTATGAAAGGATCTTTCAATTTCAGGATCAAATGGAAACCACCTGAACTCAAACTCCTGCGCATAGACGAACTAAAGAACAAACAATTAAGAGATTATGTCCCAAAGAACAAGTGTTCTCTGAGACGAGAATGAATAATCTAGACTCTAAAACAATTAAAGGAAATGAAACAAAACCGTGTCCCCGGCAACGACACCAAATTTTGACAGGCTAAAGTCGTATCACCTAATCAAAAGTAATCCTAAAGTCCTCTGACAAATAGTAGTCAGGGAAGTAGGGTCGAATCCACAGGGAAACGGTGTTCTTTTTCTAATTGTCGATCAAATCTAGATCATAGGGAACGAGTGTTTGGTTGTAATTATACTAAACTAGACAATAACTATATCAAGAATATCAATAAAATAAAGTCTAGGGCGTAGGTTCACCAATGAACAATATTCCAAGATGAAACACAACAATCAATAATGAATAACGCAGTCAATAGGTTGATTTCCTCTCTCGAGTTGAAATTAACCATAGAATGATATTAACAGGCTCTCGCAATTTATTAATACTAACTCTACCTTTGAAACTAGCCTTAATATCAAGTTTATACCTCTCGCCGCATAACCTAATATTGTAATACTATAACAATCAAATATGGCCAAATCGGATTGAATAGAGATAATACATTCAATAGGAATCAACATACATCATCAAAAATCAATACTTTATAAACATCCCTTCATAAATATTCATGGATCCCCTTAAACCTAGAAATAAACTACTCAATCATAATTAAAGAAAACATATTCATGATGAAACAAGTAAACATGGTGAATCAATAATCAAAGATTGAATAAGAATAACAAGAGAAGAGAAGAAATACCAATGTAGGACAATCTTGCAAAAATCCAAACACTTATTCAAAATCCAATGTAAAAATGGTAAAGAGTAATACTATGGTTCTCGAGTAATTAAAAATGTGCTTAGGAAAACTAAAGCTGAAACTATCATGTAAAAACCGTCCTCTTTCAACCCTAAATTGTTCAATCCTGGATTGTATGTGTTGGAGTATGGGTTGTTCTGCCGATATGATTGAAAGGCATTAAATTGTTCGACCGAACTCCGACACTCCTATGACCAATGTCCAACTATACAACAATTTTCACACAAGATCTCAGATATAGTACCTAAAGCAGCAACACTCGCGGGAGAGGAAAGTTGCAAATGATCTAGCTAATTACTGATGGCATTCATCTGTGCAGCCAATAGGGATATAGAATCAATCTCATGCTTGCCTCCCTTGTTAGCTAGTCCGCGAGGGTTGCCATATTGAGAGTTGTGGACAACCATCTCCTCGATTAAGTCATGTGTGGCATCAATTTCTAGTTTCATGAATCTCCCGTATGCCGTTGGCTGAACTAGGAACCATTTTTGTAGACCATGATGGGGACATTATCTCTGGAGGTCCTTGAATCTTTCCAAAGCCTCATACAAAGATTCGTCATTACCTTGGATGAAATTTGTGATCTGACTACGCAGCCTGGCCGTCTTCTCTGGAGGGTAGTACTTCCTGTAGAAGGCTAAGGCCAAGGTATTCCAGTCTGTGATCCCAAGAGTGGTGCGATTAATCCCATTGTACCACATCTTTGCCTTGTCTCGAAGTGAAAATGGGAAAAGAATCTCCTGAATTTGATCTTGTGTTACTCCCTACTGCTTAATAGTAGAACAATATTGGCAGAAGTCCTGATAATGTAGATTAGGGTCTTCATTAGGTCCACCACCAAATTGTTTCCTTTCGATCATATTCAGCAATGCAGGTTTGATCTCGAAATTGACAGCTTCGATTTCGGGGATTTGATTGCTCTTGGGAAGTTCAGCCAAGGAGGGATGGGAAAAGTCAGTAAGTCTCCGAGCCATTTCTGATTCTCTTGGAGTAGTAGGAACAGTGCGTCTAGAATCAGAATCAGAATCAGAATCCAAAGGGTTATCTCCCCCTGAATTATCTCGCAACTGTCTGAAGAAGTTCTTCTGTCTATGAAAGGATCTTTCAATTTCAGGATCAAATGGGAAGCCACCCGAACTCAAACTCCTGCGCATAGACGAACTAAAGAACAAACAATTAAGAGATTTTGTCCCAAAGAACAAGTGTTCTCTGAGACGAGAATGAATAATCTAGACCTCTAAAACAATTAAAGGAAAGGAAACAAAACCGTGTCCCCGGCAACGGCGCCAAATTTTGACATGCTAAAGTCGTATCACCTAATCAAAAGTAATCCTAATGTCCTCTAACAAATAGTAGTCAGGGAAGTAGGGTCGAATCCACAAGGAAACGGTGTTCTTTTACTAATTGTCGATCAAATCTAGATTATGGGGAACGAGTGTTTGGTTGTAATTATACTAAACTAGACAATAACTATATCAAGCATATCAATAAAATAAAGTCTAGGGCGTAGGTTCACCAATGAACAATATTCCAGGATGAAACACATCAATCAATAATGGATAACGCAGTCAACAGGTTGATTTCCTCTCTCGAGTTGAAATTAACCATAGAATGATATTAACAGGCTCTCGTAATTTATTAATACTAACTCTACCTATTGAAACTAGCCTTAATATCAAGTTTATACCTCACGGCGTATAACCTAATATAGCAATACTATAACAATCAAATCTGGCCAAATCGGATTGAGTAGAGATAATACATTCAATAGGAATCAACATACATCATCAAAAATCAATACTTTATAAACATCCCTTCATAAATATTCATGGATCCCCTTAACCCTAGAAATAAACTACTCAATCATAATTAAAGAAAACATATTCATGATGAAACAAGTAAACATGGTGAATCAATAATCAAAGATTGAATAAGAATAACAAGAGAAGAGAAGAAATACCAATGTAGGACAATCTTGCAAAAATGCAAACTTCTATTCAAAATCCAATTTAAAAATGGAAAAGAGTAATACTATGGTTCCCGAGTAACTAAAAATGTGCTTAGGAAAACTAAAGCTGAAACTATCATGTAAAAACCGTCCTCTTTCAACCCTAAAAAGATAAGTATTTATATGAAAATAAGAGTCAGCGCAACACGCGCTTCAAAACGCATAAAAATCGCCCCACCAGGGTTGCAGGGGAGGATTCCGCCCGACCGGGCGGTCGTCAGGTCATTTTTTGTAGAAGTGAAATAGCGCCCCACCCGGTCGGGCCCGCAAGAAAAATATTTCTTTTCTTCCAAATCTTCTCCAAAAGATGAAATTTGGCTAAGTAAGGGCGCCCGGGTCGCTGGGGCGGATTCCGCCCGGCCGGGCGGTCCTCAGCCTGCACAAAATCTCTACCTTCAAAACGCCATAACTTCTTCGTTATTCGTCGGAATTAGGCAAGTGACCACTCGTTGGAAAGCTCTTGAAGTGTAGAATTAACCCAATTGATATCACCGTATTTGGATTCGTAGAACTTGATATATAGTCAAAAGAGTGGACTGGAGTCATTTTTCTACTTCTTTCACTATTCGCTTTGCTTGAAAACTCTTCCAACTCAATGCTCGTACTCTCAAAGGTACATCATCTCTTGTAGTGATATAATGCACTAAAACATGCTAATTTCTACAATAAACAACTTGAAACTACAAACACACTACAAGGAGCACAATTAGTACTAAAAATGGCTCCGAAGAGCGCAATTAAGACCAATAATCAATGAGGGACGGGGGTAGAAACTCTTTATAAAATAGACATATCAAACTCCCCCAAGCTATACCTTTGCTTGTCCCCAAGCAAAGCACAACATGAACAAGAATATAATTGCTTCACCCCTCAGATAAGAAATGCAGGCTCAAATATTTTCAAACTCAAAATCCTTCAAGTAAGCAAAATTCAAGTTCAATTGTTCAGATCACTCTGACCACCAATCACCTAAGCAAACAATCAAATGCAGCTGCTCTACATAACATGCAATTCTCGAAAAGGTGCTCACCGAGGTGTTACTGCGGTCAATTTTGTGGCAGGCATAATATTTGCCCAAACACTCACCAACCCAACCATAATAGCCCTTCCCACTCACACTCTCATGTGTTTAGAAAGGTATAATATCGCTCATCCTAGCCAGGTCGACTCAAATAACAAACTTACTCTTCAACTTTGGCAAATTGACTCAGTATCAATCCAGTAAACAATCAAACACGTGCTCAAGAGGTCTTTCTCAGGGTTGAAATGGGGCTCGGGTAGAGGTAAGGAAATTCTATAGGGAATGTGGTGGAAAAGCCAAGAAAAGGGGAGCAAAAAAAAAACTAGTAACAGGACTAGGTGTGGCCGAAACAACTCCCATCGCATCAACAACATTACCAAAACAATAACCAACTTTAAAGTCTCAAGAACCATCCAATACTCATCATTTTCAGCATAATTTTAAACACTTTTTGAAATTTAAAGAGTGAAGATCATAGAGATTTTTCAGATTTTTCACTATCATTTTTCACTTTATTTTTTCTTTTTCTTTCTTTTCTTTGTATCAACATAGACATTATTTTCCAACCAACCCATAGAATCGACCACACATCATAGTACCAACCTAACAAATGCTCCCCCAAGCTAGGCTTTGGGACAATAAACATTGTAAAGGCTCAAGGCGTGCAATGTGGCGTAATATCAAAATGAAAAGTCATTAGGCTCAGCAGGGCTAGGAGGGAAATTAATTCATTTATCAACTCTGAGGCTTAAAATTAAACAAAAGAACGCCTGTATCACAGCACATGTCCAAAGTTACCAGAATTCAACGAGTACATTGCCAAAATCAAGATCAGAATGCTACCAGGAACTAACACACAAGAATAGATTGGATATGGACGTTAATTCATAGGCAACAATGAATCCTCACAGTCTAACCAGTTCAAGCATACAGTCAAAGTAGGCGCTTTATCATCAAAATCCACTCAAGATCAAGGCAATCAGAGATCACATCACAACATTACAATCACAAATGCCCAACTATCCCGTATAGTGAGTTAAATCATTTTTCAAAGCACAATTCGGGGCACAGGGAAGCAATCAATCCATTCATATTCAACTCTTATTTTTGGTATTTTTTCAGTAATATTTAATTTTTTTGTGATTTTTCATTTTTTTTGAAAGCAGTTAAACTAACTTAACTAAACTAGAAAGCAGTAAAAAGTAAAAGAAAAGCAATACTTACATAAATCCTCCCCCAAGCTGAACTTGGCAATGGCCTCATTGCAACAAGGGAAAGGAAAGGGACATGGACATCAGCTGTCGATCAACCTGCATCCAGCAGTTTCATAACTGCTTGCTTTTCCACCCCTTCCAACCCGTGTTGGACCTGAATGCTAGGGGGGTGACCCTCATCTAGAGGAACTCGATGCTCATTGGGGCTTAGTCCTATCAAGTCATCAGTGCTATACCCAATTGTCTTTTTGTGAGTCGTCAAGACCGTTAGAAATTGTTCGTCACCTGCAATAAACTCTAAGACAGGCACATCATATGAGGTATCACTGGAGGGGGAATGGGGCATGCAATCATGGGTCGGGCCATCAATAACATCAACCTTATAGCATGCTTCCTCTAGCATAGGACTTTTTAAAGCGATGCTCAGATTAAAAGTGACCTCATCATCTCCTACAGATAGTGTAAGCTTACCATTTTTCACATCAATTAGTGCACCTGCAGTATGAAGGAATGGCCTACCCAAAATAATCGGAATTTGCGTATCTTCCTCCATGTCAAGCACAACAAAATCAACGAGAATAAAAAATTTACCTACTCTAACAGGCACATCTTCTAGAATACCTAGGGGGTATTTAACAGAACGGTCAGCCATTTGCAGAGTAATATTGGTAACTTTTAAACTTCTCATATTTAATTTTGAGGAAACAGATAATGGCATAACACTCACACTAGCACATAAATCACATAATGCTTTATCAATGAATAGTCGACCAATGTGACATGGAATAGAGAAACTACCAGGATCTTTTAATTTTGGTGGAGACTTATTTTGTAAAAAGGCACTACATTCCTCAGTAAATGCAACTGTCTCCACCTCATTAAAAGCCCTTTTTCTAGTCAAAATATCTTTCATGAATTTTGCATAAGCAGGCACTTGAGTAATTAATTCTGTGAAAGGGACTGTTACCTGAAGATTCTTGACGACTTCCAAAAACTTACCAAATTGCTTGTCCAACTTACTCTGGAGTTGACGATTGGGAAAAGGAAGTTTGATAGGAGGAACCTCAATAGCAGGCTTCTTGGCTTCATTTGTCTCTCCATGTTTAGGTGCTTGCTTAGAGTTCTCCTTGTCAGTTTTAGGTTGATCTTGGACCCGTTCCTCATCGTTCCTCCCACTCGCAGTATCATCAGTAGGCATGGGTGGTCCATCATAATGAGAACCACTGCGGAGAGTGATGGCGTTTGCCGCGTCTGTTAGCTTAACAGATTGTGCTGGAATAGCACCTTGTTGTCGAGTAGAGTTCGAAGTAGCCAACTGTGCCAACTGGTTCTCCAACATCTTGTTATGAGCTAGAATGGACTCAATCTGTGCCTTGTCGGTTTGTCTGTCTTTTTGCATCTGCAGCATCATATTTCTCATCTCAACCATCATGGGATCGGCAGGAGGTGCTTGTTGAGATGGATTGAAAGGTGCTCTAGAGAAACCGGGAGGAGGTTGATAAGGTTGTTGGTAGGACCTCTGGTTCAATTGTTGTGCCTGTGGTTGTGGTGCAGGAGGATTTCGGACATTAGTGCTCTTGTATGACAGATTCGGATGATTGCTCAATCCTGGATTGTATGTGTTGGAGTATGGATTGTTCTGCCGATATGATTGAAAGGCATTAAATTGTTCGACCGAACTCCGACACTCCTGTGACCAATGTCCAACTATACAACAATTTTCACACAAGATCTCAGATGTAGTACCTAAAGCAGCAAGACTCGCGGGAGAGGAAAGTTGCAAATGATCTAGCTTATTACTGATGGTATTCATCTGTGCAGCCAATATGGATATAGAATCAATCTCATGCTTGCCTCCCTTGTTAGCTAGTCCGCGAGGGTTGCCATATTGAGAGTAGTGGACAGCCATCTCCTCGATTAAGTCATGTGCGGCATCAATTTCTAGTTTCATGAATCTCCCGTTTGCCGCAGGCTGAACTAGGAACCATTTTTGTAGACCATGATGGGGACATTCTCTTTGGAGGTCCTTGAATCTTTCCCAAGCCTCATACAAAGATTCGTCATTACCTTGGATGAAATTTGTGATCTGACTAAGCAGCCTGGCCGTCTTCTCTGGAGGGTAGTACTTCCTGGAGAAAAACTAAGGCCAAGGTATTCCAGTCTGTGATACCAAGAGTGGTGCGATTAATCCCATTGTACCACATCTTTGCCTTGTCTCGAAGTGAAAATGGGAAAAGAATCTCCTGAATTTGATATTGTGTTACTCTCTACTGCTTAATAGTAGAACAATATTGGCAGAAGTCCTGATAATGTACATTAGGGTCTTCATTAGGTCCACCACCAAATTGTTTCCTTTCGATCATATTCAGCAATGCATGTTTGATCTCGAAATTGACAGCTTCGATTTCGGGGATTTGATTGCTCTTGGAAAGTTCAGCCAAGGAGGGCTGGGAAAAGTCAGTAAGTCTCCGAGCCATTTCTGATTCTCTTGGAGTAGTAGGAACAGTGCGTCTAGAATCAGAATCAGAATCAGAATCATAATCCAAAGGGTTATCTCCCCCGACCCTGAATTATCTCGCAATTGTCTGAAGAAGTTCTTCTGTCTATGAAAGGATCTTTCAATTTCAGGATCAAATGGAAACCACCTGAACTCAAACTCCTGCGCATAGACGAACTAAAGAACAAACAATTAAGAGATTATGTCCCAAAGAACAAGTGTTCTCTGAGACGAGAATGAATAATCTAGACTCTAAAACAATTAAAGGAAATGAAACAAAACCGTGTCCCCGGCAACGACGCCAAATTTTGACAGGCTAAAGTCGTATCACCTAATCAAAAGTAATCCTAATGTCCTTTAACAAATAGTAGTCAGGGAACTAGGGTCGAATCCACAGGGAAACGGTGTTCTTTTACTAATTGTCGATCAAATCTAGATTATAGGGAACGAGTGTTTGGTTGTAATTGTACTAAACTAGACAATAACTATATCAAGCATATCAATAAAATAAAGTCTAGGGCGTAGGTTCACCAATGAACAATATTCCAGGATGAAACACAACAATCAATAATGAATAACGTAGTCAACAGGTTGATTTCCTCTCGCGAGTTGAAATTAACCATAGAATGATATTAACAGGTTCTCGTAATTTATTAATACTAACTCTACCTATTGAAACTAGCCTTAATATCAAGTTTATACCTCTCGGCGCATAACCTAATATTGCAATACTATAACAATCAAATCTGGCCAAATCGGATTGAATAGAGATAATACAATTAATAAGATTCAACATACATCATCAAAAATCAATACTTTATAAACATCCCTTCATAAATATTCATGGATCCCCTTAACCCTTGAAATAAACTACTCAATCATAATTAAAGAAAACATATTCATGATGAAACAAGTAAACATGGTGAATCAATAATCAAGGATTGAATAAGAATAGCAAGAGAAGAGAAGAAATACCAATGTAGGACAATCTTGCAAAAATCCAAACTTCTATTCAAAATCCAATGTCAAAATGGTAAAGAGTAATACTATGGTTCTCGAGTAATTAAAAATGTGCTTAGGAAAACTAAAGCTGAAACTATCAAGGAAAAATCGTCCTCTTTCAACCCTAAAAGGATAAGTATTTATATGAAAATAAGAGTCAGCGCAACAAACGCTTCAAAACACATAAAAATCTCCCCGCCCGGGTTGCTGGAGCGGATTCCGCCCGACCGGGCGGTCGTCAGGTCATTTTTTGTAGAAGTGAAATAGCGCCCCACCCGGTCGGGCCCGCAAGAAAAATATTTCTTTTCTTCCAAATCTTCTCCAAAAGATGAAATTTGGCCAAGTAAGGGCGCCCGGGCAGCTGGGGCGGATTCCGCCCGGCCGGGCGGTCGTCAGCCTGCACAAAATCTCTCCCTTCAAAACGCCATAACTTCTTCGTTATTCGTCGGAATTAGGCAAGTGACCACTCGTTGGAAAGCTCTTGAAGTGTAGAATCTAACCCAATTGAAATCACTATTATTTGGATTCGTAGAACTTGAGATATGATCAAAAGAGTGGACTGGAGTCATTTTTCTACTTCTTTCACTATTCGCTTTGCTTCAAAACTCTTCCAACTCAATGCTCGTGCTCTCAAAAGTACATCATCTCTTGTAGTGATATAAATGAGTAGGAAATGCACTAAAACATGCTAATTCCTACAATAAACAACTTGAAACTACAAACACACTACAAGGAGCACAAGTAGTACTAAAAATGGCTCCGAAGAGCGCAATTATGACCAATAATAAATGAGGGACGGGAGTAGAAACTCTATATAAAATAGACATATCAAGTACCCAACACTACTTTGGCCTTGCCTGGCCCCCTTCCATCCTTCTCTGGAAATCTTTTATCATATCACCTTCCTTCTGGCATAGGAAACATATATTCCTACCCGCACAGTTCTTCCCTCTATGGCTCTTTCCACACTTTTCACACTTCACATCTCGGTTTTGGGGCCTCTGGTCATACGATGTTCCTGAAGATCGAGTTGCAAACATCTTCCTATAAGACTCTTGCCTTGGCTTCTTACTTCCTCCTTCAACACCTTTACCTCCGTTCCTCCTCTTAGTGACCTCCTGCTCACGCTGATCAATTCTTCCGAGCACTAATGCTCAATCATATAGTTCTTGAAAACTCGTGTAATGACCTACCCTCTTTTGGTACTTAAAGTTTAACCCTTCGAAGAACCTAGTCATTTTGAGCTTGTCTGTACTCACAAAGTCCGGTGCAAACCTAGACAACTCGGTGAACTTTGCAGCATACTCAATCACTGACAATGCCCCAAGCGTAAAAATAGAAACTTATTCTCCATCCTTCGCTGCAAAGAGGGTGGGTAAAATCTCTCTCTAAGTTTTTCTAAGAACTTTTCCCAAGTAAATCCAGGCTCTTGGGCTACATTTTTGACTGTTTTCCACCACATGTCAGCTTGGCCTTCAAGATAAAAGGAAGCTAATCTAACTCTTAACTCCGTTGGACAATTCACACAATCCAGCAATTTCTCCATATATGAGATCCAATTTTCAAATTTTACAGGGTCAACTGTTCCATCATATGTTGCGGGTTTATGAGCCGCTATACGTTTGTAAAACTTACTTTCTTCGTCATTCTTACCCTGTTGTTGATTTTCTTATATAGACAATAGTCTAGAGCTCATGTCCTCTAAAACTTTTGCCCTAGCCTCTGCTGAGTTGGGTCGAGGTCCTTCTTCCGCCATAATAGTTTGTATACTCTAACAAGTGCCTAAATAATAAGATAGCTTAAAGTAAATAAGATACACATAATGTGTTACCACATAACAAGATTCAATACCAACTACAATAACACACAAACTCTTGGCGTCTAGATAGCCAAGCTCAAATTCAAATCCAACCCTTAAATTCAAGCATAGTTTTAGGGGTTTAGGGAATTAGGGAAATAATACATTTTCTAAAAAAAAAAATCCTTGCAAATAGAACAACTCATAACATCTTAACAAATAAACATAACTAAGGAAACTTGTTTTTCCACCATTCTCTAGTCAATGTAGATATATTCTCGAGCATAGCCACTCCCATCGCTGCTAGCACTTGTAGTCTCATCTCCAGGCTCATAGTTGGGTCCACAAACGCTGCAACTACCCTCATTGACCCCTATGCTACTACTAACGCTCGATCCATTAGTTCGCCTCGATCTTTCCCTAGTAAATTGTCTCTGATATGGATGACTTTTCTTTTCCTTTCTCCTGTGCTGCTCCCTATTTTGCAAATGGGCTCTCATAGCTCCCCAATGTGGGTCTTTAGTCACAATAGGCTTACCACTTTGGTTCATCTCATTAATGGTAATCTCTATTTCTGCCATGACCTCATCAATTGTGACTTCCCACCTGATTTCTCTCTTATCAACATCCTCTAACCACTAGTAGAAAAAAGTTGATTTGCGTCTCCTGAATTTTGTCTCACAACAGGTAAAACGACGCAGAAGCATCATTTGCGTCGGACATTCATGGAGTCCGACGCAAATCATGATTTATATGCGTCGGATTTGTCCCGCATTCGACGCAAAAAGATCATATGCGTCGGACCCCGATCAATGTTCGACGCAAATCATGAAAGATAATTTTTGCGTATCCAACGTTTTGCGTCGAATGTGGAAGCCCATCCAACGCAAATGAGTTTTAGGGCCTTAGTTTTGTATACGATATGCGTTGGACCTTAGTGTCCATGCGACGCAGATAGCATGATGGTGCAATGTGCGTCGGACCTTATGGCCCATGCGACGCACATATCCTTTCATTTTAAAGCCCGCTGCCTTTTACGACAAAATAAAAAAAAATTATAGAGTGCGTCGCATGTAGGTCAAGGTGCGACGTACATAATATATGATAAATAAAATCCCACTTTTTCTGCCGCCTTCTCTCTCTTTTAATCTCTAACCTAGATCTCGCCATTCTCTCAACTCAACTCTCGCCATTCTCTCATCAAAACAACAACAATGAGGATACTCTGCACTTTTTCTCTCTCATCACTCCTCATTCTCTCTCTCTCAACAACAATGAGGATATTCCCTGCACTTTTACTACTTGAAGTATTTGTTCCTTCATCTTGTTCGCTTCATCAATCGGCAGTTTATTTATGTAGAATGGTGTTTATCCTATGTTCATGATGATTTTGTAGAAGTATTATAGTTTAATCGAGTGAATAATTGTACGACAAGTTGTTTTTTCGGAAGAATCTGGAGGTATTGAAAACCTAAGCAGTAAGTTTTTGATTTTTAGTTAGTAGTTTGTTTTGTTCAATGAAGATTTCAATCATTAGTTTTCGTTGAAGTTTTGAGCGCAACAATGGCGATCTACCAATTCCACTGGTAGTTTCGTCTGCATTTTGGGCTTTTTTGATTTTTTTTTAAATTTTATTTTCCTTTTCTAAATTTGATATTTTCAGGGATGTTTGAAATTTTCCAATTTGATATTGCAAGGTAAAGTTTTCCTTTGTCCCATTCTTCTCCTTCTATTTTCCTTTTTCGATTTTTCGTTTTAATCCTTTTTTAATTTCTCCAGATCTGTTATTTTGTTGTGTATTATTTTTCAATTTTTCGATTTTCCTTTTTGTGTTAATTTCGTCTCAATTTTCCTTTTTCGTTTCCAGGATTTGGAATGCACAAATCTGGAGAAATCTAGAATTATGAGTGGGTTGAGAGATTTGTGTTTATATACTTCCAAATATTTCTATTATATTAGTTGTATACGATTTTTTGTATTATATTAGTTATTAAGGGATTTGTGTTTATATACTTCCAAGTATTTGTACAAATTCTTGCTTTGTTGTTTGCTCTTTGAATTTCATTTTTTTTCTGATGTTTCTGTTTGTTTGTGTGAAAGTCAGAATATTTTATTTTTTTTAAAAAGACCTATTTGCGTCGGATGAGGGACTACATGCGACACAAATAACGCTTATTTGCGTCGCATGTAGTCCTTCATCCGACGTAAATGGCCCCTGTTTCTATTTAGTAATGTCTTGTTTTTAGCGGAAAAAATAAGCATTTGCGTCGCACGTACCTCGTCATCCGACGCAGATAGCTAATCAACTGCGTCGCGTCGTTGTCCGACGCAGATCCTGTATCCTGATCTGCGTCGAGGCCTGTGCCGTCGTACCCATGTCCGACGCAAATGGACGCCTCGCATCCGATACAAATCGTCTATTCTGTACTAGTGAACCTTCTCCCAGTTCCCTGGATAAAACCATTAGCAAGATACAACACAAGTAGCTCCCAATAAACATTCCTAAAGGATATCCAAGGTTCACTACGCGGTAGGGTTTTCACAACAGTATAAGATTGAATCTTCGGACGAGTATAATGGTTTTCCCCATAAATTGCTTGCTCATTATACCTTTTTGTATGTACTCCAACACCCTCCCTCTTGATAGTGCTAGCACGGCTCCTCCGACTTGTCATCTACAAGACATATTTGCATAAATCCACAAATACTTAGTAAACAATAATTATAAAACCATTCATGAAGAACAAACACTAATTACGAACCATAATCCATAACAATTTCATCCAAGCACACAATTCTTTTAATTCCTTTAAATTTATACATACATATTCCTTTAATTCGATCAGTACTCATTCTTAACATTAACTTACACATATGAAATCCTATCCATATTATCCTCATCATATTCCACCCAATATCATTATCATTTCTTTCCATCATTTCATAGTCTCTAATTTGATTCATATTAACACTTTCTCCATATCTACGCATTACACCTTCATAACTCAAGTAGATTTCAACTCATATCATATGCCCTACATGACCTACTTTAATATCATGAATACCATCTTTTCTTACATAATTTCACTCATCCATAAGAGAGAATAGCACATCACTCCACTCAACTTACTTATTATTCACATTTAACACACATCTATATATACTTCTATATTTCACCTTAAAAAAAATTTATCAAAAATTCAACTTCTACCACACTTAGCACGTCAACACTTTTGAGTTTTCAAAATCAGAGTGTTTCAAATTCTCTGTTTCTTTTTGAAACTTTCGGCTAAATACCTTATTAAATATGTACATTTATAACAGCAGAAGCTCCAGTCTTGGGCGAACTATTACTTGGATCCCCCTTAAGCCTAAGCTTAAGAGAATGAGCATTTTACAGCATGAACTATTAAAACTTACTTACAAAATAACCATCTTGCCTTCATAATAAAAATATTACAAACCCAAAATACACCATGGTTTTTCAAATATTGTCCACCATGCTAGCATACAACAAAACAATACAAGTCTCCACAAGAGCATCTGACATCCATACATAAACATTAACAGTCACCTGCAAAACGATAATCAACTGCCCCCACCGAGACAGGTTCAAAGAACAAAACACAAGTCAGCAAAGCTGAGTACACAAGTATAACTTTAGGAAAAATATTATGGTGGCTGAATCTAGTTTTTTTCTTTCGCAATTACTTTATTTCGAAAAACCTATCCCAAAAGAATAATAATATGCAACACGTCAAGTACTCACATCCTTGTTGCTTTCTTTCTATCATTATAGTTGTTTCTATTAGTTCAACATTATTGATATCAATCAATATCATTTAGTCCTTATGGGGAAAGTGAACACGATTAGAGGGGGGTCACCACGACCGACTGTCTCTAAACTGTGGGGGTCGTCACCCTCCTCCTTACCATATGCTTGCAAGACTTTCAGGACATGTCCCTTGGAGCTACGAGACACCACACTAGCCTACAACTTGTAATTTAATAATGGCAGCTACGAGACACCACGTTCGCCTGCAATTGTTGTTCATCACCGTTCACGGCTACTTCCCCTTCTTTTAGGTGATCACACAAGCACCTTGATAATTTTAATTCCTCTTAATTGTTATTAAATTATTATCTGGAATAACTCGTAAGAAAATGGACCTAACTTCTCGAGAAAAGATTTATATAAGTGTAATTTTCACAAGGTTATTCACAATAGTAATTATTAGGAAACTATGGCTTGGTAAGTATGGTTGTAGATAAACTTGGAGATAGGTTTATCAAATAAATACTCCTTGAACATATTTTTCATTACAAGATTAATTAATTTTTTTTTGAAGGCTTATAATCAACCAAATCAATCAAGTTCAATAAAATTGTAGGAAGTAATTAAATAATTAATTGATGAAATGAACTTATTACTCTTTTACTCAACTCATCGTTTAACCTTTGAATTATTCAAGATCATAATTTTATCCTTAAAAATACTGTTTGAAATATTTTTTGGAAAATCTGGATTGTACCACAACTTCTATTAAAACAGAAACTGTCCCGCAAAATTTTAAATTTTTCAGGAGAACTTATAATGACCACAACTTCCTCATACGAAGTCCAAAGTGGACAATTATTGTGCCTATCCTGATTAAAATTTTAAGAATTATTTGATTTTAATAATGCAACCTTTTGGCCATTCGCAAGGAATAAGCTAACATTTTAGTTATTCCTAAATAATACAACCTTTAACAAAAAATTCCTACAACAAGTCGGATTGAGTGGTAACCTGTGAAATAGGTTAAATTTTTTTTTGTAGAAAAATTAAAAGCTAATTCTCTTATCCTCCCCACCCCTACCCAGTACCCACCAGCAAAAACTCCCGAGTCCCATCCCCAGCCCAGTCCCCACCCCCTCCCCATCCCCCCTGCCCAGCCCAGCCCCCCTCCCTCCCCCCCCCACCATCCGCCCGTGACCCCTCGCCCCCCTCCCCAAAGAAGCAACCCTATTTTCTCAATCTCACCTTTAATTCACTTAAACCCATCAAACTCCTTGACTCCCTCACCAGTTCTCCGGCGGTTTCCGCCAGAGATCTCGCCGGAGATTCCATAAATTCCGGTCATATTATTGATCTTATGTCGTGCACAGAAAGTCTTGGGTTTGAAAGTTCCAACGAGATGATTTCTAGTTTAGACGATCTGGGTAGTTTTGAAAGTTGTAATTCTCGTAGTAATAATGGAGAATTATCATCTTCTTCGTCGAGTTTTTTCTTGAGGAGGAAAGAGAAAAGGGTGTCGAATTTATGGAAGGAGAAGAATTTTCCGCCACCATTAACGAGTTTGAGTTAGAATGGAAGGAGGAATTTTACACTTAAATCAATGAGAAAAGATGGAAGAATTGTTGGTTGTTCTGGGGAACAATCTCGGGAACGATTTTGCGGTGGGGGAGGGGGGCGAAGAGTTCGAAGGGGTGGGGGGGCGGGGTCTAGGGGTCTTTGGGGTGGGGTGGGTAATAGGGTAAGGTCGTATGGGGTGGGGTGGGGAAGAGTTTTGCTGGTGGAGGGAGATAAGGAAGAGAGAGAAAAAAAGAATTTTGTTTTTTTAATCAACAAAAATTAAAAACTAACCAATGAAATTGTGACAAGTGTCCCGGGCAACCTGTTTATCAGGTTGCATCCGATTTTTACCCATTCAGAGAATTTTTTGTTAAAAGTTGCATTATTTAAGAATAACTAAAAGGTTAGCTTATTCGTTGCGAATGGCTAAAAGGTTGTATTATTAAAATCAAATAATCCAAATTTTAATATGAACAACTTTTGAGAAATAGCATTTTGGCCAAAAATGCCCAGAAAATGTTGAAAAACACGTTTTAATAAAACTGGTCCAAATTCCTACGGGATGGTAGAAGTTTATGTTCCATTGTTTAATCTACTTCATATGCACTTGGGTTCTTCCATCAAGAAAAACTTATCAATATTTTGACAGTAAAATATGGCCCTTGATTCATTCACAAGATCAATTATTCAAGCAAAACATTCCAACATTTACTAAGAAAACTTTTATTTCTCAACTTGCAACTCATAACTCCACAATCAATCAACAAGAACATATAATCATCCCCAAAGAAACACATGCAAGGAAAAACAATTTTATATAATACTTATAAATTTGAAGATACAACATAAATTTTTCCAAAACCCACATGCATGCACTTATATAAAATAATTCTTTTACCCAAATCTCATTTCACACCCCCAAAGAGAGTTAGTGACTTGTGTACCTTAATCCCCTTTACTCAACTCTTCTTTCTTCTTCCAAAATGCTACAGTCCCAAAGTGTTCATATGAGTTCATTCATCTTACCTCAAGATATTAAAAACAAAACTTCCTCTTTCCAAAAAAACAATCAGCTTACCTTCACCTTTTTAGACTAGAGTTTGGGTGTGTTTTTCCACTCCTTGAAAATTTTCTTTGGTAATACCTAGTATACACATCAAGGAAAACAAAAACGAGTTTGCATGTAAGATTGAGTAGAAAATGAGTGAGAAATTCAAGAGAGAAGGTAGGGTTTCAACCTTAGTTCTTCCTCTCTTTTTTTCCTCTTTCCTTCTTTTTCTTTCTTCCTTATTTCTCTCACTTTCTCTCTCCTATTTTTTGATTTTTGGGGGATTGAGTTTGACGGGGTATATGGGTTAGAAGTTGGAGTTTTGAGAGTTTTTAGTGGGTGATGACTTGGATAACTATTTTTTTTTAGCTACCTTTACTTTCCTATCCTCCCTACAACTATTAAATCAAACCTCTTGAATTTATTCATTTACTTATTTTAATTCAACATTGTCCCTCCTTTGTCTTTATTGTGCCCAAAAAAAATTTATTAACTTATCTCTTCTTTGTCCACCAACCTCATATACTACTTTATAATCACCCTTTATAACTTCCTAAGTACGATTCTTACTATATTCCTAAAAATGATCCCATATCACCAAATTACATAATATTTTCTCCTCTAACTTCTTGATTAAAATAACAGAGATACAAGTACATAAGTCATATACTATAAACATATCAGAATTTTCCTATCTCTAGGACCTATATGATAATATAGAGAATAATTAAAAGTAGAATATTCGTGCTGTTGGGGTGTTTATTACAGTACGAGTAGGTGTAATGTTAGGTTCAGTAGGCTCAAGAAGGAAGTCATCATAGGTAGAAATTGGTTGATTCTAAGTTGTAGTTGATGGAAGAGGTGTCATATAAGAGTTTTGAGATGTTGATTGAAAAGGAAAAATGTTTTCATGAAATCTAACATTTCTAGATACAAAAGATTGCATAGTAAGCAAGTTCAGCAACCTATATCCTTTTTGTAGGGGGGGTTTACCCAAGAAGACACATGGAACACCTCTCACAGCAAATTTATCTGATGGAAACGCAGGGTTTGAGGCAAAGGCTAAACACCCAAATACTTTCAAGTGCTCATATGTGGGTGGCTTGTGAAATAAACACTCAAATGGTGTTTTATGTTCTAGAATAGGTGTAGGCAACCTATTTATGATATGAATAGCTGCCATCACACACTCAACCCAGTATTATAGAGGGAGACCAGATTGACATATGAATGCTTAAGCTATCTCTTGAACATGCTTGTGCTTTCTTTCTACTCGAGCATTTCGCTGAGGAGTTTTGACACAGGAAGTTTGATGAGTAATGCCATGATTAGCAAAAAAAATGTTGACAAGGAGCATCATCTAACTCCAAAGCATTATCAGATCTGAGGTGCTTGATTTGAGTGGTAAAGTGAGTTTGAACATAGTTTAAGAAAGTTTCTACGGTGTGAAGGGAGTCAGATTTGTATTGAAGCAAATAAACCCAAGTGTATCTTGTGTGATCATCAACAATGGTCATGAAGTATCTGTATTTCCGCTTAGAGCACACCCTATATGGCCCCCAAATGTCCATGTGTATGAGTTCAAAAGTTGTAGAGGCATGAGAGGAGCTTAGAGAGTAGGGTAGCTTAGTGAACTTGGACATAGGACAAGTGATGCAGATTTTGTTAGACGGGTTTAGGTATGGCTTGACACAAGGTATGTGTTTGAGTTTAGACACTGAGGCATGGCCTAGTATGTGATGCCAGATATCACTATTACATAATTGACCTATTGTAACACTCTATGGTAACACATTTTGAGATCCAATTTTCATTGACATATATGTAACACTTTCTTGTTATGTAACAATGATGTGTAACACTTTATAATAGGTAACACTTTTAAGGTAACACTTTTTCCATAGGTAACACTCTGATCGTAACACTTTTTGATATGTAACACTTCACAGTAACACTTTTACATTAGGTAACACTTTGATCGTAACACTTTTTGATTCGTAACACTTCCCCATGCACTTTTTATAGGTAACATTTTAACTATTTAAGGTAACACTTTTTGATATGTAAGTCTTTAAGGTGAACCTTTTAATAGGTAACATCTCAATTTTACATGGCTACACTTTTTTTTTAAGTAACACTTATAATATTTTAGATAACATTTTTTTGTGTTGCGTGTTTATTTAATTTCTACACTAACACTACTTATTGATTTTTTTTTTTAAAAAAACATTTGCTTAGTTCTTATTATAATTATCAATTTAATTACGTATCGAATGTCTTTGTCTTATTTGGGTTGCAATTTGAATCTTGATTTTATTGTTACTAAAGATTTCCATTAGTTAATTAGCATCGATATCTTTGAATAAATTATATGGACCAAGTCATATTTCTAAGTTTATTTATTTAAAAGTTAATCTATTTTGATGTTATTATATTAATTTTATGAAATAAAACTCCATAATACACAGTTAAATATTTATTGTATTATGAGTTTTGTATTTGGCCCAAATACGAAACCAAACTTTTGTTTTCACCTCTAAAATGCGGTTTTGCCTTCCTCATTCTTTTCGGGTTTTGGAAAGTAAAACCCTCAACCCTCAAACCTTCACACACACTCTCTTTCGTCCTCCTACGGTCCTACCTGTGTTGCTGCCTCGAACCACCCTTGGTCACCAAAGCCATTGCGGCGCTGTGTGAATTGCTGCTGCCCTCTCGGGTGATGCGCCGCCCTGAATGCGGTGGCATGATGTGGCGGAGGTACTGTTAGTTTTGATCATCCTTCCAGGCGGTTAGTTTTGAATTGAATTTTCCAAGCGTTTAAATCTTAGTGTTTGAATTTTTTTGTTTTATTTTACAATTGATCATGTTCAATGTAAAATTTTGGTATGGGGTTGCTCAATTTGTTTGATTTGATTTGTTAATTTGATTTGTGATCATGATGGTTGATTTTGATTTGGGGTATGTGGTTAGTTATTATTTCGGGTTGCTAAATTTGTCTGATTTGATTCGTTAATTTGATTTGGGGTTGCTCAATTTGTTTGATTTGATTCTTTAATTCGATTTGGGGTATGCTGGTTAGTTGTTATCTGTATAAACTTATTTTTGATGGTTGAATCAGAACGATCCTTACCTTTTGGTGCTTTACTGGGTTGAGTACCTCAATACTTGCTTGGGCATCCTTTTTCTTATCAGTACGAACTAAGCCAGAAAGTGAGGCTCGAGTGCCACCAAAAGTTGTCTTAGTTGTTCTCTGTTCATTTTCCACAATATCACTACTGTAAAAGCAATTGAGAGTGCTAGAATCATTTGATTTGTTCAAATGTTGTTTCTCAAGTAGATATGCTGACGCCTGGCAGGATTTGTGAAATGTTGAAGGTACTGTTTCCACTGCTTACAAGCTGTATCTAAACCTGCGGTTGGTTCAGCCGGCTGAGCTGCTTGAATCCCCTCTCTCTCCTTTGACTAAGATGATTGGCCGTCCAAGTCCTCATGCTTAAATTCACTGACCCTTTCAAGTTCATTGCTATTAGGCGATACTGCTATGTGTTTCTTGCTATCAGCCGATGTTTCTTTGCTAGATATAGGTCTCTCATGATTGTTAGTCTCACCACCTGGTGTAATATGTGACAAGTGGAATGAAGCGCTTTTCCCACCACCAACCAGTTCTTTCACTAGGATATAAAGTGGAACAAATGAGACATTAATATGACCTTGCTGGTTCAACTTTATTGTCATACATACCAAGACATATATACATGCATATTTCATTTAGTACTAGCTGTCGTGCAAGGAAGAAGAAAGACTTGTTTAAGCACTAAAAAACTTGGAGAGAACGAGTGTGTTTTTTTTGTTGTTTGAGTTCTTTGCATCCTATATTGCAACAGAAATGTATTGGCCTGATAGTTATATCAACTACAACGTCTTTTTGTTAGGAAGTAAGATCAATATGGGAGGTTATTGAGTGATTGTACTTACGGCTCATGAACTTTGAGAAGAATAATATGATTTTGATGATGGCATATGCATATAATATATAGTGTAAACTATTTCACATGATCTAATTAAGTTAGTAATTGCTATATAAACTTTTTATACATTCTGGTTGGATTCTAAGATTTCTGACACTAGGTTGTGCCCTTGCTGAATATCATGATCTGCACATACGCTAGTCAATATTTATGGAGCTCTAGCAGGTAATTAGGTGAGCTCTCTCAGATTCTTTACTAGATTCAGAGACCAACTACCATGTTCTTTTCCTATAGGTCTACAACGACTTGTTATGCCTCATATATTTACTATACTTGTTTTTCTTTTCACAACAAGTATATCACTAGTCTTGTTATCATATAAGACTTTAAAGAATTTTTTTTTTGTTCTTACTGCAGGAGAATGAAGATAATGGATTAGAATAGCAAATAGCCATGATGCTTCGAGAAACATACATGCATGGATTGGGCGATGGAATTGAAGACGAAAAGAAGAAATGACCTTAAGATTGATTTAGGTTTATTTTGGGAGAGTTATGTATATTATCAATGGATTTTTAGATCAACTTTTTATATTTTGAACGCAATAGTATGTTGTCAATTAATTAATACTAGTCTTTGGCTCAATCTTTATAATGACCATAGAATATTTGTAATCATTTATATCTATAATATCGTTCTATTTCTTCTTCGTTTATTACGTTTGTAAGTTTTAGTACTATTATCATTGTATATGTGCCAACAAATAAAAAAATGTTATTATCGATAATGTTATGCCAGCTTAAAAAAAATGATACATAGAGTGTTACATAAGGTAGTTGACAATGATACATAAGGTCTAATAAACTGTTACTTATTAGCAAAAGAGTCGATTGAAAAGTGTTACTAATGACAAAAAAGTGATACATTAGAAATTATAAGTAACACTTTGTAAATGTTACAATAAGTGTTCAAAAGTGTTACTTAAGAGCACTTTAGGTGTCACTTGGAAAAGTGTTATCATAGGTTTCCAAAAGTGTTACCTTAGAGCATAGGCGACACGAGCAGATGTATCACCCAGAGAAGTGTTACCTATTTTCTATAATAACACTTTCAACCTTTTACGCATCACTTATTGTGTGCTACCTAAGGCCAATAATGCACTAGTGTATCTAAGGCATTGGATGTGTCTGGGTTTGGGATGTTTTCACTGGTATTAGCAAAATCATTCACACTTATTTATCCTGGTGCAATGCTTGACAGATGGTTAACAAGGTAATATAGGCCATGCTTAGCTTGACCTACCCCCCTCACTTCCTTTGTGGTGCTATCAACAATCACATAGTGAGTGGGAAAGAATGCCACTTGACACTTGTTGTCAGTGAGCAATTTTTGCACTAATAACAAATTGTGTTTGAAATTTGGCACACACAAAACGTTGTTCAAGATTAAGCTTGTTTCTAAATACATAATACCAGTGTGAGAGACAACAGTTGTAGCACTAGTAGGTAAGTTGATCTTGGAGAGTGTGTTCACGGCACTAGGATGGCTCAGATTACACAAATGTGGAGTCATGTGATCTGAGGCACCAGTGTCTATGATCCACTCTTCATTGTAACTGGTGACAGTATGACATGATATCATGCCAGAGAAATGACTATTAAGCTCTTCATCACTCTAAGAACCCATAGCTGGAGAAAGGAGTTTAGGCATCATTTTGACTAGTTAAGCAAGCTGCTGAGGTGTGAATATAATACCAGGATTAGCATCTGGTGTGGGGTTGACATTTGTGTGAGCAGTTGTAGCAAGTTTTGATGTGTTATATCTAGGGTTTGGTGGCCATTTTGAGCTGGAGGGTTGATTGCATATTTTTGGCTTGAAGAGTGTGGTGTTTTGGTTAGAGTTGTGTCTAGGATGATTTTTAGGAAAACCTACAGTAAACCAACATTTATCTCCTCTGTGACCTCTCTTTCCACAAATATGACAGGATTGAACCTTGTCTGATGTCTTGCTGGACATTGCAGAGACATCATTATCGATTTTGTTGAGATGAAGCACCTCTCTTTCGGCCTCCTCTTGCTGCAAAGCAGCTGCGCAGTTTCAACAGATGGAATAAGAGGCTCTAAGAGCAGCAGTTGGCTCCTCTGAGGATTGTAAATATCATCAATCCCATTTAGGAACTGAAATAGCTTAGCTTCCTCTCTTTATTGTTCAATAGCATTTAGAAGGGTTTGAACCTCATCACTAGGGTTCAAAATTATAGGTAGGGTGTTCATATCATCCAATTCTTCACACATAGCTTTCATAGCTGTATAGTATTCATTGTTGCTTGGTTTCATACAACTCCCTATTTAACCTATATTTCCTAGATCCATTAGTGAGAGAGAAGCGTTTTTCTAGGTTTAACCATATTTCCCTAGCAAATGTCATGTACATAATAATTTTTTTTAACAGAAGCAGAAACATTTAGAGTTATCCAGGCTATTACTATATTGTTGCAGGTGTTCCAGAGTTCAGCTTCTGTTTCATCATCTATGGATCTTGTGATTGTGCCATTCACAAATCCCAGCTTTCGTTTTGAAGAGAAGTTGATCTCCATGGATCTCCTCCATGATCTGTACTCTACTGAGCCCTGCAATTTTTCCACTTGAATGGTGCTTGCACTATCAGAGGGGTGCAAGAATAGGGGGTTCAACATATCTTGGAAGGTTATCCTTCCTCCTGCTGCCGCCATTTTTGGCTATAAAGGTAGGAACTTTATGTTCATGATAGAATGAGATATAGGATTAGAAGAAATAGGAAGAAGATAGAAGAATGTAGCAAAGAAGATCAGAAGAAGAAAGAGAGAGGAAAAAATTTGCAGAAGAATTTTTCAGAGAATAAAGAAAGTGGATTGAGCAGATTTCTTTCACTACAATAGTAGCGATACCATGATAACTCTGAGAGTCAGAATAAATTCTTTTCCATTGTAGAGGAAATCATTAGAGCACATAATTTCAGAGAGAATGTTTTCTATTTCATTCAAAAGCTTGGAACATAAAAGCTGTCACCTTATTACAATATATAGGACTAGTAGTACTGTAATGCTGTAAATAATAGCTGGCACTAGTACAGTTAGTACACTCAGGGAATAAACCAATATCACAGACTACAGATTACAAAAGGTGAGTCATCAACAATAGTCATCAATAAGTTGAAGTAAAAGACTGTAGAGTCCTTAATATTTCTTAGTCATAATGATTATATATATTTCCCGACTATTATTGTTGATGGCCGTATTAAGTCAGGTTGTACAATAAGCATCCAGATAGTTCCACCGAACCTCAAATTAATTCAAATCTCTAAGGTGCCCAAATACATTAATAACATAAATGACAAAACGTTCACAATAACTTAGTTAGTAGCGTGATGACTTGCTCCATTACACATCTGATCAAGTTTTTGTGGAGTGACAATAAAACATAGTGATGCATCTGACACATCAAAATACTAGTTGTTATACATGACAAATCGTACTATAAAACAATTATCATCACAAAACAAGATCATATCAAGGAAAAGTTTCTTTTCCTTGCTTGATTTATACGTCTTTCACGTAAATAGCATTCAATGAAAGTAATCTATTATGTCATCCTGAAACACTAGATCTCTCACTCTCTCTTAAAAAGTACCTCCATAATTCCTTCACAATCAACACTCAATAATGTCAACAACAACAAAAACAAAAAGAAGCCCTAAAACAACAATCCTCTATGTTTTCCTTCTCCTCTTCTTCCTCTTTCTGTCTCTCTCCTCCTCCTCACACTCCCCTTCATCCACTGCATGCAAGTCCACCCCTTACCCAAAACTCTGCCGTTGGATGCTCTCCGCTTTCAACAAATCTTCATCATCATCACCATCCAAATTCTCCATCAAACAGTGTCTTCAGAACGCTTCGAAACTCTCTAAACTTATCAACCACCATCTAACCACCCACTCAGCCCCCCGCCCCGCCGCCGACAGAGCGCTTGTTGATTGTGCGCAGCTCTTTGAGCTCAATGTGGACTACCTGAAGAGCATCATGCACGAGTTGGGACGACGAGTCCGACAACGAGAAGTTGTTGAGACGTCGTCGTCGTCATCGTCCGCTGAGTTGGTGGGACGAGTTGAGGCGTTGTTAAGTGGGGTGGTGACTAATCAACAGACTTGTTATGATGGGATTAAGGAGAATGGGGGTTGGGATGGTGCTCTGTTGAGTACATTGCATGCTCCTCTTTTTAATGGGAGTCAATTGTATAGTGTTTCTCTTGGGATTGTTACCCACACGCTTACCCGGGCCCGCCGTAAGAAGCATCAATCCAATTTGTGGGCCTGGCTCTAAAAGATTCCGACCAGTCTTTGCTACCCAGTTTCAAAATTATCAAGGTAAGTTTTTAACTTTTAAGAGGCCTTCCTCATCTTATTATCACTTAATTAAATGTGTAATTTAACTGAAATGAGCGTATTTGATGCTTTTTATCTTGTAAATGTTTTTAGTTTTCTAGCTAGATTTGATCATCTAAGATCTTCTAAACAAAATACTCCCTCCATTTTTTATTATACATGTTACTAGCTACTTGAAATCTTAGCACTATTAACAATTACCTATAATCTTTTAAAATTTTCGAATATACTCCCTCTAGTTTTTATTAGTTTACCCATTTCTTTGGAGCACATTTTTGCCGAGGCACTAAGTTGAACCATAATATATAAATTATTAATAAGAAAAGATTATAAAAAGTCGATATTTGGATAATATACATTGAGACGAATTTAAGAATATCTCACATGACTAAATTTTTCCTTAATTACAAATCACAAGAGATAGTCAAAGTCATGTATGTGAATAGTTTCAAAAGTCAAAATGGATAAACTAGTAAAAACGGGAAGGGGTATATTAAAATAATATAACGATGTGGGGTATAATTTGTCGTTAAAGTGAGTATTTTAATAATATCAAATTTTGATTAATATGTAATTATATATATATTATTAGTCAAAAATATGAGTCGGCAAATGTGCAAATCTAACTAGTAAAACAAAAAAACGAGAGTACAATTTTTTTTTAAAGTAAGGTAAGCATTATTATATAGTCTATTTGAGAGACTTTAACCTAATTAAAGCAGATACAAAATGAATACTAATGAGAAGAGGAAGAGGAAGAGGAACCATACAGCTATTCGGGATAATTTCTTCTTTTTGGAGGAGAAAGAATGATTTGTTTAACAAAATAGTAAAATGAATTAAGAATTTGAAGATTAAAAAAGCTATATGTAGTGCAGTTGAGGAGGAAAAAGTAGGGAAAATGTAAGAGTGAATGAAACTTCCAAAAAAAAAAAGCGCACAAATTAACTAGAAGTTTGTAGAACGCAAGAGACAGCAGGATTAATGTTAGAATTGTCAACATATAGTTTTTTAAGGCTAGATATCTATTCAATATACTCTGTTTTAAAATATTGGTTGCCCATGTCTTTTAATATTAAACTAGTTTTCTTTCCCGAGCGATGCCTCGGGTCAGTTACAATAAACAAATACGTTATTAATTTAAATTTCATAATTTATTTTGCTACTTTTTGTATTTTTTATCAATTAAAAAATTGAAAAATTCACGTCATGATGTGATAAATAAATAAAATTGAATGGTTTGAGTTTGAAAACAATACCTTAAAGAGAAATTGTGGTAAGAGAATATGACATCAATATTCTCTTGTAAGTTACGAATAAGTGTGTTATAGATATATATACTTGTTTAAGTCTTTTTAGTTATGTATAATTATTACAAGACTTTATCATATTTTATTTGAAACATTAGACAACAAAGTTATAGTGTATTGATGGGTAAGCTCTTAATTTTCATTTTAAAGGTCACGTGTTCGATACCTTGCACTTACACATTTTTTTAAAGTGAGGAGTACACATAGACATAAAGCATTTGCATTAGAAATTTGAGGATAGTGCCACGTGGCACATAGGCTTTCTTTCGCACGCCTTTTAATATATTTGTATAGATTATGGATAAAAGGCTATAGATAATAGTTGGAATGCTTTCTAACACAAGGCACTATTACTTACAAATATAAAACTGAATTTGTCTCTTGAAAATGTAAATTATGTACAAAGTTTTCGTACGTACAATAAATTAGCATTTTTGCGCATGGCATTCATGCATGCAGTATAAAAGTATTAGGTAAGAGACGAAATTCTTTCTATTAAATGGTTATATTACATTATAAAAGTTCATAGTACCGGTAAATAATTGGGAATTCTAGGACTAAATTAAATAAAAAATATTTCATTGATTAATAAGAGAAAATATTTTTTTATATGCAATCCTTATACTACATGGTGATAAAAGTTCTTTGGGAATTCTGGGACTGAATCAAATAAAAACTATTTTGTTAATTAATCAATAATTAGTTGTACGTGTTACATAGGATGTGCAATGATTGCATTGAAAATTTTATAGTTAGGAGAGGCTAAAAATATTGGAAATTGATTTTGTAAACGATAAAACCTATTAAAAAAATTGTACATAATTTAATCTATATTGAGTATATATCGTAGATGAGTCGTGAGTGTTGATGATAATGAGTAGTAACATACTACTCCCTCCGTCCCATAATATAGTACTTGCATTCTTTTTTGGGTGTCCCAAAATGTTGTGTCTATTTCTTTTTTATCAATTTGTTTGGGCTAAATTATCCTTCATTTCTACATAAAACTTTCCAAAATACCCCTACCTTTCTTTTAAAATATGTGCCTCTATTTATTGTTTTACACCATTCCAAGGAACATTTATTGCTCTTTCATTTTATTTTAAAGGAAAAAGAAGAAAAAAACTAGTTCCAAGACAAAGATACCCAATAAACATTTAATTAAATATATGTTTTTGTGAAATCCTAAAACTCCTCTCATTTTCCTTAATTCTTGTGAAAAATGAGAAATCAGCACTATATTATGGGACGGAGGGAGTACTAAATTAATCACGTTAACTAACTTTGACATGGTACCAGGGTGCTGAAAGTTTTGTGGGCTGGAGGATTCATTAATGGCGCCTCCCTTCACTCCTCTATTTTAAGGACTCCATGGATTTCAACATTTATTGCCTGATCTGTGCATGCCGTCCAAAGGTACACCATGTATGAGAGTGCATGAGTGATGTCAGTAATGTCACCTTCATTCAACATACTCTTCATAATAATTTTGCCATGCTCAAATATTTGTATTTTACTGCATGCATGGATGCCAGAAAATGCTAATATATTGACGTACGAAAACTCTTCCTCAAATGTATATCTGTGATGTGTATATCTTCTCTAATAGATAATTTGTAAACATGTGTTAAAATATTCTTAATGCTGATATCGTCATAGATGCTATATATTGACCGTAAATAAATAAAATATTTGGAGCTATTAGGGTAACAACTTTCTTAACGAAACCTTTTTAAAATAACAAGTTTGTTAATTGTAAGTAATTGCTAATTCTAGATTGATGGTCTTTATCATGATGACACCATCCATCATTTGAACGCTATTCTAATTAAGGAATTTGCATTTGTTTTTTTTTTTTTTTTTGAAAGAAGGAATTTGCATTTGTTAGTAAGTACTCAAGGAACGTAAATCACGCATTTTGCCTTGGTAGTTGTCCTGTAAGTAATACCATTACCGATCTGAAAAGCAATGCAAAGTTAGAAATGGTTACCTCAAGGAACTTCCAAAAGCATATAAATATCAGAAAATTTTTGCAAATTTTCAAATGTCTTACATACATTTATTGTTTCATTTCCTATTTGGCAGACGATAATAAACGGTACGGTTTTAATGATTACATACGATTCTATAGGTAATTTTGTAAAGACAAGTCTCATCTCCTTGTCTATAGTAATGCTAGTTCATCCTCAAATACCTATTTTTTCTTACAATTTTATACGAATTTAGAGGTGCTATTGAGTAGTATTGAAAGTTGTGAACAAAAACACATGTCTAGAGATGAAGTTTCATCTCCGTAGGCGTTTGCATGAAATATTCTTTACCAAACTACATGCAAAATCAGTTACCACTATCACCATTTATTATCAATTACCAATCTAACCGTTAGAATTATAATAAAGTTGATTATAATAACTTCACATAATATTAGCCAATCAACATATTAGCCAAAAAAAAAAAGTATATTAGCCAATCAACATTATAGCAATTTTCCAATCTTTGTACCTTACTAAAGGAACTTTTCGACTGCGATATTCGCGGTAACTAAGCATGACATGTCATAATTAAAATTAAAGCACTATTTTATATATAATCTTAGATAAATAAAATATATATATATATATATATATATATATATATATATATATATATATATATATATATATATATATATTTTAAGATAAGAGTGGAAATCTATATAAAAAAGAAAAAGATAAAAGTGCATGTCAAAGTGGGCAAAACTTTACTGGAAGTAGCCTAACAAATTGAAGATAAATATGCAAGAATACTAACATCGGAATCATAGAGTGTAATTCACAATATAATATTAGAGATGATAAATTCGAATAATTTGATTATACCTTTATTATACTTCAAATTTATCACGCTTTTGCACCATTACAATGAGCTTGAAAGATATACTTCTAAACAAGCCTCATTACAATATCTGTAAGTTGATTCATTTAATCCGTGATTGATAAAATTCTTGAGCAACTACTTAAGAAAAGAGTTTGATACAAATTTAGGATTTTAGAGATGATATTAGAATTTTATTTTAGTTTAAGAATACGATCACAATTAAAAGTAACTTATATAGATGCATAACAGCATAACCTTATAGTTGTACCTTTTATTATTCACTTTCTCCCTTTTTTTCAATTGCACTTTGTTTGTGGCACTATTCATCAACCAACTTTGTTAAGCTATCTCGCATCATTATATAAGAAAAAACATAGTCAAGTGGAGTCTTGTTAGATTCTACTCAACGCAAGAATTCTAGATATCAAATTTGTACAATTCTTTTAACTTATACGCAATTAGAAATATTGGTGTTTCGGCTAAGAAATTAAGGGTTGTAATTGGTTGGGAGATGTGATGTGGGCCCCAAGAGCGGTCGCCTGAGCTCCGATATCCGTACGCTGGAATCCTGCAAAACCCGGTTAGACTACCCCGGGGTGGCTCCGGGATCGCCCCTCCGACGCTCAAGTCAGATGAGATTGAGGTAGAGAGAGAAAGTCTAGAGAGAGATGCTCTAGTTTATTAGGTGAGAATTCAATACCTGTTCATTGATGAGGCAGTTGGTTTTTATAGTGTTGGGGATTTCCCAGACAAGAAACATTGTTCAGATGAGCCTTTTTGGGTAACAGTGGGCATGTTACCTTTTCAGGCAATGATTATTTCACCCCTTTTGAGGTTTCCCAAATACTGGTGATTAGGTCAACTTTCAGGTGGGACCCACAACTGCCACCTGTCCCATACTTTAGGAGGCTTTTATGCTCCTTATTGGGCTGCTGATTAAATGAGCCCAAACAATTAGCCCCACGCCATGGATGGGGATCACGGAAACCTGACTAGAGCGATGCCTGTCTGTGGCGGAATAACAGCCGTCCTACTTCTGACTGGAAGGAGGAACGCCGACCGGGTCCCCTTCTTGCAGAAGGGTAGATGTTGACCCGGTCACCTCTCAGTGAACGGGGAGAGGGCCGACCGGGTCATTCCCTGTTGAAAGGAAGATTCCGACCCGGTCTCCTCCTATTTTAAGGAGGAGGGGGCCGACCGGGTTACTCCCTGTTGAAGGGAGAATGCCGACCCGGTCATCTCCCATTGAATGGGACAAGGGCCGACCGGGTCACTCCCTGGTGAAGGGAAGGTGCCGACCCGGTCATCTCCCATTTGAAGGGGATGAGGCCAACCGGGTCACTCCCTGGTGAAGGGAGAGTGCCGACCCGGTCATCCCCCATTGAATGGGATGAGGCCGACCGGGTTACTCCATGATGAGGGGAGAGTGCCGACCCGGTCATCTTCCATTGAAGGGGATGAGTCTGACCGAGTCATTCCCTGGTGAAGGGAGAGGGCAGACCCGGTCATCTCCCATTTGAAGGGGGTGAGGCCGACCGGGTCACTCCCTGGTGAAGGGAGAGTGCCGACCCGGTCATCTCCCATTTGAAGGGGGTGAGGCCGACCGGGTCACTCCCTGGTGAAGGGAGAGTGCCGACCCGGTCATCTCCCATTTGAAGGGGATGAGGTCGACCGGGTCACTCCCTGGTGAAGGGAGAGTGCCGACCGGTCACCCTCTTTGAAGAGGGAGATGGCCGACCGGGTCACTTATAGCTGATACTTAGGCCGAGTGAAGGAAGCAAACCCCTTTTCGCCGAGTAGGGTACTAGATGATACCTGTCCGTTCTTGGCCAAGTGTAGGAGCTACTCGGCGAAGGAGGGGAGCTCATGTCGACCGAGTAGGGTTTTGTGCCGCTCGGATGAGGGGTTAATGAGCCCCAAGTTGGTCCAAGTGGGTGCTAGCTGATACTTGGCCATATTTGACCAAGTATAAAAGCGACTCGGCAAAGGAGGGAAGCTCCTGTTGGCCGAGTAGGGTACAAGGCCACTCGGATGAGGGGCTAATGAGCCCCAAGTTGGTCCGAGTGGGTGCTAGCCGATACTTGGCCATACTTGACCAAGTATAGAAGCGGCTCGGCAAAGGAGGGGAGCTCCTGTTGGCCGAGTAGGGTACAAGGCCACTCGGATGAAGGGCTAATGAGCCCCAAGTTGGCCCGAGTGGGTGCTAGCTGATACGTGGCCATACTTGACCAAGTATAGAAGCAACTCGGCAAAGGAAGGGAGCTCCTGTTGGCCGAGTAGGGTACAAGGCCACTTGGATGAGGGGCTAATGAGCTCCAAGTTGGTCCGAGTGGGTGCTAGCTGATACTTGGCCATACTTAACCAAGTATAGAAGCGACTCGGCAAAGGAGGGAAGCTCCTATTGGCCGAGTAGGGTACAAGGCCACTCGGATGAAGGGCTAATGATCCCCAAGTTGGTACGAGTGGGTGCTAGGTGATACTTGGCCATACTTGACCAAGTATAGAAGCGACTCGGCAAAGGAGGGGAGCTCCTGTTGACCGAGTAGGGTACAAGGCCACTCAGATGAGGGGCTAATGAGCCCCAAGTTGGTCCGAGTGGGTGCTAGCTGATACTTGGCCATACTTGACCAAGTATTGAAGCTTATAATATTTTAGATAACATTTTTTTGTGTTGCGTGTTTATTTAATTTCTACACTAACACTACTTACTGATTTTTTTTTTTGAAAAAACATTTGCTCAGTTCTTATTATAATTATCAATTTAATTACGTATCGAATGTCTTTGTCTTATTTGGGTTGCAATTTGAATCTTGATTTTATTGTTACTAAAGATTTCCATTAGTTAATTAGCATCGATATCTTTGAATTAATTATATGGACCAAGTCATATTTCTAAGTTTATTTATTTAAAAGTTAATCTATTTTGATGTTATTATATTAATTTTATGAAATAAAACTCCATAATACACAGTTAAATATTTATTGTATTATGAGTTTTGTATTTGGCCCAAATACGAAACCAAACTTTTGTTTTCACCTCTCAAACGCGGTTTTGCCTTCCTCATTCTTTTCGGATTTTGGAAAGTAAAACCCTCAACCCTCAAACCTTCACACACACTCTCTCTCGTCCTCCTACGGTCGTACATGTGTTGCTGCCTCGAACCACCCTTGGTCACCAAAGCCATTGCGGCGCTGTGTGAATTGCTGCTACCCTCTCGGGTGATGCGCCGCCCTGAATGCGGTGGCATGATGTGGCGGAGGTACTGTAAGTTTTGATCATCCTTCCAAGCAGTTAGTTTTGAATTGAATTTTCCAAGCGTTTAAATCTTAGTGTTCGAATTTTTTTGTTTTATTTTACAATTGATCATGTTCAATGTAAAATTTTGGTATGGGGTTGCTCAATTTGTTTGATTTGATTTGTTAATTTGATTTGTGATCATGATGGTTGAATTTGATTTGGGGTATGCGGTTAGTTATTATCTCGGGTTGCTAAATTTGTCTGATTTGATTCGTTAATTTGATTTGGGGTTGCTCAATTTGTTTGATTTGATTCTTTAATTTGATTTGGGGTATGCTGGTTAGTTGTTATCTGTATAGAATTATTTTTGATGGTTGAATCAGAACGATCCTTACCTTTTGGTGCTTTACTGGGTTGAGTACCTCAGCACTTGCTTGGGCATCCTTTTTCTTATCAGTACGAACTAAACCAAAAAGTGAGGCTCGAGTGCCACCAAAAGCTGTCTTAGTTGTTCTCTGTTCATTTACCACAATATCAGTACTGTAAAAGCAATTGAGAGTGCTAGAATCATTTGATTTGTTCAAATGTTACGTTGTTTCTCAAGTAGATATGCTGACGCCTGGCAGGATTTGTGAAATGCTGAAGGTACTGTTTCCACTGCTTACAAGCTGTATCTAAACTTGCGCTTGGTTCAGCCGGCTGAGCTGCTTGAATTCCCTCTCTCTCCTTTGACTAAGATGATTGGCCGTCCAAGTCCTCATGCTTAAATTCACTGACCCTTTCAAGTTCATTGCTATCAGGCGATACTACTATGTGTTTCTTGCTATCAGCCGATGTTTCTTTGCTAGATATAGGTCTCTCATGATTGTTAGTCTCACCACCTGGTGTAATATGTGACAAGTGGAATGAAGCGCTTTTTCCATCACCAACCAGTTCTTTCACTAGGATATAAAGTGGAACAAATGAGACATTAATATGACCTTGCTGGTTCAACTTTATTGTCATACATACCAAGACATATATACGTGCATAGTACATTTAGTACTAGCTGTCGTGCAAGAAAGAAGAAAGACTTGTTTAAGCACTAAAGAAGTTGGAGAGAACGAGTGTGTTTTTTTTTTTTTTTTTTGAGTTCTTTGCATCCTATATTGCAACAGAAATGTATTGGCCTGATAGTTATATCAACTACAACATCTTTTTGTTAGGAAGTAAGATCAATATGGGAGGCTATTGAGTGATTGTACTTACGGCTCATGAACTTTGAGAAGAATAATATGATTTTGATGATGGCATATGCATATAATATATAGTGTAAACTATTTCACATGATCTAATTAAGTTAGTAATTGCTATATAAACTTTTTATACATTCTGGTTGGATTCTAAGATTTCTGACACTAGGTTGTGCCCTTGCTGAATATCATGATCTGCACATACGCTAGTCAATATTTATGGTGCTCTATCAGGTAATTAGGTGAGCTCTCTCAGATTCTTTACTAGATTTAGAGACCAACTACCATGTTCTTTTCCTATAGGTCTACAACGACTTGTTATGCCTCATATATTTACTATACTTGTTTTTCTTTTCACAACAAGTATATCACTAGTCTTGTTATCATATAAGACTTTAAAGAAATTTTTTTTTGTTCTTACTGCAGGAGAATGAAGATAATGGATTAGAATAGCAAGTAGGCATGATGCTTCGAGAAACATACATGCATGGATTGGGCGATGGAATTGAAGACGAAAAGAAGAAATGACCTTAAGATTGATTTAGGTTTATTTTGGGAGAGTTATGTATATTATCAATGGATTTTTAGATCAACTGTTTATATTTTGAACGCAATAGTATGTTGTCAATTAATTAATACTAGTCTTTGGCTCAATCTTTATGATGACCATAGAATATTTGTAATCATTTATATCTATAATATCATTCTATTTCTTCTCCGTTTATTACGTTTGTAAGTTTTAGTACTATTATCATTGTATATGTGCCAACAAATAAAAAATGTTATTATCGATAATATTATGCCAGCTTAAAAAAAAATGATACATAGAGTGTTACATAAGGTAGTTGACAATGATACATAAGGTCTAATAAACTGTTACTTATTAGCAAAAGAGTCGATTGAAAAGTGTTACTAATGACAAAAAAGTGATACATTAGAAATTATAAGTAACACTTTGTAAATGTTACAATAAGTGTTCAAAAGTGTTACTTAAGAGCACTTTAGGTTTCACTTGGAAAAGTGTTATCATAGGTTTCCAAAAGTGTTACCTTAGAGCATAGGCGACACGAGCAGATGTATCACCCAGAGAAGTGTTACCTATTTTCTATAATAACACTTTCAACCTTTTACGCATCACTTATTGTGTGCTACCTAAGGCCAATAATGCACTAGTGTATCTAAGGCATTGGATGTGTCTGGGTTTGGGATGTTTTCACTGGTATTAGCAACATCATTCACACTTATTTATCCTGGTGCAATGCTTGACAGATGGTTAACAAGGTAATATAGGCCATGCTTAGCTTGACCTACCCCCCTCACTTCCTTTGTGGTGCTATCAACAATCACATAGTGAGTGGGAAAGAATGCCACTTGACACTTGTTGTCAGTGAGCAATTTTTGCACTAATAACAAATTGTGTTTGAAATTTGGCACACACAAAACGTTGTTCAAGATTAAGCTTGTTTCTAAATACATAATACCAGTGTGAGAGACAACAGTTGTAGCACTAGTAGGTAAGTTGATCTTGGAGAGTGTGTTCACGGCACTAGGATGGCTCAGATTACACAAATGTGGAGTCATGTGATCTGAGGCACCAGTGCCTATGATTGATAAGTGTGGATTATTATATATTATAACCTTCTTATTCCCTCTTACTAGCTCTATATTAGTGGCATAAACTGTAAGTTGTGGGTTTTAATAGTTTTCATAGTTCATCTAATAATTGTGCTTATATAATTATTTATTTATTATACGATTAATAATATATCTTATATTGGCAGAGATATTACAATTTTGGAGTCGAAGCAATGGAAAATTGTCTTTAGCAAATTTATGGGTTAAACCCATAAAGCAAATTGCAGCAGCGAGCAAAGACACAAGGACCTCTATTCCTTTGATGATGTTAACGTATAAGAAGTGGAAGATTTGGACCAAGCCCAATAGAAACAAAAGAACATAAACTACAAGCATCAAATGATGAGAACAAAATAAAAGAAAATAATGAAAAGCTATGTGGTTTTGTTGGGCTACACAAATACCACGTGGGTATTGAAAGAAAGGAGGTGAAGAAAACCCTTGGGCCTTGGGTCAATATTACACGCTGCAAGGGTTTTGGTTAGGGAATAAAAGGAAAAAAACTCACCATAGGGAGAGGACGGAAGGGGAGGTAGACCGTAGGGCAGAGGAGACGGAAGAACAGAACAGCAGCAGCGACGAAGTACAACACGAAGCCTTCATCCGATTTCCGGCCATGGTTTCTCATACTTTGGTGATGTTTCTCCAAATCATGAGTAGCTAATTTATTTTTCTAGGACTTAGATGAAACCCTAGTATTATAAATTGATAGTTTTAATTGTGTTTGAGAATTGATTTTGGTTTATGATTGCATAACTTTTCAGATTATTATTGGGGTTATCATTGTTTGCAATGTAGATTGGTAATTGTTCTTGTAGAATAATTTATTAGTTTATATTGTTATTAGATTTACACACTTTGTTCTTGTAGTTCAAAGGGTGATGTTATGCAATGGTATTTCATGATTTGTGGTTAAAAGTTGAATAATTTATGCTTTGGTTAGATAAGTTATGTCACCTAATTGATCACAATACTATTTCTTTAAGTATTCCGGCTTGTAGTTTAGGATACTTGATAAACCTATTAATTCTCATTCTAATTAATCTATTGGTCATATTATTAGTGGTGAATTCGACTGTCCTAGATTCCGTATTATTGTCTGTTCTCCGATTCACTGTTGTTATTGTTAAGTTTATTTAGTTGTTTTATATTTCAGACTAGTTTAATTAGTTCACAAACAATCCATTATATATTTTATTTAGGATAAAATTAGTAGACATTAGGTTTAATTTTAATCAACTGTTCCCTGTGGATACGATACTCTATTATTTATCACTTACTACTAAGTCTTGTACACTTGCAAGAATAGGGTTTTATAACTTGTCTAAAATCGCTATCAATGATCCACTCTTCATTGTAACTGGTGACAGTATGACATGATATCATGCCAGAGAAATGACTATTAAGCTCTTCATCAGTCTAAGAACCCATAGCTGGAGAAAGGAGTTTAGGCATCATTTTGACTAGTTAAGCAAGCTGCTGAGGTGTGAATATAATACCAGGGTTAGCATCTGGTGTGGGGTTGACATTTGTGTGAGCAGTTGTAGCAAGTTTTGATGTGTTATATCTAGGGTTTGGTGGCCATTTTGAACTGGAGGGTTGATTGCATATTTTTGGCTTGAAGAGTGTGGTGTTTTGGTTAGAGTTGTGTCTAGGATGATTTTTAGGAAAACCTACAGTAAACCAACTTTTATCTCCTCTGTGACCTCTCTTTCCACAAATATGACAGGATTGAACCTTGTCTGATGTCTTGCTGGACATTGCAGAGACATCATTATCGATTTTGTTGAGATGAAGCACCTCTCTTTCGGCCTCCTCTTGCTGCAAAGCAGCTGTGCAGTTTCAACAGATGGAATAAGAGGCTCTAAGAGCAGCAGTTGGCTCCTCTGAGGATTGTAAATCTCATCAATCCCATTTAGGAACTGAAATAGCTTAGCTTCCTCTCTTTGTTGTTCAATAGCATTTAGAAGGGTTTGAACCTCATCACTAGGGTTCAAAATTATAGGTAGGGTGTTCATAGCATCCAATTCTTCCCAAATAGCTTTCATAGCTGTATAGTGTTCATTAATAGGCAAAGAGTGTTGCTTGGTTTCGTACAACTCCCTATTTAACCTATATTTCCTAGATCCATTAGTGAGAGAGAAGCGTTTTTCTAGGTTTAACCATATTTCCCTAGCAAATGTCATGTACATAATAATTTTTTTTAACAGAAGCAGAAACATTTAGAGTTATCCAGGCTATTACCATATTGTTGCAGGTGTTCCAGAGTTCAGCTTCTGTTTCATCATCTATGGATCTTGTGATTGTGCCATTCACAAATCCCAGTTTTCGTTTTGAAGAGAAGTTGATCTCCATGGATCTCCTCCATGATCTGTAGTCTACTGAGCCCTGCAATTTTTCCACTTGAATGGTGCTTGCACTATCAGAGGGGTGCAAGAATAGGGGGTTCAACATATCTTGGAAGGTTATCCTTCCTCCTGCTGCTGCCATTTTTGGCTATAAAGGTAGGAACTTTATGTTCAGGATAGAATGAGATATAGGATTAGAAGAAATAGGAAGAAGATAGAAGAATGTAGCAAAGAAGATCAAAAGACGAAAGAGAGAGGAAAAAATTTGCAGAAGAATTTTTCAGAGAATAAAGAAAGAGGATTGAGCAGATTTCTTTCACTACAATAGTAGCGATACCATGATAACTCTGAGAGTCAGAATAAATTCTTTTCCATTGTAGAGGAAATCATTAGAGCACATAATTTCAGCAAGAATGTTTTCTATTTCATTCAAAAGCTTGGAACATAAAAGCTGTCACCTTATTACAATATATAGGACTAGTAGTACTGTAATGCTGTAAATAATAGCTGGCACTAGTACAGTTAGTACACTCAGGGAATAAACCAATATCACAGACTACAGATTACAAAAGGTGAGTCATCAACAATAGTCATCATTAAGTTGAAGTAAAAGACTGTAGAGTCCTTAATATTTCTTAATCATAATGATTATATATATTTCCCGACTATTATTGTTGATGGCCGTATTAAGTCAGGTTGTACAATAAGCATCCAGATAGTTCCACCGAACCTCAAATTAATTCAAATCTTTTAGTTGCCCAAATACATGAATATCATAAATGACAAAACGTTCACAATAACTTAGTTAGTAGCGTGATGACTTGCTCCATTACACATAAAACGTTCACAATAACTTAGTTAGTAGCGTGATGACTTGCTCCATTACACATCTGATCAAGTTTTTGTGGAGTGACAATAAAACATAGTGATGCATCTGACACATCAAAATACTAGTTGGTATACAAGACAAATCGTACTATAAAACAATTATCATCACAAAACAAGATCATATCAAGGAAAAGTTTCTTTTCCTTGCTTGATTTATACGTCTTTCACGTAAATAGCATTCAATGAAAGTAATCTATTATGTCATCCTGAAACACTAGATCTCTCACTCTCTCTTAAAAAGTACCTCCATAATTCCTTCACAATCAACACTCAATAATGTCAACAACAACAAAAACAAAAAGAAGCCCTAAAACAACAATCCTCTATGTTTTCCTTCTCCTCTTCTTCCTCTTTCTGTCTCTCTCCTCCTCCTCACACTCCCCTTCATCCACTGCATGCAAGTCCACCCCTTACCCAAAACTCTGCCGTTGGATGCTCTCCGCTTTCAACAAATCTTCATCATCATCACCATCCAAATTCTCCATCAAACAGTGTCTTCAGAACGCTTCGAAACTCTCTAAACTTATCAACCACCATCTAACCACCCACTCAGCCCCCCGCCCCGCCGCCGACAGAGCGCTTGTTGATTGTGCGCAGCTCTTTGAGCTCAATGTGGACTACCTGAAGAGCATCATGCACGAGTTGGGACGACGAGTCCGACAACGAGAAGTTGTTGAGACGTCGTCGTCGTCATCGTCCGCTGAGTTGGTGGGACGAGTTGAGGCGTTGTTAAGTGGGGTGGTGACTAATCAACAGACTTGTTATGATGGGATTAAGGAGAATGGGGGTTGGGATGGTGCTCTGTTGAGTACATTGCATGCACCTCTTTTTAATGGGAGTCAATTGTATAGTGTTTCTCTTGGGATTGTTACCCACACGCTTACCCGGGCCCGCCGTAAGAAGCATCAATCCAATTTGTGGGCCTGGCTCTAAAAGATTCCGACCAGTCTTTGCTACCCAGTTTCAAAATTATCAAGGTAAGTTTTTAACTTTTAAGAGGCCTTCCTCATCTTATTATCACTTAATTAAATGTGTAATTTAACTGAAATGAGCGTATTTGATGCTTTTTATCTTGTAAATGTTTTTAGTTTTCTAGCTAGATTTGATCATCTAAGATCTTCTAAACAAAATACTCCCTCCATTTTTTATTATACATGTTACTAGCTACTTGAAATCTTAGCACTATTAACAATTACCTATAATCTTTTAAAATTTTCGAATATACTCCCTCTAGTTTTTATTAGTTTACCCATTTCTTTGGAGCACATTTTTGCCGAGGCACTAAGTTGAACCATAATATATAAATTATTAATAAGAAAAGATTATAAAAAGTCGATATTTGGATAATATACATTGAGACGAATTTAAGAATATCTCACATGACTAAATTTTTCCTTAATTACAAATCACAAGAGATAGTCAAAGTCATGTATGTGAATAGTTTCAAAAGTCAAAATGGATAAACTAGTAAAAACGGGAAGGGGTATATTAAAATAATATAACGATGTGGGGTATAATTTGTCGTTAAAGTGAGTATTTTAATAATATCAAATTTTGATTAATATGTAATTATATATATATTATTAGTCAAAAATATGAGTGGGCAAATGTGCAAATCTAACTAGTAAAAAAAAAAACGAGAGTACAATTTTTTTTTAAAGTAAGGTAAGCATTATTATATAGTCTATTTGAGAGACTTTAACCTAATTAAAGCAGATACAAAATGAATACTAATGAGAAGAGGAAGAGGAACCATACAGCTATTCGGGATAATTTCTTCTTTTTGGAGGAGAAAGAATGATTTGTTTAACAAATAACAAAATAGTAAAATGAATTAAGAATTTGAAGATTAAAAAAGCTATATGTAGTGCAGTTGAGGAGGACAAAGTAGGGAAAATGTAAGAGTGAATGAAACTTCCAAAAAAAAAAGCGCACAAATTAACTAGAAGTTTGTAGAACGCAAGAGACAGCAGGATTAATGTTAGAATTGTCAACATATAGTTTTTTAAGGCTAGATATCTATTCAATATACTCTGTTTTAAAATATTGGTTGCCCATGTCTTTTAATATTAAACTAGTTTTCTTTCCCGAGCGATGCCTCGGGTCAGTTACAATAAACAAATACGTTATTAATTTTAAATTTCATAATTTATTTTGCTACTTTTTGTATTTTTTATCAATTAACAAATTGAAAAATTCACGTCATGATGTGATAAATAAAAAAAATTGAATGGTTTGAGTTTGAAAACAATACCTTAAAGGGAAATTGTGGTAAGAGAATATGACATCAATATTCTCTTGTAAGTTACGAATAAGTGTGTTATAGATATATATATACTTGTTTAAGTCTTTTTAGTTATGTATAATTATTATTACAAGACTTTATCATATTTTATTTGAAACATTAGACAACAAAGTTATAGTGTATTGATGGGTAAGCTCTTAATTTTCATTTTAAAGGTCACGTGTTCGATACCTTGCACTTACACATTTTTTTAAAGTGAGGAGTACACATAGACATAAAGCATTTGCATTAGAAATTTGAGGATAGTGCCACGTGGCACATAGGCTTTCTTTCGCACGCCTTTTAATATATTTGTATAGATTATGGATAAAAGGCTATAGATAATAGTTGGAATGCTTTCTAACACAGGGCACTATTACTTACAAATATAAAACTGAATTCATCTCTTGAAAATGTACATTATGTACAAAGTTTTCGTACGTACAATAAATTAGCATTTTTGCGCATGGCATTCATGCATGCAGTATAAAAGTATTAGGTAAGTGACGAAATTCTTTCTATTAAATGGTTATATTACATTATAAAAGTTCATAGTACCGGTAAATAATTGGGAATTCTAGGACTAAATTAAATAAAAAATATATCATTGATTAATAAGAGAAAATATTTTTTTATATGCAATCCTTATACTACATGGTGATAAAAGTTCTTTGGGAATTCTGGGACTGAATCAAATAAAAACTATTTTGTTAATTAATCAATAATTAGTTGTACGTGTTACATAGGATGTGCAATGATTATTGAAAATTTTATAGTTAGGAGAGGCTAAAAGTATTGGAAATTGATTTTGTAAACGACAAAACCTATTAAAAAAATTGTACATAGTTTAATCTATATTGAGTATATATCGTAGATGAGTCGTGAGTGTTGATGATAATGAGTAGTAACATACTACTCCCTCCGTCCCATAATATAGTACTTGCATTCTTTTTTGGGTGTCCCAAAATGTTGTGTCTATTTCTTTTTTATCAATTTGTTTGGACTAAATTATCCTTCAATTCTACATAAAACTTTCCAAAATACCCCTACCTTTCTTTTAAAATATGTGTCTCTATTTATTGTTTTACACCATTCCAAGGAACATTTATTGCTCTTTCATTTTATTTTAAAGGAAAAAGAAGAAAAAAACTAGTTCCAAGACAAAGATACCCAATAAACATTTAATTAAATATATGTTTTTGTGAAATCCTAAAACTCCTATCATTTTCCTTAATTCTTGTGAAAAATGAGAAGTCAGCACTATATTATGGGACGGAGGGAGTACTAAATTAATCAGGTTAACTAACTTTGACATGGTACCAAGGTGCTGAAAGTTTTGTGGGCTGGAGGATTCATTAATGGCGCCTCCCTCCACTCCTCTATTTTAAGGACTCCATGGATTTCAACATTTATTGCCTGATCTGTGCATGCCGTCCAAAGGTACACCATGTATGAGAGTGCATGAGTGATGTCAGTAATGTCACCTTCATTCAACATACTCTTCATAATAATTTTGCCATGCTCAAATATTTATATTTTACTGCATGCATGGATGCCAGAAAATGCTAATATATTGACGTACGAAAACTCTTCCTCAAATGTATATCTGTGATGTGTATATCTTCTCTAATAGATAATTTGTAAACATGTGTTAAAATATTCTTAATGCTGATATCGTCATAGATGCTATATATTGACCGTAAATAAATAAAATATTTGGAGCTATTAGGGTAAGAACTTTCTTAACGAAACCTTTTTAAAATAACAAGTTTGTTAATTGTAAGTAATTGCTAATTCTAGATTGATGGTCTTTATCATGATCACACCATCCAATCATTTGAACGCTATTCTAATTAAGGAATTTGCATTTGTTTTTTTTTTTTTTGAAAGAAGGAATTTGCATTTGTTAGGAGTAAAAGTCTTATATGAACCTGGTCCACACTAAATTAGTGTGGACCTAATGCTAATTCATGTGATTTATGAAAAAAAGGGTCACTATATAAAAAAGTAGATATAAAAAATGAGTAGATATAGATTCTATAAAGTTTGACTATGTGAAAAAAAAGGTTATTATGTCACAAACTGAAAATTTCATCATGATAAACTAATGTAAGAAACAGTGACTATATTAAAAAAAACGGTCACTATGACAGAAAGTAACTGTATAGTGTAACTTAAGATTTTTTAAAGGTTACTATATGGAAAAAAGGGTCACTATGTTAAATAAGTGGCTTTGGTCCACAATAATGTTAATGTGGACCAGGTCCACGCAAGAATAACTCTTGTTAGTAAGTACTCAAGGAACGTAAATCACGCATTTTGCCTTGGTAGTTGTCCTGTAAGTAATACCATTACCGATCTGAAAAGCAATGCAAAGTTAGAAATGGTTACCTCAAGGAACTTCCAAAAGCATATAAATATCAGAAAATTTTTGCAAATTTTCAAATGTCTTACATACATTTATTGTTTCATTTCCTATTTGGCAGACGATAATAAACGGTACGGTTTTAATGATTACATACGATTCTATAGGTAATTTTGTAAAGACAAGTCTCATCTCCTTGTCTATAGTAATGCTAGTTCATCCTCAAATACCTATTTTTTCTTACAATTTTATACGAATTTAGAGGTGCTATTGAGTAGTATTGAAAGTTGTGAACAAAAACACATGTCTAGAGATGAAGTTTCATCTCCGTAGGCGTTTGCATGAAATATTCTTTACCAAACTACATGCAAAATCAGTTACCACTATCACCATTTATTATCAATTACCAATCTAACCGTTAGAATTATAATAAAGTTGATTATAATAACTTCACATAATATTAGCCAAAAAAAAAAAAAAGTATATTAGCCAATCAACATTATAGCAATTTTCCAATCTTTGTACCTTACTAAAGGAACTTTTCGACTGCGATATTCGCGGTAACTAAGCATGACATGTCATAATTAAAATTAAAGCACTATTTTATATATAATCTTAGATAAATAAAAAAAAAATTATATATATATATATATTTTAAGATAAGAGTGGAAATCTATATCAAAAAGAAAAAGATAAAAGTGCATGTCAAAGTGGGCAAAACTTTACTGGAAGTAGCCTAACAAATTGAAGATAAATATTCAAGAATACTAACATCGGAATAATAGAGTGTAATTCACAATATAATATTAGAGATGATAAATTCGAGTAATTTGATTATACCTTTATTATACTTCAAATTTATCACGCTTTTGCACCATTACAATGAGCTTGAAAGATATACTTCTAAACAAGCCTCATTACAATATCTGTAAGTTGATTCATTTAATCCGTGATTGATAAAATTCTTGAGCAACTACTTAAGAAAAGAGTTTGATACAAATTTAGGATTTTAGAGATGATATTAGAATTTTATTTTAGTTTAAGAATACGATCACAATTAAAAGTAACTTATATAGATGCATAACAGCATAACCTTATAGTTGTACCTTTTATTATTCACTTTCTCCCTTTTTTTCGATTGCACTTTGTTTGTGGCACTATTCATCAACCAACTTTGTTAAGCTATCTCGCATCATTATATCAGAAAAAACATTGTTAAGTGGAGTCTTGTTAGATTCTACTCAACGCAAGAATTCTAGATATCAAATTTTTACAATTCTTTTTACTTATACGCAATTAGAAATATTGGTGTTTCGGCTAAGAAATTAAGGGTTGTAATTGGTTGGGAGATGTGATGTGGGCCCCAAGACCGGTCGCCTTAGCTCCGATATCCGTACGCTGGAATCCTGCAAAACCCGGTTAGACTACCCCGGGTGGCTCCGGGATCGCCCCTCCGACGCTCAAGTCAGATGAGATTGAGGTAGAGAGAGAAAGTCTAGAGAGAGATGCTCTAGTTTGTTAGGTGAGAATTCAATACCTGTTCACTGATGAGGCAGTTGATTTTTATAGTGTTGGGGATTTCCCAGACAAGAAACATTATTCAGATGGGCCTTATTGGATAACAATGGGCATGTTACCTTTTCAGGCAATGATTATTTCACCCCATTAGAGGTTTCCCATATACTAGTGATTAGGTCAACTTTCAGGTGGGACCCACAGCTGCCACCTGTCCCATACTTTAGGAGGCTTTTATGCTCCTTATTGGGCTGCTGATTAAATGAGCCCAAACAATTAGCCCCACGCCATGGATGGGGATCACGGAAACCTGACTGGAGCAATGCCTGTCTGTGGCGGAATAACAGCCGTCCTACTTCTGACTGGAAGGAGGAACGCCGACCGGGTCCCCTTCTTGCTGAAGGGTAGATGCCGACCCGGTCACCTCTCAGTGAACGGGGAGAGGGCCGACCGGGTCATTCTCTGTTGAAAGGAAGATTCCGACCCGGTCTCCTCCTATTTTAAGGAGGAGGGAGGGTTACTCCCCTCGTTGAAGGGAGAATGCCGACCCGGTCATCTCCCATTGAATGGGACAAGGGCCGACCGGGTCACTCCCTGGTGAAGGGAAGGTGCCGACCCGGTCATCTCCCATTTGAAGGGGATGAGGCCAATGGCGGGCGCGGATGTGTCGTTGTGCACCGCACCCGGCCAAAGATAAAATTTCTCCTACTCTCTTTTACACTAAGGTAGTATAAGGGAAGTAAGGGTCGTATCCACAGGGAAACAGGGACGAGTTTAGTACTTAGCGTGATTCGAAACCTAGATTAAGCTAAGGGCCGAGAAACCTAATTACAAAAGGGGGGTTTCAAGTAGATTATAACTAAACTACAACTAACTAGCATATAAACAAAATGAGAAATCAATATAGGAAGGATCTTGAATCCGATTAACATACACTTCAATTCATTATCGGTCATTGAACATCCACTCTAATTATTTCCATAATTATCTATTGTCGAGAATTAATCTCGTGTTCTCCTTATTCCTAGTTGAATAGCACGATCGGCGTGACTATAAAACTCTAACTAAAGGATAACCTAGTCCGATCTGCGTCTAAGTTCAATCCGATAAGCACTAAACACAAGAGAACCAATAGACCTCGCTAACGTCATACAAGCGATAAACATTCAACAGTTGATTCAATTTCCCCAAGAAATAACCAAGATGATCCGCATCTAAGCTACTCCCTAGTTTGCTACCATTTGATAAAAAGAATAAAACAATCCGATTCTATTCTTAAATCTAGCATTAGATTAATTACACAATCAAACTAGTAACGTTCCTAGCATAATCATGCAAAAACCATTGAAAGCAAGCATAGAAATTAAACCATAATCAAAGAAAATAAATAGAGAAGAAAGATCTCACAATAATGCTTGAAGCTCCATATTAATCTCGTTCAAGAACGGTTCAAGCTACAATCGGCATAGCATAAGCCAATCCCATAATTGAAATCTACAAAGACTAAATTAGAAAATAAAAACTAAAAAGAGAAGACAACAAGAGAGGAGTGGAGTTTTGGAAACTCCATCCCCTTGTGGCTGCCCTTAGGTCTAAAAAACAAAGTTTAGTATTTATACTAAGGCTCAAAAGTCAGCCGTCATTTAAACCGCCATAGGGGTCGCGAGGTGCGAGTCGGGTCGCACCGTGCGATGGGCTACCGCCTTCGCAACGAGCCGAAGAATTGGGCCAAACCACGCAGTCGCGAGGTGCGAGAAATCTCGCGAGGTGCGAGCGAGAAGTCGCGAGGTGCGACGGTCCTCGCGAGGTGCGAGCCGGCTTCTTTGGGCGGGTTTGGCTCGAGCGCCGGGCGCGCGCACATGGGCGATGGGCGTGCGATGGCCTAGCTTTCGCTCGGGCGTGCGATGGCTGCTGGGCGTGCGATGGGCTGGTGAGTTGGGCGTTGGGCGCCGGGTCGAGCTTGGCTTGGCGAGCTTGTGGCTTGTGATGCTCGGCTCAAATGCATTTTACCTTGGAAGCTCGGAATGCATGACATTAACACAACTTATATCGCAAAACTCCGAACTTCCGCTAAGGATGATTTTTATGCAAACCTTAACAATTACGAACAAATCCCTTAGCAATGTGCACCTAAAATACCACAAGAACATCGTATAACTTGAGCGCATCAAATACCCCCCACACTTGAACTTTACTCGACCTCGAGTAAACTCAAAATGAGGATCACCAAATAAATCATCACCCAGGCTATCGAAACCAACCTACACCCCCCCTAACTACATCATCATCATCACATCTTAACAAAAAACGCTCAAAACCTAAACGTAAGGGATGATGATTCCCCCACACTTAGATTCAAGCTCACCCGAAATATACAAAGACGCGACAACAATAATAACCAAGAACGCCAACAAGTTTAACCAACAACACCAACGAGAATCAAAATGCCACTCACGACACACTAAAGTATCGGCTCTCCCAAACCTCAAAAGATGACCTACTACTACAACAACTAACTTAAAATAGCAAGCCATGGAACAAAGACAAAAAGGGATAAATTCCATGCTTACTCCCAAAAACAATCAACCAAAAGAATGCGAAAGCCAAAATAAATAGATCTTCACAAAACAAAGGATGAATTCACTAACCCAACCCGAAAACGCTTTCAACCTTATGACACCATCTCCGGCAAATGAGTTTTCAAAGTGTATAATTCTCTCTTAATCTCTCATTTTGCCTAGGAGCCCTTTCGGGTTTTCATCCTAGCTTCTCACATTTTTTTTTTATCTCACCATCTTACCCGCTCAATATAAGCCACTTTTTTTGCATAAGTTGCCCTTTCGGGTTTTCAACCTATCCGGGCCCCCATTTTTGCTCGAGTCGCCCACCCTTGTGGGTTTTCAACTCAGCGGGTTTCATTTCATCACTTTTTTTTTTTTTTTTTTTTTTTTATATTCTTTTTCATTTTTTTCATTTTTTTTTTTTTTTTTTTTTTCAAATTGAAAGTAATATACACAACATAGATACATGAGTACACAACATAGATACATGAGAATGAGAATACCCTCCCCCTACTTAAACTACACATTGTCCTCAATGTAGTCGACATTCAAGAAAATGGGGGAGAAAATCGAAAATCGGGTAAATCGAAGATCGAAAGCTCAAAACTCATGACCCAAAAATCCGTGTAAAACTCAAATTTCTTAACAACCAACTCAAATCTTATAAAATAACTCAAAAACCTCCCCCTCGAATCACTCAAACAAATGACAAGCTCAAAAGTTTTGAATTTGTGAGATTTGCACCTATCTTAAGAGATCGAAAAGATACATTAACAATCTCAATCCTCTAGTGTACCAACTCCTAGCTATTGAAGTCCTCCCAAGGGGTTTTCTTTTGGGGTTTTGGTTCCAAGGGAGGAAGAAGGGGTTTGTGGATCTTTTTAGTGGGTGGGTGGTGGGTGAAAGAAAATTTGTTGTGGTGGTGGAAATTTGATGAAAAATAAAGAGAAAGAAAGAAAATAAAGGGGTCTCGGGTTGCCTCCCGAGAAGCGCTGTTGTTTAAAGTCGTGAGCTCGACTTAATACCTTAAGCTTAATCATTGGGTTGTGCTCCATGTGTGACAATGGTGGTTCCATGTCAATCTCCACTTCAAGTACCTGCAAAATTGATTGAGAAGAACTCTTGCAATGCATCGTTAATACCTAGCTTACTACAACATGGTTGAGCATATAACATCTGATTATATCCCAAACCTAGCATTAAGTCAACAACAAACATCAACTAGTAGTACTCCTAGCTAATTCAAGTCATGACCATTAATATAAATGCTTAAAGCTAGACAATAACCAAGATATAAAGTATGAGTCAATCAACCATTCCCAAGAGAGTTTAAGCAACAAATTCCATGCTTCTTGTCCAACATACAAAAGTGAAATACATAGAGTTCAATGGAAGATGAAAATTGAAACTAAAAACAAAAAAGGAATTCTTTATATGAGTGGCCAACCAAAAACAAAGAGCACAAGCAATACCATCCAAAAATCACTCTAAATAAAAACAAGTAACACCGTTTCCCCGGCAACGGCGCCAAAATTTGGGCGGGCGCGGATGCGTCGTCGTGCACCGCGCCCGGCCAAAGATAAAATTTCTCCTACTCTCTTTTACACTAAGGTAGTATAAGGGAAGTAAGGGTCGTATCCACAGGGAAACAGGGACGAGTTTAGTACTTAGCGTGATTCGAAACCTAGATTAAGCTAAGGGCCGAGAAACCTAATTACAAAAGGGGGGTTTCAAGTAGATTATAACTAAACTACAACTAACTAGCATATAAACAAAATGAGAAATCAATATAGGAAGGATCTTGAATCCGATTAACATACACTTCAATTCATTATCGGTCATTGAACATCCACTCTAATTATTTCCATAATTATCTATTGTCGAGAATTAATCTCGTGTTCTCCTTATTCCTAGTTGAATAGCACGATCAGCGTGACTATAAAACTCTAACTAAAGGATAACCTAGTCCGATCTGCGTCTAAGTTCAATCCGATAAAAGCACTAAACACGAGAGAACCAATAGACCCGCTAACGTCATACAAGCGATAAACATTCAACAGTTGATTCAATTTCCCCAAGAAATAACCAAGATGATCTGCATCTAAGCTACTCCCTAGTTTGCTACCATTTGATAAAAGAATAAAACAATCCGATTCTATTCTTAAATCTAGCATTAGATTAATTACACAATCAAACTAGTAACGTTCCTAGCATAATCATGCAAAAACCATTGAAAGCAAGCATAGAAATTAAACCATAATCAAAGAAAATAAATAGAGAAGAAAGATCTCAAATCAGCCCCATATTAATCCCTAAGAGCCCATCCGCATAAGATAAGCCATCCCATTATTTACAAATAAAAAAAAAAAGAAGAAAAGAGAGGAGGGGTTGGAACCCCACCCCCCTGTCGCTGTAAAAACAAAGTTTAGTATTTTTAGGCTCAAGCCTTCATAGGGGGCGGGGTGCAGCCCCGCCCACGCGCCCCCGCGGGCGAGAAAGCGAGGGGGAGGAGGGGAGCCCTCGGGGTGCGGCGGGGCCCGGGGCGCGCGCAACGGGCGTGGGCGCGAGCTTGTGGCTTGTGATGCTCGGCCAAATGCATTTTACCTTGGAAGCTCGGAATGCATGACATTAACACAACTTATATCGCAAAACTCCGAACTTCCGCTAAGGATGATTTTTATGCAAACCTTAACAATTACGAACAAATCCCTTAGCAATGTGCACCTAAAATACCACAAGAACATCGTATAACTTGAGAGCCGACCCGGTCATCTCCTGGTGAAGGGATGAAGGGCCGACCGGGTCACTCCTTGATGAGGGGAGAGTGCCGACCCGGTCATCTTCCATTAAAGGGGATGAGTCTAACCGAGTCATTCCCTGGTGAAGGGAGAGGCGAACCTGGCCATCTCCCATTTGAAGGGGGGTGAGGCCGACCAGGTGTCCTCCCCCGGTGAAGGGAGAGTGCCGACCCGGTCATCTCCCATTTGAAGGGGATGAGGTCGACCGGGTCACTCCCTGGTGAAGGGAGAGTGCCGACCGGTCACCCTCTTTGAAGAGGGAGATGGCCGACCGGGTCACTTCTAGCTGATACTTAGGCCGAGTGAAGGAAGCAAACCCCTTTTCGCCGAGTAGGGTGCTAGATGATACCTGTCCGTTCTTGGCCAAGTGTAGGAGCTACTCGGCGAAGGAGGGGAGCTCATGTCGACCGAGTAGGGTTTTGTGCCGCTCGGATGAGGGGCTAATGAGCCCCATGTTGGTCCGAGTGGGTGCTAGCTAATACTTGGCCATACTTGACCAAGTATAGAAGCGACTCGGCAAAGGAGGGGAGCTCCTGTTGGCCGAGTAGGGTACAAGGCCACTCGGAGGAGGGGCTAATGAGCCCCAAGTTGGTCCGAGTGGGTGCTAGCCGATACTTGGCCATACTTGACCAAGTATAGAAGCGGCTCGGCAAAGGAGGGGAGCTCCTGTTGGCCGAGTAGGGTACAAGGCCACTCGGATGAGGGGCTAATGAGCCCTAAGTTGGTCCGAGTGGGTGCTAGCCGATACGTGGTCATACTTGACCAAGTATAGAAGCGACTCGGCAAAGGAAGGGAGCTCCTGTTGGCCGAGCAGGGTACAAGGCCACTCGGATGAGGGGCTAATGAGCCCCAAGGTGGTCCGAGTGGGTGCTAGCTGATACTTGGCCATACTTGACCAAGTATAGAAGCGACTCGGCAAAGGAGGGGAGCTCCTGTTGGCCGAGTAGGGTACAAGGCCACTCGGATGAAGGGCTAATGATCCCCAAGTTGGTACGAGTGGGTGCTAGGTGATACTTGGCCATACTTGACCAAGTATAGAAGCGACTCGGCAAAGGAGGGGAGCTCCTGTTGGCCGAGTAGGGTACAAGGCCACTCGGATGAGGGGCTAATGAGCCCCAAGTTGGTCCGAGTGGGTGCTAGCTGATACTTGGCCATACTTGACCAAGTATTGAAGCGACTCGGCAAAGGAGGGGAGCTCCTGTTGGCCGAGTAGGGTACAAGGCCACTCGGATGAGGGGCTAATTAGCCCCAAGTTGGTCCGAGTGGGTGCTAGGTGATACTTGGCCCTACTTGACCAAGTATAGAAGCGACTCGGCAAAGGAGGGGAGCTCCTGTTGGCCGAGTAGGGTACAAGGCCACTCGGATGGGGGGCTAATAATGAGCCCCAAGTTGATCCGAGAAGGTTTTGCATTTCGGATGATGGGGTTGCGCCCATTTTACTCGACCGGGAATGTCCGACCTGAAATGCCACATGGTCACTTTTGATACTTGGGATGTTGGGATCCTTGTTATAAGCCGAGCTGGAGGGGCGCCCTAAGGACCTTTGACGCTTCAACCTCCTTGGGTTGGGAACGTTTTTGGCTCGAGTTGATTGGAATTTTCACGGAATGGACTGAGTAGGTCCTGTTTGGCCTCTATTAGAAGCCCATGAAGGCGACGCGGGGGGGTTTGCGTTGCACATCCCCCGAGGTACTCCTATATATGCATGAGTGGAGAGAGAAGTTGAGGGTCATTTGCTCATTTCCTCATTCTCTCTATCTCAAAAATCTCCAAATCCTCCCGAGTCCGTCTTCTTCGGTGGAGGAGGAAGCCGAGGGAGTCATTCCCTACCCTTGGGAGGTTTCATTGGCCTATCCTCCTTCAAGGAGTTACTTAGACAAGTATCTATCTTCTGATGTAGTGAGGGTGGCCATGCCGAGGGGAGCAGGAGAAGCATCCACGTCGGGTCGGGAGCTGGAATACCCGACCTTGGTCCAAAAGGAGGTCCAGGTTCATTCTTTCCCGAGCCCGGGGTGATTAAGTCTTTGACCGAGGACCTCAGGGGAACAACAACGAGATTTCAAATAAAAGACCCCTACTATCTGGTCCGACCAGAGGCCCATCATACTGTCATCTCTCCTTTACCCGGATGTATAGCAGTATATTATAAGTCGATGGAAATGGGGCTTCGATTTCCCTTGACTCCTTTCGTCAAGGAGCTGCTGAACGCCTATCATTTGGCAATTTGCCAAGTTTCTCCTAATTCCTGGGGTGGCATTAATGCCTTCCAGGTCCTATGCAACTTGATGAATGTCCGACCAACCCTCAAGTTATGGAGGCATCTCTACAAGTTGGTCGAGGTTATGGTCGCCAAGAATGGGCCTGGTTGGTGGAGCTTTCAAATCCGACCAGGTTACCGAACGGTCCTCAATCTCCCTACCTCTCAGAAGGGTTTCGAAGGGAGTTTGCCTTCATTTATTTTGGCGGTGATTGGGGTATTCCCCTGGTCCCGTCTTCGGACGAGCCCATCCTTGCTCTGAACTACCGAGTGGGGGAGTTGGATGATGAGGAAGGAGCGGCGGCCTGCTATATGCAGACTGAGTCGAGGATTGTCGACGGAGGCGAGGTATTCGTACCTGGCCAATGGCTGCCCGACTGCAAACTTTTCAAGGACGAGCACTTCCTCTCGGCTATGGGTCTGAGTTCGACCTTTCCGAAGGGTAATTTGCCGAGGAGGAGGCTGGGGGTAGTCGGTATGAAAAATTCTTAATTTTAACTCTTTTTTTTACTAACTCTTCTCTTCTTTGCTATGTTTCGCAGAACCTGCCCGAGCGTATATAGAAGAGGTAGACCCAGTCATGGCTGATAAACTGAACGTGGAAGCAATGAGAGCGGCTTGGCTGAAGGCCGAGATTGCGGCAAAGACTATGAAGGTCCCTGCTCCTCCCAAGGTGAGAACTTCAACTTCTTGTTGCTTCTATTTTAGGCCGACCGACCATTTATTTAGCTCTTTTTACTGATTGTTTTCTCCTTGCCTCAGGATCCTGCTAAGCCGAAGACCAAGAAGAGGAAAGAGCGGTCGTCTGATAAAGTGGCCCAGACCGAGAAAGCAGTGGCTCGGTCGAAGGCCGAGCGGGAGAGGGCTAAGGCCGAACTTGAGGAGGCCAAGAGGAGCAAGTCAATTGAGGTCATTAGCCCAAGGGGTCCTTCCCAGCAGGCCGACGGGGGCGGCATCTCCCTTCACTCCTCTGACTTCAGACCGGCCGGGAGCCCCCAATACACTCCTTTGTCTCCATTTACGGAGCTGCCAGGGGATAGCTCGAGGGGCGTGGTGACGGCGGTCGTTCCCTTCATGGGGCTGAGCAGGAAAGAAAAGGAAGGGCGCTGGTCCAAGGCCCTCGAGCACATATACACTCCTGCTGACCAGGAATACATTGAAGTTACCCATGGTTGGAACGAGACTAACGAGCTTTTTCGCTCCTGGCACGATGTAAGAGTTTTTGTTTTTCCTATTCGTCTTTCTTTGATTTTACTTCGCGATTTTCTAACCCTTCTTTCGTTTCAGTTCTCCGTTCGAATGGCCAATGTAGCTCATAATCGGGTGAGCCTGGCCGAGGAAGTGGCCGACCTCAAGGAAGCAGACAAAAAGCATTTCGATGAGGTCTATCGGGCCAAGGAAGATAAGCGGATTGCCGAGTCCAAGCTTTCCGATGCGGAGAACGCCATAAAAAAGGACCAGAAGGACTTTGCTGAGGAGCGGGCAAAGTGGGAGAAGGAGAAAGCCGACCTCACCCTTGCCCGCGACTTATCACGGACCGCTAGGGATGATGCCCTCATTAAGCTGACAGCGGCCGAGCTGAAGGTGACCGAGCTCGAAGCTAAACTAATCGAGCTTGAAGGCAAGGTCAAGACCGAGGAGCAATGGTTCTCTAATTGGGAGAAGTCCGATGCTGCTGAGGTCTATGCTAACGAGGTCGGCAGCGCGGCTCACAAAATGGGGGAGGACGAGGCCCTCAATCGGCAGAAGAAAGTCCTGGCCGAGTCTCATCCAGAATTGGTCTGGGCCGACGTCTGGTCGGGTTATCAGATGTCGATCGACTCTGATAACGCCGAGATCTTGGCTCGGCTGAAGGCTGAGGGTGCTGAAGCTGATGAAGATGATGATGATGATGAGGAGGAGGGTCGAGTGAATGTCGAAGTCGTTGACGGCGACAATGATGATGATGATGATGATATTGCCGATGAAACCGCCGATGCTGGTCGGGGAAGGGAGTTGGTCGGTGATAATACCGAAGTTGATATCGAGGGCGCGACTGATCTCCCTCCCCTAGCTCTTAGCACATGGCATTTGTACTTGGCTGTTTTTTCATTTTGCCTCTCTCGTCTTTGTCCTGACTCCTTTTTGTAATTCAAGACGTCTTTAATGAAACTTGTCATTTTGTCTTCAATTTCCTTGTTTGTTGATTGCAATGTTGCCCGATTAACTTTATTGATTCCGACTGAGTTGATCCATTTTCTGATTCTCTACTGGTAAAGCCTTTTCCGAATAGGTGCCATTTTGGCTGAACAATGAGAACTGATTAATGAGATGATTCAGTTGTAAAATTGCCGGCTATAATTTTTAGAAAGGATGTCAACTGGTTTCGACTGGTTAAGTCTATGGTGCACAATATGCCGACCGGCTATGATTTTTCTATTTCCACAAAAAGGGCCAACTTTGGAAGATTGATTTTGCTACAATAGCGCCGACCGGCTATAATTCCAGCTATTACAATATATGCCCCTATTGCAAGTAACAAACTCTACACAAAATATTTTTTGAGGTTGTCTGCGTTCCAGGGTCGGGCTAGGGGAACGCCCTCGGGGGATTCCAGTCGGAAAGTCCCGGGCTTGATGATTTCCGTCACTTTATAAGGGCCATCCCAATTAGGTCCCAGCTTTCCCTTTAAGTGTGAGAGCCCAGTGGCTTCGACTTTTCGGACGACCCAATCACCGAGTTGGATTGGTCGGGTCCTCACTCGGCGATTAAACATCCGAGTAACTCTTTGTTTGTACCGGATAGATTTTAGTAGCGCATTGCCCCTTATTTCTGGCAACAAATCTAAGTTGACCGGTTTCTCCTCCTCGTTCTTTTCGAATTCATAGAAGGTCATTCGAGGAGATGGGATGCCAGTCTCCACTGGTAGGACCGCCTCGCTCCCGTACACAAGGCTAAACGGCGAGTGGCCCGTTGCCTCCTTGGCAGTAGTTCGGGCCGACCAGAGGACCCCGGGTAAGTCATCGACCCATGCTCCTTTGGCGGCCTCCAAAGATTTCTTGATCCCTCTGAGGACTACCTTATTGGCCGACTCAGCTTGTCTGTTCCTTTGTGGCCTGGAGACTGCGGAGAATTTGGTACATATTCCGAACCGGGAACAATACTCCTGAGTTGGGCCGCTGTTGAATTGGCGTCCATTGTCGGATATTAGTACCCTGGGAACTCCGAACCTGGTGATGATGTTTCTCCAAATGAACGTTTGAACCTATTGTCTGTTATAGAGGAGAGTGGCTCGGCCTCAGTCCATTTGGTGAAGTAGTCAATGGCGACTATAAGGAACTTTCTTTGACCTGAGGCTGGGGGAAATGGTCCGAGTAGGTCCATACCCCACTTATCGAATGGCAGAACTACTTGAATTGTTGTCAAGGGGGTGGTCGGTGCTCTTGGAATGTCCGAGTGGATGGGTGAAAGACTTCTTGTAGAGTTGATTCTCGTGCCATAGGAACCATCCGGATTTGTGCTTTACTCGCTCGGCTTCTTTGTGATCTTCAGGCAACTTCCCATCTTTTAAATACCCGACTACCTCTTCCATCCAGGTAGATGTCCGATTTAACATGAGCTGTTCCTTGACATTGATGCTGGGTTGTCGGAGGACTTCCCACATGATTGTCCTAGGGGCTGACCCCTCCACCGAGCTTGCCATACGAGCTAAGGCATCAGCTTGTTGATTCTCCGATCGGGGTATGTGAGTGATTTTGAACTGAGACAGCTGTTTGATGATACCTTGGGCCTTGGTCAAATACATTCTCATGTTGTCTTCTTTGGCCTCGTACCCGCCCGATACCTGACCCACTATCAGCTGTCAGTCGGATTGAGCATTAATCACGGTTGCCCGGGCCAAGATGCATAACTCCAATCCGAGGATTAGGGCTTCATATTCAGCTTCATTGTTGGAGCCCAAGAACTCAAATTTGATGGCATATTCCATCTTTTCTCCGATCGGGGGTTTGATAACCAGTCCGGCTCCACAACCTGTCTTGGTGGACGAGCCATCCACTTGCAACTCCCAGCTATCTTGCCTGCTGACTGGGGGCCTGGATGTGCACTCTGTTATGAAATCGGCCAAGGCCTGGGCTTTGATCGCCCTTCTGGGTTCATATTACAATCCAAAGTCTGCTAGCTGATCCGCCGAATCAGTCATCCGACTAGAGTGGTTCCTACTTTCAATGAGCATCCTGAGCGGCTGACTGGTGAGGACTTTAATAGGATGGGCCTGGAAGTAAGGTTTGAGCTTCCGACTAGCCATCACTAAGGCAAAAACCATTTTTTCCACTTCGCTGTATTTGGCTTCTGCTCCTCGGAAGACATGGCTTATGAAGTAGACTGGGTGTTGTTTTCCTTCTCTCTCGACTATCAAAATAGCGCTGAGCGCGTATTCTGAAATGGCCAAATAAATGAATAGTGTTTCCCCCGGTAAGGGGGAGATCAATTTTGGGAGGGTTAGTAGATGTTCTTTTAAGGAGGTGAAGGCCTGTTCGGCTTCATCATCCCAAGTGAACTCTTTTCTTTTCAGAGTTTTGAAGAAGTGCAAGCTCTTATCCGCTGACCGGGATAGGAAGCGACCGCCCGAGGGCGGCCAGACAGCCGGTTAGGCGTTGTACTTCTCTTACATTCCGAGGATCATTTCCATTAGAGCTTTGATTTTGTCGGGATTTGCTTCGATTCCCCTTTCATCAACCAGGAATCCGAGGCACTTACCCCTTTTTACTCGGAAGACACACTTCTTCGGGTTTAACATCATGCGGAAGCGCCTCAACGTTCCGAGGGTTTCTATTAAGTCTGAGGGATGATTGCTGTGGACTTTGCTTTTGACGATCATATCATCGACATATACCTCTATATTCCGACCCAGTTGGTCGCTGAAGATTTTTTTGACCGTTCGCTGATATGTTGCCCCTGCATTTTTGAGCCCGAAGGGCATCATTTTATAGCAATACACCCCTTGATTGGTAATGAACGCAGTGTAGACTCGATCCTGCTCAGCCATCGGGATTTGCTGATACCCCGCATTTGCGTCCATGAAGCTTAGGAGGGCGTGACCTGCAGTTGAGTCGACCAGCCTATCGATCTTGGGCAGAGGGTGGTTATCTTTTGGACAGGCCTTATTTAGGTCTGTAAAATCCACGCACATTCTCCATGCCCCACTCGCCTTCTTGACTAGGACAACATTGGCCAGCCATTCCGAGTACTGACATTCTTCAATGAACCCCGCTTCGAGCAATTTCTTAACTTCGGCAGCTGCCGCGTCGTTCCTTTCGGGGCCTTGATGCCTCAGCTTTTGTTTGACCGGCTTGAACCCCTCTTTGATGTTTAGCTCGTGGCACATCACTTTAGGGTCGAGCCTAGGCATGTCATTGGCTTCGTAGGCAAAGACGTCCCTGTATTCTGTTAGAACTTGAATGATCTCCTTTCTTGTTTGAGGGTCCATGGACTTGCCCAGTCTCAGAGTCCGACCATGTTTCTTGTCAATGACGACTTCTTCGTCATCCTCGGCTGGCTGAGGGCGCTCGTATTGCTTGGGATTTTCGGTGATGTAAACCCCGAGGCCACTTGAGGGCTGACCATCCTCTCGCTTTCTTTTCTTCGAGTCCTCTTGGACGTCGACCTTGCTCTTTAAGTTGTTCACATAACATTCTCTTACTGCCTGCTGATCCCCCTGGATCTTTCCGACTTTACCCTCGTCAGTTTCGAACTGCATGAGGAGCTGATAAATGGAAATTGCTGCCTTGACCTTGTTCAGGGTTGGTCTTCCCATTATGATGTTGTATGGCAGAGGGATGTCTACCACTAGGAAGTCAATCGGTAGGCTTCTTCCTTTGCCCTTCTCTCCCATCCGAGTAGGCAACTTTATAGATCCGACAGGGTGCACCGAGTTTCCCCCGAAGCCTATGAGTGGCTGATTGAGTGGGGTTACATCCCTTTCATTGTACTTCAGTTTCCTGAGGCACACTAGCGTGATTATATCAGCTGAGGATCCACTATCCACTAACACTCGTTTGACTCATTTTGAGCTTGATGACCAAGGGGTCGTCGTGGGGCGTGTGTAGTGGCCGACTGGATTCCCCAAATGTCATGATAGGGCAGTCGGGTCGGGGATGATGGACGTCGAGGACTTGATGCTTTAGATTTTGGAGGTGGGCTTTGCGTGAGCGGCCGGTTAGGCCGCCCGACGCAAATCGATGAAGCCCTCTGTATCCCCGCTATTAGATTGACCCACTTTCTGTTTGCCTTTTTCCTCACTAGAGTGCTTGAGGTATCGGTTCAACTTCCCTTGGTCCGCCAAGTTGTCAAGGGATTTCTTGAGTTCCCTACAATCTTTGGTGGTGTGCCCGCAGTCCTTGTGATATTCGCACCACAGGCTCTTATCTCTTCGAGCAGCCGATGATTTGATGGATGGTGGGCGGGGGAGCATGACTTTGTCTTTTATGTCCAAGTATATCTCTCTTCTGTTTTTGCTGAATCGGGGGTCGATGCCATGGTCGTTGAGCCTGTCTGACCGACTACCTGTCCTCTGTTGCTTTGATTGGTCCTTGTGATTTCCTTCTTCCTTCCTCTTCTTGCTCCCGTCGTCTGAGTGACGACATATGTCTGTCGCTTGGATGAATCATTGAGCCCGAGTCATCGCTTCAGAGAAGGTTTTGACTTTGTTCTCTGCCAAGGACCATCTTAGCCGACCCGGCTGAAGTCCGGACATTAGGGCGGCGAACGCCACCGCATCTCGTAGATCTGAGATTTTCAATGACTCCTCATTGAATCTTTTGATGTAATCGGCCAGACCTTCGTTTTTGTCCTGCCTAATTCTCATCAAATGGAGACTTGATTTCTTTTGCCTTTTTCCCGCAACAAACTGGTGAATGAATAGGTCTTCGAGGATCGAGAAGTCAGTTATGATCCACGCGGGAAGCTCTTGAAACCAGCTCAGGGCCAAACCTTTGAGTGTTGTGGGAAAGAAACGGCACCAGGTGGCTTCGCAGCCAGTCTGAACACTCATTTGAGCTTTGTATGTTGCCATATGGTCGTCCGGGTCGGTTAGACCTGCGAATGGCTCAACAGATGGTGTTTTGATCTTTCCCGGGCTGGGCGTCTCGAGTATGGCCTGACTTAATGGGACCATGAACTTGAGCGCCCCACTGTTAATTCGAATGGGGTTCGACTGAGCAGAATCACCATGACCCTCGCGCTGAGCGGCCTTTTTGTTTAATATGTGCCTCGTATCGTAACCTTTGCTGAGGCACTTCTCGTTGAGGAAGTGTCGGGCATCGTTGTGCTTGTGACCCACGTTGCTCCGAGGGGACTTGGATATGTGGGTCTCTTCAGCATGCCTAGCTGATTTTCCTTTAGACTCGTGTCGGTCTTCCTCCCCTTGCTTTGATCGTCGCCGACCAGGCTGACTGTATTCCCTTGCCCCCGACTGCTGCCGGCTAGGCTGACCATGGTTCTCCGCCCAAAGGGAAGGGACCAAGGCTTGGTCTTTAGGGGGCTGAAGGGGGCGTCCTTGCTGTAGGTTGGCCAACATATCTATCAGGCTCTGCTGCAAGGTTTGCTGGAGCTGAGCGGCTATTATGTTTATATCCGCCGTGGATATAGGATGGGGGTCAGCGGGCTGCAGCTGATGGGAGGGGCCTTGCCCGTTTTCTATGGACTGTTCTTCTTCCTCATGGTCAAGGGTTTGAACGGTCGGTGTTTTGGGCCGTTCAGACCTTCGCTGAAGGGATGGGTACGGATCCCTTTCGGATCTCTGAGCCTGTGTTGAGGGTTGTTGAGTGCGAGTGCTCTTGGTTGGGGCCATTGCGGAGTTGATCTTACTAAGTGATGGCGAAGCGACTTTGATTGTAACTTCCCCACAGACGGCGCCAAACTGTTTCGGCTAAGAAATTAAGGGTTGTAATTGGTTGGGAGATGTGATGTGGGCCCCAAGAGCGGTCGCCTGAGCTCCGATATCCGTACGCTAGAATCCTGCAAAACCCGGTTAGACAACCCGGGGGTGGCTCCGGGATCGCCCCTCCGACGCTCAAGTCAGATGAGATTGAGGTAGAGAGAGAAAGTCTAGAGAGAGATGCTCTAGTTTCTTAGGTGAGAATTCAAGATGAGGCAGTTGGTTTTTATAGTGTTGGGGATTTCCCAGACAGGAAACATTGTTCAGATGGGCCTTTTTGGGTACCAATGGGCATGTTACCTTTTCAGGCAATGATTATTTCACCCCTTTAGAGGTTTCCCAAATACTGGTGATTAGGTCAACTTTCAGGTGGGACCCACAGCTACCACCTGTCCCATACTTTAGAAGGCTTCTATGCTCCTTATTGGGCTGCTGATTAAATGAGCCCAAACAATTGGCGTTCAAAGAATCGTCTCGAGAAACGTAAAAAATTATGGTGCAACTAAAAGAACATAGCAAGTGTTATATTCTATGTCGTGTTGTACATGTTTAAATATAGTTAGTACCTCAAATGCAAACATGTGGGCTGTGGCAAGGATTTTTTTTTTCTATATATGCTAAAGAGTACCAAAATTAGACACAATATGAAGTTTCTATGAATGGAGATGGGATTTTGATTTAAATATATATATATATTCATATGTAAAGTAAACATATTTTTCCTCAACTTGTTTTTTTTGAGGGAAATATTTTCTTCAACTTGTTAAGATAAGTTTAAATTAACTTATATAAGATCTTATAAGATAAGATAAGATAAGATAAGATAAGATCAGATAAGATAAAATAAGATGTTAGACACACACAATAAACTATCGTATAAGATAAGATAAGATAAGATCATATACGATAAGTTGAATCAAACGGACCCTAAAGATAAGTTATGTTTAACAAAGAAAAGTAAATCTCTGCTAATATTAAGTTGAGCAAGTTATGAATCAAAATACTTTTATATACAGCCATGTTTGTGCCTTTTTCTTTTATTATTTAAGATATACTAGAGCTTATATGCATATACATGCATGCTTGTTATTTGAATTATATGTTTATCAACCAAACTATATTAATCTTATTAGAAACTGAAACAGTACATTGAAGATTCTTTTTCAATCTCATATATTTTCTAGTCATAATTATTAGTTGTTTAGAAATAAATTTGAAATTTAAGCAAAAATAAAATTAACAAAAAAAAATAACTTCACCATAATGCGTTTAGTTAAACAAGAATTAGGGTCCGTTTGATTCAACTTATTTTGTCTTATCTTATCTTATCTTATAAGATAGTTTATTGTGTGTGTCTAACATCTTATTTTATCTTATCTGATCTGGTCTTATCTGATCTGATCTTATCTTATCTTATCGAATCTTATATAAGTTAAAATAAGTTAAACAGAACGGACCCTAAGTTAAGCCAACAAATGGTACTTAAGTTCAACAAAAGAAGTTAAATCCATCAATTTTCAATTAAGTTCATAAAATATAAGCCGAGAAGAGTGTTCTTTGTACGTTCTAAATTTGACGACATTCTTGTACCAGTACATAGAAAATAAATCTTATTATGTAAATTGTTGTTAGATTAGTCTCGATGTATATTTTAAAAATATAAAAGCTTTAAAAAAGTTTAATAATAGATATTTGAAGATGTCAATTGTCAAAATAGTGTGATGGCAAGCGTGAAAGTAAAATATGTCATTTAATTAGAAACAAAGGGATCGGAATTGTACATGTATGTTTTTTTTTCATAATTGGATTTAGTCAAGAAAACACTAAAAAGGTGTTCATGAGGACTCTTCAATCGTACATGCGTGTTTCATAAGCTTGTTTGTTATGAATCTGTTAATCTTACATGATACTATTTTCAAATAATTTTATGATTTAAAACTAAAGAACAAAAGGTACGTATATGACGTTAATGTATGTAGGTGTAAATAATTAATGACGGCATGCATGCCCTCATTGGATGCCTTAACACTATATTTATATTAAAATATATAATTACACATTGTACAATAATATCCTTAGGTATCCACTATTTAGCAGGTCCCCATCGTATATATGTAATGTGTATGGATATATTTGATTATTCTCTGTTATACATGGACAGCTTCTGCAGAACAGTTCCAAAAGCCTTTCAAGAGATTTCTTAAGAGGAAGCCAAGATCTGAAAATTAGTAACATAAAAATAAAGGATGTAGTGAGTGTGAGCCACTATGGAGATGCAAACTTCACAACTATAAAAGAAGCAATCGCATTTGCTCCAACCAAATCGAGGGTGCAAGATGGATATTTCATTATCTATATCAAGAGAGGATATTACGAGGAATATGTAACCATCTCAAAACACAAAAAGGGTATAATGTTGTTAGGTGATGGAATTAACCAAACTGTCATTTCCGGAAGCAGAAACGTCATCGATGGTTGGACAACCTTCAATTCTGCTACCTTTGGTAAGCTTAAATCAATCAGTCATTTATGTAATAGATGGGAATTTCCTCCCTTCACAATTAAATGTCCTATATTTTGGTTAAGTTCACAAATAAAAATAAAGTAATTTTACAAGAGAAATTTTACTCCTTTAATCCATTAAACTCATATAGGGGCCTTCTATTATAGCTACCTAAATTACTAAATATCACTCTCTCCATATGTTATGAAATGTGCCTCCCAATTCTTTTCAATCAATTTTTTTGCCATGACTTTTTACATCATATATCTTCAATAAAAACTAAAACCCTATATGACCCCCTACACTTTATTCATAATATGCATGCCCAAACTCAAATTGATAATTACCTGTAAACGGAGGGAATGTGGGAAGTTGAATTCAGTTGTACTCATCAAACTACTATTTCGTTAAAAAAAATTACCAAAACAGTACAAATTGACCTAACACAACTCAAAATTTATTTGCTTCTTTTTTAATGTAATAACAGTTCTGCAATTTTTGTTTGCTAACCTTTTTTTAAAGGTCATACTTTATAAATTTTACTGGCATTTTATACAAATAATTTATGTTTAATGTATTATCATGTGTGTTAATCTTATTAAATTTATTTTCGTGTGTGTTTTGTGATACATAATTTAAGATTAATAGTCAATGATGTGCAACAGAAACTGCATAATAGCAAATGATAGAAGTTGAAAAAAAAAACCCAGAAGAAGAATGAGATTGAGAGATTCTATTTTTTATTAGAAAGCCTTCAACTATTAATATCATCAAATCTAGTATGGTTTTTGTTAGAGTTTAAACACCATCTACGTGGTTATATCATCAAATCTAGTATGATTTTTGTTAGAGATTATAATGACTATGCATGCAGCTGTTTCAGGAGAACGATTTGTGGGTATCGGCATTACCTTTGTGAACCTGAGCAAAACACCAAGCAGTAGCTGTGCGAAACAATGCAGACCTTTCAACATTCTACAAATGCAGTTTCATTGGCTACCAAGATACGCTCTACGTACATTCCATGAGGCAATTCTACAGAGAATGCGATATTTATGGTACAGTTGATTTTATCTTTGGCAATGCTGCTTGTGTTTTCCAAAACTGCAATCTCTACGCTCGAAAACCCATGCCTTACCAAAAGAACAGTTTCACAGCCCAAGGGCGGTCTGACCCTAATCAAAACACAGGTATTTCCATCCATAATTGTACTATTCAAGCTGCACCGGACTTGGCGATGGACCTAAACTCTTCCTTCATAATTTACCTTGGTCGACCTTGGCATAATTACTCGAGGACCGTTTACATGCAATCGTACATCAGTGATGTCATTGATCCTTTAGGGTGGTTAGCATGGAATACTACAGTAGGGCTTGATAATGTTTTCTATGGTGAATTTGAGAATTTCGGTCCTGGAGCTAATACTAGCATGAGGGTACAATGGATGGGTTATAAGTTAATGAATTCATCTGAGGCTATTAATTTCACTGTGTACAATTTCACAATGGGAGATACTTGGTTGCATTACTCGAATGTACCTTTTAGTGCCGGATTATTGTAAGTTCTATACTAATTAAGCTCCAAGCCCAGGATTAATTGTGTATGCTTGATGTTCAAGGTTTAGTATAGGTTGTGTATTCAGGTTTTGTGATAATAATATGATAATTTTTCCATTTATCTTAGTAATGGATATGATTCTATGCTAAAGAAAATTTATTTCTTGGTGGAAAGAAGGGAATAATATAAAATTTAAAGCAAGCATTACAAAGCACATTTCTGTAATTGATAAAATGGTCAATCAACAGGATAGAATCTGGCTTCAACAATTGCAATTATCTTTGTTTGTATGAGGCTTTGCTTAGGCCTAGTTTTGCTGTTGGCTTATATCCTACTCTCTCTTTTCTTTTTCTATTGCAACAAAGGAATTTCTACACTATTTACCCACAATCCTTTCACTATCTACTGTGATTTTTACATAAGAAAAATAGTCATTTGGGGTCTTGTTAGATTCGTCTTGATATATACTTTCAAAATATCAATTTTTACAATTTTTACCAAAAAGTAATTAAAAAAATAGTTAAAGTTACGCATTGGCCCCAAGATGACTGTCTGCATTTATTCTTCAAGTGTCAGTTTAGTAGAAGAATCTGTACTGCTATCAGTTTAGTAGTCTAACCCTCATTTTTGCAGGTCTCCGCGGCATCATTCGAGCACCCGGCTATTCTCAACGGCCATCGCCCCTCATCTTGACTAACTCCCCCATCTCACAAGTTTTTACCCGAAACAGGTTGGCGCTGTCTGTGGGGACCGCCAAACAAAAAGCCATGGCCAATGCTCGGAGATCCCGTCGAACCCAGCAACCTCCAAACTCACCGCCTCGAGAAGGGAATCCCCCTTCCGAGATAGGGTGACCCTCGTAGGGCCCCCGTGCTCTCGGAAAGACATCAACATATCCTCGAGAGGCAGCCAGCGCAACCAATCGAGGACCACCTCGAGAGAGAGGAAACCTCCCTCGAATCGAGCTCCCTTGAGTTGAGCAACCCAGTCCGAATCATGTCACCCAGCAGGACCTACATCAGCTGGCAGAGCGCCTCAGCGACAGTCTCGAGCGGAGTCTTAGGGCCCTCGTTTACAGTCTCCAGAACGGAGGAGAGGGAACATCCAATAGGCCCCCTGCCCCACGACTCACTATGGAGCAGGACGGACGCAATTTTCCCCTCGACGACCCAGATCAGCAAGCGTCAGCTCGAGCCCCCCAGGATCCTACTCGAGCCCCTCGAGCTCCTCCCCGAGACCCCCCTAGCCGGAGGGATGCCCGGCATATTATCATCGAGCGATCCCTCAGGCACGGTCATCGAGATGCTCGTGAAATCCTGGACGAGCGCCGGGGGCGACCGAGACAAGAGAGAGCAACACCCTCGAACCGTAGCCAAGGGAGGGAAGACTCTCGACAACGCGGGAAAGGCCCCGGGAGCACAACGAGGACGAAGCCAGCAGTTCTGAGACGAACGGGGAATCTGACGCCCACTTTGGAAACCTCGACTTCATCACGCCTTTCAGCGAAGAAATCATGCGAACTCCCAACCTTCGAAAGGTGAAGGTTCCACCTATCGAGCATTATGGGGGAACAACAGATCCCGTCGATCATCTCGCTGCCTTTAAGGCACAAATGAGTGTGCAGATGGGGAGCGAGGCAGCTTGGTGCAAGTTTTTTCCCAACACACTAAAGGGGCTCACGCTCACTTGGTTCACGGAGTTACCACCAGGCAGTATCTCGAACTTCGCCTCCCTCGAGACTGCCTTCAAGCAAAATTTCATTGCAGGAAGAAGGCACCGAAAGACCAGCATTCACCTAATGTCGATAAGGCAGCACAGAGAAGAAGACCTGGCAGATTATATCAAGACTGCTTTGATGTCAGGCCTCTAACCATCGAGCCGATTTAAGCTAAAGCTCGCAGAAAGCGAAGCCTCCAATTTCTCTGAGGCAATGAACCTCGCTCAAAAGTTCATACAAGCATCTGACATATGTAAGACGCATGATGAACCCAACTCTAACAAGAGGAAAAATGATTCCGGGACTCTAGGTGACCCCCTTCGAGAAGCCTCTCGGAGGGAAAGAGAGAAGAAACCTCGGGTTGATGACAACGGTTACGACCCTCGATACAACCTCAACCGAAGGGAGATATACCTCGATATCAACGAAAAGTACACCTTGCCGAAACCAACACCCATCAGAACTTCCATCAACAGAAGAGACAAAAAGCTTTGGTGTGAATACCACCACGACTGCGGGCACAACACTCGCGATTGTAGAGAACTCAAAAGAGCATTAGACAAGTTGGCAGATGAAGGAAAGTTGAATCGATATTTGAAGAACCCCACAGAAAAGAAAAAGGAGACTTAAAAAGAGAAAGAGTCGAGGAGTGAGGAAACAGCAGGATTCGTCAGTGTCATAGCCGGAGGTTACGCTTCGAAAGAAACACCTCTACACCTTGAAACACGGGACGACGAATATGAACAGGACAGCAGCCTGTCCGACCATGACCTTCAAAGACAGCCATCGACCTATTCAATCCCCTTACGATGAGCCCCTGGTCGTGGAAATGAAAATCGCCAACCTCAGGATAGGTTGAGTGCTCATAGACAGCGGAAGTTCTGCGGATATCATAACCATGGACTGCCTGGCAAAGCTGAAGTATCAAAAGAGTGACCTCCTATCATCAGCCAACTGCTGGTAAGATTTGGGGGGCAATCCGTCCACCCCCTGGGATCGGTCAAGCTTCCTACGAGAATGGGAGAGAAAGGTCGAGGGAGGAGCGAACTCATCGATTTCCTGGTCGTCGATGTTGATCTCCCTTACAACGTCATCATTGGACGCCCCACCCTCAACAAAGTAAAAGCTGCTATCTCGACCTACCAGCTACTGCTGCAGTTCGAGGCCGACGACGGGAAGGTCGCCCCATTATTCAGGGATCAGAAGTCTGCCCGGGAATGTTATGTCAACAGCCTGAAGCACCAGCACGACACTACAACCAACAAAAGGAAGCACCCCGAGCCTGAAGGGCCCCTCCCCACGATGGGAATCTATGTTGCCGAGAACCCCAAACAGCACGAGAGACCTCGACCCATGGATGGGGACGAAGATGTATGTATCGACGACACAAGGGGGAGGACGATAAGGATCGGCAAACAGATTCCTGACGGCACCTGAGCTTAAATCATCGATGTCATCCGCGAGTTCCAGGATGTGTTCGCCTATACGGTCGACGAAATGCCGGGCATCGATCCTAAGATCATGGTGCACCGCCTCAACATCAAAGAGGGCCATCGCCCAATGAAGCAAAAGCTCAGGCATCAGGGTGCCGAGAGAAGTAAAGCAGCGGCCGAGGAAGTGAAAAAGCTGCTAGCAGCAGGTTTCATCAAAGAGTGCCAGTACACCGAGTGGCTTGCTAACGTGGTGCTGGTCGCAAATAAACTGGCTCGTGGAGAATGTGTGTCGATTTTACGGACCTGAACAAGGCCTGTCCAAAGGACAACTTCCCCCTCCCCAAAATCGATAGACTTGTCGATTCGACTGCTGGACACGCCCTCTTCAGCTTTATGGACGCCAACGCCGGATATCACCAAATCCCCATGGCAGAAGAAGATCAAGTCCACACAACATTCACCCCAAACTCAGGGGTTTACTGGTACAAAGTGATGCCATTCGACCTCAAAAACGCTGGTGCTACCTATCAACGCTTCGTCAACAAGATGTTTGAAAATCAGATAGGAAGGAATGTCGAGGTTTATGTCGACGACATGATCGTCAAGAGCTAGCAAGAACAAGAGCTTGTATCGGACCTTTGAGAAACCCTGTTCACCCTGCGCACCCACAATATGAAGCTGAATCCGAAGAAGTGTGTCTTCGGCGTAAAGGGAGGAAAGTGCCTCGGGTTTCTAGTCGACGAGAGAGGCATCGAGGCTAACCCAGACAAGGTTCAGGCCATAATTGAGACGAAGAACCCTCAAACCGTCAAAGAAGTTCAGCGCCTAACCGACTGTATGGCGGCACTAGGACGGTTTCTATCTAGGTCAGCAGACAAAAGCTTATACTTCTTCAGGACACTAAAGCAACCGACCTTCGACTGGGACAAGCCAGCAGAAGAAGCATTCCAACAACTAAAAGCGCACCTAGCCAGCCTCCCCAAGCTCGTCTCTCCCTTACCAGGAGAGACGTTGTTCGTGTACTTGGCTGTGTCAGAAAATGCACTTAGCGCCGTCCTTGTTGCTGAGCGAGAAAAGAATAAATACCCCGTCTATTTCATCAGTCACGCCTTTCAAAGCGCAGAAGCTAAATGCCCCCCAGTCGAAAAGATGATATTCGCCCTGGTGGTCGCCACCCGCAAACTCAAGCCATACTTTCAAGCTCACCCCGTCAAAGTATTATCAAGTCAGCCCCTCTGCAACATAATCGAGGGCAAGAATCAGTCGAGCAGGGTTACGGATTGGTCTAATCAGTTGTCGGACTTCGGTATAGAATTCGAACCCCGCCGGGCAGTCAAGGCTCAGGCGCTGGCTGACTTCATCGCCGAATGTACCTCGAGGCCACAGCCTACCGTGGAAGGCCCCTGGGAATTATTCGTCGACGAGTCGTCCTCGAAAGCAGGTTGCGGGGCCGGCTTGTTAATCCTCGATCCTCAAAAAAAAGGACGGAGTACGCTGTGAAGTTCGCCTTCACTACCTCGAACAATGAAGCTGAGTACGAAGCCCTCTTACTCGGGATACAACTCTGTAGGGCGGCAGGTGCTCGAAACATCAAAGCCCACGCAGACTCCCAGCTCATCGTGGGACAACTGACTCGGGAATTCGAAGCTAAGGAAGACAGCATGAAGATGTACCTCATGAAGATCAAGGAGGAAGTAAGCAATCTGGCAACCTTTGCCATCACCCACATTCCAAGGTCAGAAAATCAGCAGGCAGATGCACTATCGAGATTGGCCAGCTCCGCCGAAGATTTGTCACCCCGCCCCATAATTTGGGAGGTACTTAACACCCCCATTATCAATAGAAGGATAGCTACCCTCGACAGGAGCCCCACATGGATGGACAAGATGGTGTCCTTTGCAAGGGATGGGGTACTACTTGAGGACGAGCTAGAGGCCGAGAAGGTAAGGAGGCAAGCCCGATGGTTCGTGCTGCATGAGGTGCAGTTGTACAATAAGTCCTTCACCCACCCGCTCCTTCGGTGCCTAACTCCGCAGGAGGGCGAATGCGTACTTCGAGAAATACACCATGGGATATTGTGGTCCACGAGGACAACGGTTCGAGAAGCCACAGGACAAACACCATTCAACTTGGTTTATGGGAGTGAGGCTGTGCTGCTCGTCGAAGTCGGTATCCCCTCACCACGGATAACCTTCTACGACCACGACAGCAACGAAGAAGAAAAACGCGTAAACCTCGACCTCCTCCCTGAAACTTGAGGCAACGCGCTCCTCAAGGCCATCTCCTACAAACTTAAAATCACCAGGCTCTTCAATCGACGAATCAAGCATCGACCTCTGCAGGTCAACGACTGGGTCCTTTCGGAAGTTCGAGGCCACAGGCAGGGAACCTCGCCTTGGCAAATTACAGCCCTACTAGGAAGGGCCTTACAAATTCACAAAGGTCGTTCGACCAAGCACATACCGCCTCGAAGACCAGGAACGCCGCCCCTTGCCCCGACCTTGGAATGCGGACAATCTTAGAAAGTTCTATATATAAGCTCAGGACCGGCCTTCGAAGCAATATATTTTAAAAGTTTCAGCCCTCGAAATTAAGGGCATCTACTATGAACATCCTTGGCAGAATGATAAGCTATCTTTTGTAAAGCTGTCTCAGCAAAGTTAGGTATACACCTATCGAGTTGTAATACACCTATCGAATTGTAATACACTTAACAAGAAATATCGAGCTGACAGCAAATTTCGAAGGCATAAACTTGTTAAAATAAAAATACATCGATGGGAGGAATAGCTAATTGTATTAATGAAGTACAAGCCATCGAGATGGCAAGGTTACACACATAAGGAACAATTAGAGATTAGAACTAAACTATAAGGGTCTAACATTAACCCTTGTAGGAGCCAGAAGGAAGAAAGAGGAAGATGAGGGAGGCAGTATCATGGGTGCGAGCCCTCAAGATCGGCAGCAGCCGGAACTTGGTCCTCGACCTGAGCGACCCCCGCGTCATCCTCTCCTCGAGGAGCCTCAGCATCCTCTTAGGAGAGGGCAGCAACTCCCTCCTCCACTTCCTGCCAGGAAAGGTCAGGAGACAGCTTCTCAAGGACGGCTCGAACGTCCTTAAGACCCTCAGAGCGGCCGACTTCGGAAGCTTGAAGGGAGGCATCATCGAGGAAGATCCTCCCGGCTTCGGAGAGCTTCCAGTTCTCGATGATCAGCTCCCGACAAGCAGTAGCCTCCTTGACGGCATCGGTAGCCCTTTTGTCGGCCTTCTCCGCCCTGGCCAACGCCTCCTTCCTGTCCTTCGAGGCCTGACGATGCCTCCTGTTGGCCGAGTCCCTCTGCTTAGTGAGGTCCTCGGTCGTCTGCTGGGCCTCGGCCATCTTCTCCTTGAAGTCCAGCTGATCCTTCTTAATAGCTCCCTTAGCCTTAGAAAGCTTCAGTTCAGCAATCCGAACCCGATTATTGAGGGAACTCATCTCGTCGAAGGACATCTGGTCCTTGACCCCAGCAGGGGCAGTACCCCGAGGACGGTAGGCCTGAGCAGAGACCCTGATCGAGAGCTGTAGAAAACAAAAAAGCGTAAGCAACAAATTACCCAAGTAAAGAGGGTAAAAGAAAGGAGCAGGCACATACCTTGACAAGGGTAGCCTTCAGGGCCTCGAGCTCCTGACCGTCGGTACCACAGCATGCTGCCTCATAAGCAGCTGTCATCAAAAAAGCGGAGGCCCTCTCGAACCTCCCAGCCAGATCTGCCCTCGAGAGGGCGGAAAATGGAACACCAGCAGTCGAGGGGGATGACCCCTTGACCTTCGGCCTCTTCGATGGGGCCTGCTGCACCCCAGGCGAAGTAACGGGAAAGACAACCGGAAAAGGAAGCTTCCCCTCGGGCTTGGCCTCGAGGGCCTCCTACTTCACCGCAGGAGCCAAGGGAGGAAGGGCCTTTGTGGCCGAGATTAAAGTCACATCCTCAGTCGAGTACGCTGCCTCGAGCTTGACCGCCTTCGAGGCATCAGGCAACCTCGTGACGGCAGAGGTGGAGTTCGAACCCGCCTTCGCCAACTGGCGGCGTTTTGCTGCTCGAAGAGCCTCGGGAGTAATAAATGGTTGAGACATCGCAATATAGGCAAGAAGGATGGTCGAGATTGAAAGTTTGGAGGAAGAAGGTGTAAATGGTGTAGTGACAGCGTTGAAACACCTTATACTTATAAGAAAAGTAAATCACGAATTCCAAGGCTGCAATAACTGCCCTCATGGGCCCCACAAAAGCAGAAGCCCATCAGCCAAAGGGCCTGCCATGTGTGCAGGGCCCAAATCCCCCATGGCACCCAAAGCATGGGAAATACTGTCTTACCCTCAGTACCAGAAAATATCTAAGGCCACAACTTACGGAAGAAGGGCGCTGCCCCTCGATGCCCAGCCCTAGCGAAGGGTTTTGTTCCCAAGGGTAGTTTAAGGGTACTCGAGCAAACCATACTCGAGTAAACCTCCTAAGTAACCCACAACCGGAAGTAATTTTGCATCAAGAATAGCTAAGCTCACATCAACCATAAAAAGACTTCGAAGGATAACACGAGACGAACGGCAAAAGGCTTATTCTCATTACAATCAAAAGATTAAAAAGATACATCCTAAAGAACATCAAAGCTAAATGCAAGGTCTACTCAAAGCTAAATACAAAGATCTACTCAGCGTCGTCAGAGCTGCTCGACAAACTACTCGAAGAGATAAGAGAAGTCGAACTGGAGGAGTCATCGAGCTCATCCCCATCACCCTCATTCTCTCCGCCCGAGGCATCTTCGTTCTCAACACGAACTCTGGCTCCGGAACTAGAGCCATCGACACCCTCAACAGGAGCCGCAGAAGTCGGGAGAGAATCAGCCTCCAATTCAGCAGCCACAATGGCTTTATATTCCTTCTCGACCAGGGCCCAGTTGGTCGAGGGAGAAACCTTGGCCATGGCCTCCCGCAGCTTAGCAAGAGTAACTCTTGCCGCCACCTCGGCCCCCTCGATCCCCATGTCAGCAGCGAAGTCCCTACCATCTTGAGAATTCTGCCACTCGAGGAAGATCTTTTCCCGGGAAGTCGAAGACTCGCCTTTCGACGAATCGAACTGCCTCTTGATCGAGTCCCGTTGGCTCTGGGCATCTTGGATCTTTTTCCTCCATCCCTCCTCCCGACCAGTGAAGTTGTTCTCCTTCTCTTCAAGGTCCTTTAGGGTAGCCTCAAGCTCGAACTTGTAGTTCAAAGCAAGCTCCTTCTGCTGAGCGAGATCCTCCCGGAGCCGGCAAAAGCGGATAGTATGTCGATGACTCATAACGGCCATTCGAACTGAACACTGGAAAGAGGCAAAGCAATAAGCTTAGCAAAGAGAACTTTACAACAGAGTGGGAACTTAGCGAAAAGAAAACTTACATCAATCCAGGAGGCATGAAGCCCTTCGACCTTCTCTTCCTCGTTGAGAGCTCGGCAGGCCTCAACATCAGCCTTGGTCAGGAAGCGCTTTAAAGCTAAGTCAAAGCGTCGGGCCTTCTCGACCCCAGAAAGCTCGGTGAAGGGCTTCGAAGTCTGGTCCGAGTCTTCCGCCCTTGCCCTCTTCCGGCCAGGGGTCTCTTCGTGACGAGGAGGTTCTCCCTGTGCCTCCACGACCCTCGAGGGGGCCGCTGTAGACCTGGAGGGAGGCTCGAGGGTCGCCTTCCTCCCTCTCTCCCCCAAAATCTGGGGAGGCACGATGGCCGCCGCCGAAGGAGGACGGCTATGAGGCCTCTTCACCGGATCCTATCAGAAAAACAGAAGTTAGAACATAAAACAAAAGGCCTGATGATCAGATCGAAAGGTGTAAAGTTACCTTGGGAGGGCGAGAGACTCGAGTTTCCCCCCTCGACACATTCGAGCGTATCTGATCCTGTACCCTTTGGTTAGCCGTCAGCCGCCTCTGCATGATTTCACTAAGTTCTCGACGGGCAATAACTGCACAAAACAAATAAAGGTTAGCCCTAGCAACGAAGGCCCTACCCTTGGGATAAGCCGGGCTCAATCCCATTGAAGAGAGGAAGTGCTCGTCACTCAGATCCTCTGCGCTAGGGTTCCAGTTGGTGGGGATCTGCTTTCGATCGCCATTGACTGTCAAAGTGATGGTCTGGCAGTAGATGGCAACCCTGGCCTCGTCCTCTAGCATCCTGGGCACTGACCAATTTAAGGCCATGTTCGGACCCTCGAGACAGGGAACAACCGGGAAGTCCCACTGCTCAGCTCGATATATTTACATGAACTCCGTACGGAAGTTCTGTTGGTTCGAAGGCATGGTCCCCACAATCTTGTAAGGATAGCGCGCCTGGAAGGTATACCAACCTTCACCATTCGAGGTCGCTGACATCACGACTAGTTTCATCAAGTTCCACCAAAGGACCAGGGTTGGCTCGACCGTCATCATGTCGCATATGGCGAGGAACCCAACCATCGAGCCAACACTGTTAGGCATCAACTGACAAAGGGCCAGGTTGTAGGAACGTAACACCTCAACAATAAAGGGATGAACAGGGAATCTTAGCCCCAACTCGAGGTAGGCCTTATACAAAGCCACGGAGCCCGTCGGAGGAGTACATACGGTCTCGTCAGGCTCAAGGATATACAAGGCGTATGGATGTCGAATCCAATACGACGTCTCGAGGAAGCGCAGGTTGTCAAATAGGAATTGCATGAAGGGTCCTCGAACGTAGAAGTGTGCGATGCCCTTGCCCTAAGTCCGGGCCTCCCCCTCTCCACCACTAGTGCTCGCCTCATGGGAAAGATCTTCACTGCTGCCCTCCATTACTCGAACAATCTGGCCATCGAGTAGATGGTCTAAGTAACTCCTAATTGCCCGAGGGCGAGCAACGGTTACCTCGTATGGGGGATTATTTACCTCCGCTCCCCCATCAGACATTATTGAAGCCCCGTCGCTCGAGCATGGTAATGCGTCGAGCACCCGCGAGGGATCGGGACAGTCTAATGCTACGGACACCACGGGCACCCCATTTATTAACACTCCATCGAACAAAGGCTCGAGTGGTGCCAGAGGGGTGTCCGAGCCAGACAAAGAACCTCCGTTATTTATCGAGAGGGGATCATGTGCAGAAGGGTCCATTTATTAATAAAAAGAAAGGGAAGGAAGTGGGTCGTACCTTATCTGAAACACCTTCGAGATCCTGCACCTTAAAGAAGAACGTCGGTCGACTTGTGTAACCTCGAGGAGAAAATCTCTTCCGCAGCAGTAATCCAAAAGAAACGTGAATGGGACAAATGACACGGTCCCCCCTATTTATAAACAATCACCGTACGAAACGGTCGGTATATCGCAGGCTTGGGAAACTCCCGGAAACAACAAGCACTACAAGAATCCGCGTTTTTAACTACCGCCAAAAACGGTCGGTAATTTCCAAAATACGGTCGGTAATACAATTACCGACCGCTTAAAGGTTGTTTTGCTTCAGTTTGTAAAAGGCTGGTCGGTAGTCAGAATATAACGACTGCTGAACAGTCGGTAAAAATCACCGACTGCCATATCGGTAGGTAATTTCTGGGGGTAAAATTAAAAAAAAAAAAATCAGCGACATCCCTTCAATTTGAGAGATGCCACTAATTTTATAATTTCGTTTAAATCTGACCAATTTCAAGATTTTGAAGGAGGATAAACCAAGCGTAAATCAACAGTATCAAAGTAAAGAAAACTGCTCACATTCAAAATTCACAAAAGAACATATATTCACCCATTACAAATAATGATACATCAGATCTAAAAGTTACATAAATATATAAAAAAATTACACCTTCACTTCTAGATTCTGGAAACTGAATTGGTTCTTTCTTCATCACCAATCTTGAAATTTGCCAAACTTTTGCAAGTTGAAGACAAAATAAAATTTCATACGCACATTACTAATGAAATTGGTTCTTTCTTCGTCGTGAGTCTTCAAATTTGGACAAACTTGATAATGACAGAAGAAGAGAAGAGAAAACAACCCAAAAAAAAAATTTAACAACGAACCTTCACGAATAAGTGAAGATCTAAAACGAAAAAAATTAAAAAGAAGAAGAGTAATATGAAACTTCAAATGAACAGCCACCACCAAACGTCGATGAAGAACGAAACTTGGATGAACCGCTACCACAGACGTCGGTCGATGAAAGAGGATGGAGGAGGCGAATGGAGTCGACGAAGAAGGAGTGGGAAACTGAAGAGAGGATTGAGAAATTTGGTTGAAATGGAGACTAGGGATTTGAGAGGAGTGAGAAACTGAATAGAGGAGTTAAGAAATAGGCGGAGGACTTAGATCTAGTTTTTTTCCCCTTTTTATATGGACTTGGGTAATGGGGTTTAAAATTAGGGTAATATATATTTTAAAAGGAGTCGGTATTAAATACCTACTGCTGTGCAGTCGGTAATTGTAATAAACGGTTGGTAATTTCTGTCTGCTATTTTTGTTGTCGGTATTCTCCAAATCACCTACTGTTATTTTGGCGGTCGGTATTTTTCCGTCGTTAAAATGACGGATTCTTGTATTGAAGGCTGACATTGGGCCCTGGACCAGGCCCAACAGTCACCCTAACCAGAACTACGAGCCTTAGCTACCCGACCAGTCCATCCCAGCTCAGTGGGTTGACTAAATTCAGCTAAGTCCAAAGACCTACAATTAGGCACCTCGCCCAGATCGAGCGAGGGATACTCCAAGTCACCCCAACTACTGGAGTCGGTGCCCGTCAAGCGCTACGGCATCAGGAAATCCCTCGGGGCACGCAAGGCCTATCGACCCTCAACGCCCCAGAGCGATGGTTCAGCGATCTCTCAAAAAGCTCAGCGAATAACCGCCCAGCGCTCTCTGGAGGTCACGGCACGCGCCCCTCGAGATACATGGGGCTCATTGGCCCATGAGAGACCTCGAGCGAGGCCAAGGATGCCTCCCGAGATACATGGGCCTCATCAGCCCCTGAGACATCTCGAGAAGGTCAATGACGCCCCTCGAGATACATTAGCCCCTAAGACATCTCGAGCAAGGTCGAGGATGCCCCTCGAGATACATGGGGCTCATTAGCCCCTGAGACATCTCGAGCGAGGTCAAGGACTCCCCCCAAGATACATGGGGCTCATTAGCCCCTAAGGCATCTCGAGCGAAGTCAAGGATGCCCCTCGAGATACATGGGGCTCATTAGCCCCTGACACATCTCGAGAGAGGTCAAGGATGCCCCTCAAGATACATAGGGCTCATTAACCCCTATGACATCTAAAGCAAGGTCGAGGATGCCCCTCGAGATACATGGGGCTCATTAGCCCCTGAGACATCTCGAGCGAGGTCAAGGACGCCCCTCGAGATACATGGGGCTCATTAGTCCTAAGGCATCTCGAGCGAAGTGAAGGATGCCCCTCGAGATACATGGGGCTCATTATCCCCTGACACATCTCGAGATAGGTCAAGGATGCCCCTCGAGGTACATGGGACTCATTTGCCCCTGAGACACCTCGAGAGAGGTCAAGGACACCCCTCGAGACACATCGGGCTCATTGGCCCCTGAGACATCTCGAGCAAGGTCAAGGACGCCCCTCGAGATACATGGGGCTCATATGCCCCTGAGACATCTCAAGCGAGGTCAAGGACGCCCCTCGAGATCCAGATTCGACTTTCTGCGAAACATGCGATTTCTGGAGAGCCTTCTCTCGCACATCTCGCGTGGGGCTAATGTTTGGGCCCAATATTTTCTGGGCCCGATTCTTGTGAGGAGGACCATCAAAGCCCTGGCACGGGGGACAATGGGACCTATAGGATGGTTTCCCTAATCCCAGGGTGCCTAGGGATCTCAAGCAATGGGTAAAAAGGCTTATTGCCTGAAAAGGCAACATAACCAAGCAGCCTCTCTGAGGCCCATCCTATCAATGTTCCCTTTATGGGGATCCTCAACAATATAAATACCCCATGTATCATCAATGAACAGGTAATCAATTCTAGATCAACAGCTCAATACCTACAGTTGAACATCCTAACTGACTTGAGCGTCGGAGGGGCGACCCTGGAAACACCCCCGGGGTAGTCTAACCCTCATTCTTGCAGGTCTCCGCGGCATCATTCGAGCACCCGGCTATTCACAACGACCATCGGCCCTCATCTTGACTAACTCCCCCATCTCACAAGTTTTTACCTGAAACAGATTCCATTGTTGAGACCTATATTAATTAGGTTAATCTGTTTTGCAATAGCAGGGTTCTGTCTTGCTATATGCCTAGATTGTTGCTATTTTGAGGGGGCTTTCCCTTACTTTTGGTAATATATCTTACATTTTACCAAAAAAAAGTTACGCATTAGCAAGCGTGAAAAATTAACTTTTGTGATGTAGAAAAATTAAAGAATGGAGGAACTATAAAGGAAGTGCTATCTAGAAGGTTTGCTTATTTAGATATCACTTTCAGTTGTAACAAAAGTTGACTTTTGAGTGGATCCGGGTTGGATGAGTTGGTAAGGATGTTTTCCACCCATCACACCCTGGTTTGATACTGATCATCGACCCCCCTCCTCCTAAGGCACTTGATCAAGAATAATTAATCACTTTGATATTGGAATCCACGGGGTTGTTTTATTTGCATCTAAGCAAGAATTTCTCTCTTGTGTTGCTTGGCTTGTAAATTAAGTCATATAAATCTTGTTTAGAATATATTTTATTACTTTATCAGAATTAATAATAAGCCAGTGGTTTTACCCAATTCTTGGAGTTGGGTTATTACAAGGTGCAATTGCAAATTGTTAGTTGAGTTAGTTGTTAATTAGACGTTTGGATTTGGTTAGTTGAAAAAAAGGGTCGGATTGTACTTGTTAAGTCGGTTCCTTTGAGTCCAAGTTGGTGCTAGTTCATTGTCATGAGATGTAATTTAGGAAAGAAAATCACAATCTTTCCTATATTAGCACTTATCACACTGCAAGGAGAGACTTCTTCCCCAGCTGTCTTCGTCATGTGTTTTAAAGGATTTTAGGAGATTTTGCATATCTTTCCTAAATTTGATTTCCTTATTCCTTTAATCCAACCACATGTTGTATCTTGGAGTGCAAGGCTAACTTGCTTGTTTCTTGATAAATACACGTCTAACCAACATCAAAGGGTTAAAGTGATTTTGATAAAAACTTTGTGTATGCCTTGTGAATATCTTTACTGGCTTTGCTTCCATTATTCGAATTTCAGGATTGTTCTACGTTTAATGTTCTAACATCTTAATTCTATGTTGGTTTAAGAGTATTTAATATTCATTGTTAGTAGTTCAGAAGTATTATTCTAACCTTGAAATATCTTAATTAATTCTTTTCTCTTTCTTTTTCTTTATCCACGTATATTATAAAAATTGTAAAGTTTAGTTCTTTATTTCGTGCACCTTGAATGTTGTGTTTGATTTGATGGGATTCATTAAACATAATCTTATACTATTTTTTCTTCATTTCAGTATTTTAAGAGAAACTTTTCTTTTTTTCTTTTTTGATAAGCAAGTGAGATATATTATTAAGCACAACACAAACAGTTCAAACTACAAGGCAACACATTCGACTAGAGCCAACATCAACAACACTAGCTTTGCAGTCCTAAGATCCACTCAATAGTTTATTTAGTGATAGTGAAAAATGAAAAAGAGGGGAGGAGGGTGGACGATAAAAGAGATCGACGCAATGCGTTGAATATGAAGGAAAATTTGTTACTTCCTCCTCAAAAAAGGACTATATATTATTTCCATCCTTCCGAAAATTATTTTGCAACCTTGGCCAATCAAAAAAAAAATGTATACTTTAGGGTACCTGCATGCTACAGGATCTACACTTTGGTGTTGGTAAGATCCAAGAATATCGACATGTGGTTGGTCCTTTTAGGGGTCCTAAGGAACATTCCATGGGCTAATAACAGGCCTCGCAATGTGAAATACCCTCATGACCAAAATAATATATATGAAAGTATATCCATGGACCCCCTAACTTTTTCGCTCCTCTATGACATGCATGACATATATGTCGATACAAGTATGCAAGTATGGCGCTACCCCAACTAAATGCTCTAGCTCTGGACAAGTCTCGGTGTAGTGGAAAATATATGAATTTAAATGAAATTGCCTGTCTTATGGGTGACCACCAACGATCCCATGAGTGTTAACATGTAGGCTATAACATCCCGACAATTCTCTCTTTTCTAAAATACCTTTTTATTATAAAACACAAAGAATTATCAAAGTATTATCGCCCGTGTGAAAACGTATCGGCTTATTCAGAATTTTGCAGCGGAAAACAAACATAACTAAACTTCATACTATAAATATAATAAATAAAAACACTCTAAAAAATGTCTACTCCAAAACCAAACTTAATATAATATGTTTCTACTAAAGCAACAGACAAAACAATTTGCTACGCAAGCTCTCCATTCCCAGATTCCCAATGATGCAACATCTGCACACCTGTAGATGTCAATGCTCTAAAGAATCTGCTCGCCAAAATGGGTCATCACAGGATCAATAAGGCAAAGTAATGATCAACACATACAAACAAAGCACGTAATCAGCAAAGCTGAGTACTACATAATAATAAATAACATTCCTAACATGATACTAACAAAATAATAAACAGGGATAAATAGTAATATAACAATATAACATTCTGCAGATAAGTTCTACTGAACTAAACTTTAATCATCTTTTTATTACTTTAATGGAATAGTTATTGGACCGAGTTGTCTAACTAAAAACCAGCCTTCCCTACGAAATACGGGCGCGACTTTGTATTCCATAATGACCTGCGATATCGAGGTACCTTTGAATAAAAAGAGGAACGGTGATTAATCCAATTCCCAGAAAAAGCCATAGCACGCTCACCATGTACCCCAACTCCTGATTGTCCAACTTCAGACCTACACCAGTCTAAAGTTTCTTACTATCCAAGTTACACTTTACGTGATTTACAATTTATTGCTAATTATGACACACAAGTAATACAGAAATCTCAAATCAAACATTCACAACTGAACTTCTTTTTATCTTAGGATTAAAATAAGTGATCACACAACTTACAATCCAAGAATACCTCTTTTTATTCCAATCCTTCTTATTTGTTGAACCTAGCCAACAATCAACTTACCTTTCAAAGGCATAAATTAACAACTTACCAAATAAGGCCCACAGTCCTCATAGAGTAGTACAAATAATAATATAAGGGAACACATGATTTAAATATGATCCAACTTACTAAATATATTAATTCCCCCATGTTAATTAATAAATAAAGTTCCCAATCCAACATGCTTGCATCAATATTCCATACAAACATGATATTCAACTCATAATCAAATCTCATCCTTACATGTTCGCACACAAGCATAAAACATGTAAAATCCAATCATAATAGAAATCATATAAGAGCTTACAAAGTTCCTATACATGATATTACAACTTTTCCTTCCTAAAATCATGATACTACTCACATACACTAGTGGAAAAAACCTTATCTGACACTTAGTAACAGATTCGGTTTTTAGAAAACCGCATCCGAAAATTAATGAAAAAATGGGAGGGAAGTCTAGGCAAAGAATCTGATGCGGTCTTTTATAGAACCGGATCAGATTCTATAATCTGATGCGGTTTTTACAAATCTGATCCGGTTCTAAAGACCGCATCAGATTTTCTGGTTTTTTTTTTCCGCCCAAACTCCCGTGTTTTTTTCCCTCGCTAATTCACAAAATTTCAGCTCCCACCCATTTTCAGTTCTCCTCCTTCCTTCAGCGAGTTCAATCCTCCTCCTTCACCACCTGATTCCGGCGCCACCACCTGATTCCGCGCCACCAAACCGCCGCCATCACCTGATTCCGCGCCTCCCGAAGCTTCCACCATTCGTCTAACTCATTTCCACCCGAAGCTGGGCGCCCTAGGTTGCGCACCACTGCCCTAGCTTGCGCACCTCCACCTTCCTCCTCCTAAACAACTACATTCGTCCTCTACCCCACCCTAAACAACTACATTCCTCCTCCACCTCTTCCTAGGTAACTAAAAGTTCATAACTTTTATTTTAATCTCATATTTGAAACTTCAAGTTTATAATTCATTGTAGTTTTATGAATAATTGTTAGTGAAATTAGGTTGTATAATAGTTAAAGGGTGGTTCAAAGTTTATTGATTTGAGTTAATTTGATTTTAGTTTAAGTAGTTAGTGTGCTTTTTAGGTTAAAAAACTAGGGCTTTGGTGGGGTTGTTGTTGTTGTGGTTGTTGTAGTGGTTGTTGTGTTGTTGTTGTATTTAATTAGTTTTGCTTTGTTTAGTTTTGTTTAGTTTAGTTTGGTTTGGTTTAGTTTAGTTTTGTTTTGTTTTGTTTGATTTGCTAATTTATACTAATGTTAAGTTTCACTTTGTTGTTGATTGAAGCTAGCTATAGTGACGGAGTGTTGAGTTCGATTTTCCTATTTACAACCTTGATATTGGTATGTTATCATTCATATTCAACTTTCTTGCTTTCATATATAGTAAATTGGTTTATACGTGAAAAAATGTATGTATTTTTCATTGAATTGAGATTAGATGTAAAATGTTTTGTTGTTTAAAAACCTATGTATGCATCATCATATCATATGCCTAGATACCCGTTCGAGACTTACTCATTAGGAGTAAGTCTTGAATAGTCCCCGGTTTGGGACTGTTCTTAGATGTTTAATCTAACTTAGGTGGTGAATGTATGCCTTTATTTCGATTCTAGAGGAAAATCTTGGCTCGTCGTTTCCCCACTTTTGTTCTTTGGGTACATATGTAGATATAAGTAACTATATATCTACATCGTGTACTTGGAGAACTGTAGGGAAATGCTGCCGGATTTTCCGTAGAATCGAAAAGAAGGCATACATTCACTAGTGAGATTAGACATCTAAGGACGGGTTAGGTTGGAGTGATAAGGACCCTTGGAAAGCATGCCTAATTTCATTAAATATATATGGTTCATAAACTCTAATCATGTAATGAAGTTCGTCATTGACATGAGGTACTTGTTGGTTGTGTTTAATTAGAGGTCTGATTGAAATGAATCGTGCATGGATGTACGGTAGTCGCGACACGTGAGAATTCGTGGATGGGGTCTATGAATTTTGTGATGCTGCATTAAGTCATCAGGCTGCAACGAGAACCGAGGGGTTTTATTGTCCTTGTGTTAATTGTTGTAATGTGGGCATGGTTAGTAGCATTGGGTCGCTTAGGGAGCATATCTTTCGTCACGAGTTTAGGCAAGACTACCATGTATGGGTTTGGCACGGTGAGGAGGGTATATATGATGGTGGAAATGCCATTGTTAACGATGTGCGTGAAGGAGGTGAGTTTGATGTCATTGAGAATGACAAGAACATCGAGGACGAATATGAGGATCATGAAGTAGAGGATGATGATGATGAAGGGGACTATATAGAGGAGATGATGGAGGGGGTGGATAATTATGCTGGCAAACGGCCTCGTGTTTTTGAGTGCATGACCGAGGCATCTCGAAAACCGTTGTATCCCGGTTGTACGAGGTACACGAAGCTGACGGCCGTGATAACACTCTATAATATCAAGACGAAAGCCGGTATAAGTGACTCTTGTTTCACTTCCTTGTTGCAAGCCTTTGGTGATATGTTGCCGGACGACCATGAACTACCGAAGTCGAACTACTATGCTAAGAAACTGATGTGTCCCTTCGGTTTAGAGTACCAAAGGATACATGCTTGTCCAAACGATTGTGTGCTATATCGAAATGAATATGAAAATATGGATGAGTGTCCTCGATGTGGGAAGTTGCGTTACAGGCGCCCAGGGGTTAGTGATAAGAAAGGGCCTCCAGCAAAGGTGATGTGGTATCTTCCGATTATACCACGATTCAAGCGCATGTTTTCAATTAAAAAAGATGCTAAGAACTTGAGGTGGCATGCAGAACGAAGGAAGAAGGACGGTTTTATCAAACATCCGGCTGATTCTCCTGAGTGGAAAGGTATCGATCGGGTGCATAAGCCCTTTGGTGCCGAGGCCAGAAATTTGAGGCTTGGCCTATGCACGGATGGGATGAACCCATTTGGCACTCTTAGTTCTCAACATAGTACATGGCCGGTTCTTCTAGTCATACACAACTTGCCTCCTTGGTTGTGCATGAAACGCAAATACATCATGTTGTCGATTCTTATTTCAGGGCCGAAATAGCCTGGAAATGACATAGATGTCTACCTCCAGCCACTTGTTGATGATTTGAGAAAAATGTGGGATGAAGGGGTTTCTGTGTATGATGCACATGCTGATGAGGTATTCACATTGCGTGCCATGCTTTTATTCACTCTTAATGACTATCCTGCTTATGGGAACTTATCTGGGTACAAGAACAAAGGGAAGAAAGCATGCCCGATTTGCGTGGACGACACATCATCTAAATACATTAGTACTTGTCACAAAGATGTTTATATGCGCACCCGAAGGTTCCTTTGACGCGACCATCCTTATCGTAATAAGAAGAAGGCATTCGATGGAACAGTTGAGGAAGGGGTTGCTCGTAGACCATTGACTGGTACCGAGGTTTATGATCAAGTCAAGGGTATTGAAACGATATTCGGCAAAGGAGCGAGTGTTGGTGATAAGGGACTTTGGAAAAAAGAGTCTATTCTGTGGAAACTTCCATATTGGAGAGATCTAGAGGTTAGACATTGTCTCGACGTCATGCACATAGAGAAAAATGTATGTGACGCCATTCTGGGGACACTTATGAATATTCCACATAAGACAAAGGATAGCAAAGGGGTGCGACTGTATCTGGAAAGTGAGGAACTTCGATCAGAGTTATGGGCTCAAAAGAGGGACACTAAGAAAAGAAAGAAAAAAGAAAAAGTGCCTAGTAAAGGAAAAGAAAAGGGAAAAGATAAGGGAAAAGAAGACGGGTCGCCTGCAGGAATTGAAGGAAAAGGAAAGAAAACGGTGAAGGATGATGATAGGAACTATTTGCCTCCGGCTTGCTACACTCTATCTAGAGCTGAGAAGCGACTTTTTTGCGAGTCTTTGTATGGCATTAAGGTTCCATCAGGGTACTCATCGAACATGAAAAGATTTGTTACCTTAGACGGTGAGTTGAAATTATCGAGTATGAAGTCTCACGATTGTCATGTAATGATGCAAGTATTCATACCGATTGCAATTCGAGGGATATTGCCGAAACACGTGAGACACACCATAACAGAGCTATGTTCGTTTTTCAATACTATATGTAGCAAAAAGTTACAACCGTCGAAGCTTGATGCTCTCCAGGCTGGTGTGATAGAGACTTTGTGCAAGTTTGAGATGTATTTCCCACCTGCTTTCTTCGACATTATGGTTCATTTGGTTGTACATCTCGTTCGAGAAATTAAGCTATGTGGTCCGGTGTTTTTGAGGTGGTGCTATCCCTTTGAGAGACATATGGGCTCTTTGAAAGATAAGGTAAGGAATCCTGCTCAACCAGAAGGAAGTATAATTCAGGGGATTGTGAGTGAAGAGGTAAGTAATTTTATGGCTGAGTTCTTACCTAATGTTGATCCTATTGGAGTTCCTACATCTCGACACGAGGGCAGACTCGAGGGTAAAGGTACACTTGGCTCCAAAATGATCGTACCTCCTGTTGAAAGGTGCATACAAGCACACTTATTTGTATTGCAGCATATGGTACAGGTCCATCCTTACTTGGATGAGCATATGGAGGAGTTACGCGATCAGAATCCAGGTATAGGGACTAGAGCATTGATGCAGTTGCATAATAAGACGTTTATTGATTGGTTCCATAACCGAATAATGCGTGAAGTAGATTCCAATGTTTCTGAAACTCTGAAGTGGCTAGCATTTGGTCCTCGAGATGTTGTGCACTCCTATGAGGGTTATGATGTTAACGGATTTACATTTTGGACAGATCGTCAAGATCAAAAGTCGAGATCTCTGCAGAATAATGGCGTTTCAGTAGAGGCATCATCTACACAGTATGCAAGTGCCAAAGACAAGTCTCTTATTGATGCTAAATTGTTATACTATGGGCGGGTTCAAGATATATGGGAGCTTGACTACTCTGGTTTCACGGTCTGCTTATTTCGATGCAAGTGGGTTGATTATAACCGGCGCTACATAAGAAAAGATGACCCTTGTGGATTTACTCTTGTAGACTTGGGTCGGTTGCGTTATAGTGAAGAGCCATTCGTGCTTGCATCACAAGTTAAGCAAGTATTCTATGTAACTGGCCCTTCTGATAAAAAGTGGTCAATTGTTGTCCCTGGAAAAAGAAGTATACTTGGAGTTGGTGATGTTGAGGATGAGGAGGAGTATGATGCGTTTGAAGACACCCCGCCTTTCACCATTCCGAAGTCTGATGTCACTGATGTCGAGTTAGCGACAAATTACATGCGTGCAGATCACGAAGAAGGGATAATGGTTGAAACTTCATAGGAAGGTGGCAAAAGTAAACAAAAGGCTCGACTTCTCAAGTTCAAATTCCGGCTTTCGGCTTTTCAAGGTCATTTGACTGAATTTCTCACTTTTTGTCGTTTGTAATTTCATGAATAGTTTAATTTGGTATGTATATATGTAATACAATCAACTAAACTTACTTCACATGTTTTGAAACCCATTTTGTGTAAGTGAATGTCATTTTGGGCTGATTTCGGCTTTTCGAGCTCAATTTCTTTAATTTATCGCTTTTAGCCTCATTTTAAGTCATGTATAGTTCTTATTGGTATATATATATGTATTACAATCAACTAAACTCGCTTCACATGTTTTGAAACCCATTTTGGGTAAGTGAAAGTCATTTCGGACCGATTTCGGCTTTTCGAGCTCAATTTCTTTAATTTATCGCTTTTAGCCTCATTTTAAGTCATGTATAGTTCTTATTGGTATATATATATGTATTACAATCAACTAAACTCGCTTCACATGTTTTGAAACCCATTTTGGGTAAGTGAATGTCATTTTGGGCTGATTTCGGCTTTTCGAGCTCAATTTCTTTAATTTATCGCTTTTAGCCTCATTTTAGATCATGTATAGTTCTTATTGGTATATATATATGTATTACAATCAACTAAACTTGCTTCACATGTTTTGAAACCCATTTTGGGTAAGTGAATGTCATTTCGGACCGATTTCGGCTTTTCGAGCTCAATTTCTTTAATTTATCGCTTTTAGCCTCATTTTAAGTCATGTATAGTTCTTATTGGTATATATATATGTATTACAATCAACTAAACTCACTTCACATGTTTTGAAACCCATTTTGGGTAAGTGAATGTCATTTTGGGCTGATTTCGGCTTTTCGAGCTCAATTTCTTTAATTTATCGCTTTTAGCCTCATTTTAAGTCATGTATAGTTCTTATTGGTATATATATATGTATTACAATCAACTAAACTCGCTTCACATGTTTTGAAACCCATTTTGGGTAAGTGAATGTCATTTCCGGACGATTTCGGCTTTTCGAGCCCAATTTCTTTAATTTATCGCTTTTAACCTCATTTTAGGTATGTATAGTTCTTATTGGTATATGTATCACCATTAGAGTCACTTAAAGTTGGGTCGCATGATTTTGAAGATATTTCCGATCGAATTATGGCTTGTGCGGGTGGGAGGTTTGCACGGGGGCCATCAAGGGGGGTGGGCGGCAGTGGGGGTAGCAGCATGGTGGGGGAGAGGGGGGGCAGCAGGGGGGGGGAGCAGCAAGGGGGGGCAGCAGGGTTGGGGGAGCAGGGGGCAGCGGGGGTGGGGGGAGCAAGCAAGGGGGCAGCGGGGAGGAGGATAAATTTTTTTTTGTTTGTTTGATACCATTGTTTTTTTGTTAACTCTTGCGCGTCTCTAATTAATTTTTTTACATTATATCAGGACTTTCAAACATGGACCGAGATGATGTGATTGTGGAGGAAGGAACCGATGATGATTATGATAAGCCACATTGGATGATGATGATGAGTATAATGCGGACATGGAGGAGGATAAAGGTGATCCGGAAGACATAGCAGATGATGAGGAGAAGCGCTTGCGTGAAAGGGAAATTCGCTTGGTGGAGATAAATGAGGTACTAGCCGATAATGCTCCCCCTATTGACGACAATGCTAGGGAAGATTATCCATTTATTTCATCCATCGTTGTGCCACACAATAATGCGGGGAAAGAATTGCATAGGACCACCAAAACTCCAAGCATCGTTGCAACAAAGAAACGGAAAGGAAGGGGTGCGACTAAGGGTTTGAATGTCGATAGAAATATCCATATGACCCTCGAGTATGATGATTTGGGTCAACCGTGTGGTAAGTGGCGTGCATAGTATGGGCAACATATTGGGTTTTGTATGCGCAAACTCAACATTTTGGTCAAATGGAAAGATGTGCCCGAGGGAATGAAGAAATCATTATGGGAAGACACTTGTGTAAGTTTATTTTTCAACTAAATTAGTTTAGTTTAACGCATTTTGGGTAGATGAAGCCGATTTTGGTTAAATGAAATATCCATACTTAGTTTCTCAACCATTAGAGCCAAGAAATATCACTTCTTATGCTTTGAAACCCATTTTGGGTAAATGAAGGCTATTTCGGGTCGGTTTTTGCTTTTCATGTTCAAAGTACTTACTTTCTCGCATTTAGCCACATATTAGGACATATATAGTTGTAATAACAACATATACAACCATTAGAGTTAAGTAAAATCACTTCTTATGCTTTCAAACCCATTTTGGGTAAATGAAACCGATTTTGGGTAAATGAAGGCCATTTCGGGCCGATTTTGCTTTTCATGTTCAATGTACTTAGTTTCTCGCATTTAGCCACATGTTTGGATCGTCCTTTGGAGGACAAAGCTAGCCATCCTAACACACAAAAATCAGCACCATCTATACTTGAGCTAGAGGTAACTACTATCCTTCTTATAATTTTTAAAACTAAGTCATATAAACTAACCTCAATCCATTTACTTTTGGAAGGAAGAAACACCTTGCCAGCTTTTACTAGATGTAAAAGATGAGGGTTTGATTGTGGTGGCTGAAGGAAATGCACAACCACGAAGTGAACGACCAATAGTCCATCACGAGTGTGTGGACAATGAGCACTTGGCGGTTAGTATAGTCACCATCACTCCTGGTTACGAAGACTTTGCTCTTCCGTTGCCTAAACCGTCAGTTGATATAAATGTCTTGATCGACGCTCGTGGTGGTTATGTGTTGTGGCCATCGGCATGGGTGAGGTTTTCAGACGAGGTAAAATGAGAAACTAAAATCCATATTCATATTGATATATTTCATACCTATTAACTATAAACTAACTAAGTTGAATGTTTTTCCATTTGAATTAATAGGTTTTGGAGAGAATAAGCAAGCCCAAGGAAAGCAAGCCCAAGGAAAGCAAGGCAGACTCACCTCCTATGGAAAAGGCGAAGGAGAAGGAGGGTACAAGCAAGCCAAAGAAGGCCATTTCGGGTAAAGGAACGCAAGACTCCAAAGGTTTAAGTTGCGAACTAAACCCGTCTACATATACTTGGATTGAGAAACCAACGCTTCAGTGTCTCACTAAGTCATGCTTATGGCTACATGCAAATGTGCGTGATATGCCGGATGATACACCTGTGGAGGTGAAGTTGGGCACCACGGAATTCAACTACCACGAGGAAACATCGACATGGGTGTCTAAGGTTGATGTGAAGGAGTTCCTTTGCGGAGAGATGTTGAATGTTTCCTTGATTCAAACCTTCATCAGGTATAATAGTTGTACTTATCAAATATATGAACTTTCTTTGCAATATCTAATAATATATATATGTTATGTACGTGGTTGTGCTTTGAAGATTACTCCAAGATGATCCTCGTGGACGCGATCAGTTTGGGTGGTTATGTCTAAATTTTGTTCGAGCTGACAATTGTTTGCAAAACACAAGTGAGGTTAAGGAGTATATTTGGCTATGTCTCAAAACAGCTAAACGTGCCCAACATAAGTTCATATTTGCCCCTTGTTTTGAAGAGTATAGTTCTTAACTTTGTATCCATTTTTGTCACTATATTATTATATAATACAAGTACTCACATGATTGATTCCTAACTTAGCTTTTTTGGGATTTTAGTCTCCATTGGTCGCTCCTTGTGATTTGTCCTTCAAACAACACAGTATATCAGTTTGATTCTGCAGCTCAAGATCCACCACGATCCTTACTCCTCAAATCATGCATAAATAGGTATTTTTGTTACTTAAAATGCTTATTTGCATAACATGTTTCACTAATTTCATCCTTTGCCCACTTCTCACCTGAAATTAACATAATTACAGTTGTATGAAGAAAGTTGAGAGAACAGGACAGGTTCCTAAGTGGAAAGCAATGAAGGTAATAGATATTACTTAAGCTACTTCTTTCTTTTATAAAAAACAAACATATACGTTTCTTACATGATTTTTTTTTTTATGTAATTTTATAATTAGTGTGCTCAACAACCCGGGGGAACCGAATGTGGCTACTATGTGTTGAGGTTCATGTTCGATATATTTTCAAGTTGCAAGGAAGCCGGGGATCTTGAGAAGGTATTATTATACATAAATAATAAGTAGCTCAATATACGGCCAATTTTGGCCTCGTAAGCTCAATTTTTTTTAACTTTCCCGCATTTAGCCACATTTTAGGTCATATATACTTATAACAAGTACATATAGAACTATTAGAGTCAAGTAAACTACATTCACATGCTTTGAAACCCATTTTGGGTAAATGAATGCCATTTCGAGCCTATTTTGGCCTTTCAAGTTCATTGTACTTATTTTCTTACATTTAGCCACATTTTAGGACATATATAGCTCTAATAGCAACATATATAACCATTAGAGTCAAGCAAAATAATTTTTCATGCTTCGAAACCCAATTTGGGTAAATGAATGCCATTTCGGGACGATTTTGGCCTTTTAAGCTCATTTTGCTTATTTCCTTACATTTAGCCACATGTTAGGACATGTATAGTTCTAATAACAACATATACAACCATAAGAGTTAAGTAAAATCCATTCACATGCTTTGAAACTCATTTTGGGTAAATGAATGCCAAGTATGGGATGATTTTGGCCTTTTAAGCTCATTTTTCTTATTTTCTTACTTGTAGCCACATGTTAGGACATGTATAGTTCTAATAACAACATTTATAACCATTAGATTCAAGTAAATTCCACTCATATGCTTTTGAAACCCATTTTGGGTAAATGATTGTCATTTTGGCCCGATTTTGGCCTTCTTAGCTCAACTTTCCTTAATTAATCTCCCGCACTTACTCTCATTTTAAGCTCATATATAGTTCTAATAAGTAAATATGTAAGTATTAAAGTCAACAAAAGTCCACTCAAATGCTCTAAAACCCATTATGGGTAAATGATTGTCATTTTTTGCCAATGTTTACATTTTAAGCTCGATTTCCTTAATTTCTTACATTATATTATTTCCTCAATCTCTTTAGAGTCAACTAAAGTCATATATGTGTATTTCCTTATGTTTGTTTTATAAGGTATTCCTCGATGGCAAACCAAGGGATGGTTGTTTCACCACGGCCGAGATAGACGAGGTTCTGGATTTGCTAGCACGCTACCTTACCAACTTTTGCATGTGAAGATGATGTCGCGGCTTTGAGTTTTTATGTTCTTATCATGTTACTAGCTACTTATATAGGTCCAAATATTTATTTTTGATTTTAGTACTTATTTAAACTTTATTTGTAGTACATTTATAATTCTCAAAATATTATATATATAATATCATTTTGACTTGTACACGACGCGTGCGTGATACTTTTTGCCAATTATAATAGGTTTAAATATAAGCTTCATATAAATATAATAATATATATAAATATTATATATATATATAAATATATATATAATATTTAAATATATATATAACAATCTGATCCGGTTTTTTTTAAATAACCGGATCAGATTGTGTGCTTTGCATACACCAAGATGGCGCCAAGGCAATTTTCTGATCCGGTTTCTTAGGAAAACCGGATCAGATTATATAACTATATGATCCGGTTTTCCTAAAAAACGGATCAGAAAATCATTTACTGATCCGGTTTAGGACCGGATCAGTAAATGATTGACATCGGCTGCGAGCCTACCTGATGCGTCCCAAAACCGCAGCAGTAAGCCCGGTTTTGACCGCATTAGATGGGCTTTTTTCCACTAGTGATAACACATAGGTATGTGCGTACCTTGTATAAACAAAATGATAGGCCACCGTTAATCACTTCTAAAAGTCGTCTACTGAAAATTCTCCGCCTAAAACAACCAATATAACTTAAAGTCATTGCTCTAATTAAATTCTAGCAACTTTAAAATACTTTAAATCCTCTTTCAAAATATTTAAAAGTTGTTTTTAACATTAAACCTTCAAGTACTACTACTTCCTAGCATAGTATTACTATACTAGTCATTAAAATCCATCAAACTCCCTTAATAACATTTTTTCTAAAAATTCCAGCAGCATATAATTTATTAAAACCCTCTTTAAACACACTTAAACATGCTTAAATTCATAATGACAATAACTTTCATAATTTATAATAAACTACTAGCTTTTTCTAACTTTCAAAACCCTAAAAATTCATGCTTTGATAATTAAAAACCTACTTTAAACTTAAATATGCAAATCTGATTTTTATTTCAACAACACATAAATTATATAACTTAGATTCAATAATAAATCACGAACTTATAACTTTTAAACACAAACAAATTAAAACAAACCCTAAAAATACAAACTTTGCATTAAAACAAAAACTTGAGGAGGAAGAAATAACAACCAAGCAAGGAAGAGGAGGAAGGGACACGCGGCACGAGGGAGCAGCGCTGGCTGCTACCGGCGGTCCGGTGGGCTGCTGGTGGCAGTCGGCTGCCGTGAAGAACGATGAGGAGGAGAAGGCCGAAGAGGAAAAGAGAAGAAGAAAGAAGAGGAGGGCCGAAAGTGAGAGAGAAAGAGGAGAGCGACAATAATGTGTTTCATGTGTGGGTAAATAAGGGTATTTATAGTTTCCCCCCATTAGGGGTCCAAAAACAAAAAAGAGTTGGGCTTTGATGGGTTAATGTCCATAGGTTAAGCTATAAGGTTTGTGCTCCTCACACCCATTTACAAATCTTTTTCTAAATCCAATAAGTGTTTCAAACATTTCAAATACTTTTCAGAGCATGACTGTTATAAAAAAATTTGACTTGCATAAATCATTAAAGTAATTTCTTTGACTTTCAAATAGTCAACCTTAAAGAAATAAATCGTTAAAATACTAAAATATATTTAAATATAATTAACTATACATTCAAATATATTTATAAAATCCATAAATTTACGGGGGATTACAGTCTACCCCTCTTAAAAGAAGTTTCGTCCCGAAACTTGACACGAAAATTCACACATTTTCAAAAGTTTTTCACCTCAACTCCTATTGGAGAAATACTTGTGCCACTCATGTGCACGCTTTTGCCAACTTAAAATCACTTGTGTTACTAATGAACACCCTTTTCTTATGCGGAGAATGGATTTATTTTGCACCACACATGTGCAAATTGCGAAAATAAGCAAAAAGGTACCATAAAAATAGGTAAAAAGCGCGAAATTCTATCGCGTTCTACCCCCCTTAAAGAAAACGAGTTACGCCATCGTAACTCACTTCAAGGAATAAATCTGGATACTTCTTCTTCATTTCAGCTTCCCACGTTGCCTCTTCGGACTCATGGTTAGACCAAAGTACTTTCACGATACTGACATCCTTATAGCGTGTACTACGCACTTTCTTATCAAGAATTTTCACAGGCCTTTCCTTATACGTGAGGCTACAATCAATCTGGATCCTCTCAGGCTCCGAGACATGACACTCATCAGGGATATAACGCTTGAGTTGGGAAATATGAAATACGTTGTGCATCTTCTCAAACTCCATTGGCAAGGCCATCAATAAGCTACCTTCCCAATTCTTTGTTGAATCTCATATGGACCTACATACTTGGCACTCAATTTGCCCTTTTTCCCAAATCTCATCACACCCTTAGTTGGTGATACTTTCAGAAACACTTTCTCACCCACTTCGAACTCATCTTCCCTTCGCTTCAAATCGGCATAACTCTTTTGCCTATCTTGAGCAGCTTGAATTCTAGTCTGAATCAATTTCACACTCTTGACAGTCTCTTCAATGAACTCTGTCCCCAATACTATGTTCTCACTAAAATCATTCCAGCAAATGGGACTTCTACACTTCCTTCCATATAATGCATCAAAAGGTGACATATTAATACTCGCATGATAGCTATTGTTGTATGAAAACTCAATCAAATCTAATTGGTCTTCCCAACTACCCTGAAAATCAATAGCACCGGCTCTCAACATATCTTCCATAATCTGGTTAGTCCTCTTAGTCTGACCATCAGTCGCAGGGTGAAAGGCAGTTTTCATTTTCAACGTTATCCCATGATTTAACTGGACCTTTTGCCAAAATTTCGAGAGGAACCTCGAATCACGGTCTGAAATAATATCAGTTGGAACCCAATGCAATCTCACTACGTGCTTAACATACGTCTTCGCAAGTTGCTTCTTCTTCCATGGCTCTTTGATTGGTATTAAAACGGCCGACTTCGTCAGACGGTCCACAATAACCCAAATAGTATCATTGCCATTCCTTGTTCTAGGCAAAGCAGTCACAAAATTCATTGATATGGAATCCCACTTCCATCCCGGAACCTCTAAGGATTGGACTTTCCTCATGGGTCGCTTATGATCTATTTTGACTTTTTGACAGGTTAGACACTTGGATACGAACTCAGCAACCTCACGCTTCATGTTTGTCCACCAATAGATATGCTTAAGGTCCTTATACAGCTTGTCACCCCCAGGGTGCATGGAGTACGGTGTATTATGGCCCTCATCCATAAGACGTCTCTTAAGCTCATCACATTTTTGTGGTACACACCACCTCCCCTTGAACCTCAGACTACCATCATCATGGATCTTAAAATCACCTTCCTTGCCTTGGCCCATATTCTCCTTAATCTTCCCTAGGTGCTCATCCCCAACTTGACCCTCTTTGATCTTGTCGAAAATTGACAATCCCAATGACAAAGCACTCAATCTTGCCTCGATCTCCTCAGGATTTAGGATTTCTAGGCTAAGTCTTTGCATATCTCGACACAACTCCTCAGGAACTATCAAGGCGTTCATGCTATGACTCGTCTTTCTACTCAACGCATCAGCGAATACATTTGCCTACCCCTCATGATATTGGATGTCTAAGTCATAATCCTTTATCAACTCTAGCCATCTCCTCTGCCTCATATTGAGGTCTTTCTGGGTAAAAATGTACTTCAAACTTTTATGGTCGGTAAAGATCTTACAGGTTACCCCATACAGGTAGTGTCTCCAAATCTTCAAAGCAAATACAATAGCAGCTAACTCTATATCATGGGTAGGGTAATTAGCCTCATAAGGTTTCAACTGACGCGACGCATACGCGACCACCTTCCCATTCTGTTGTAACACACATCCCAACCCATTCTTTGAAGCATCACCATACACCTCAAATCCCTCATTCCCATCGGGGAAGGGTCAAAACAAAGTGCGGAGGTCAAACGTTCTTTTAAAATTTCAAAAGCTTCCTAACACTTCTCACTCCATTCAAATTTTGACTTATTTTTCATCAAATTGGTCATAGGTCTCGCTATCTTCGAGAAATCTCTCACAAATCTTCTATAATAGCTAGCTAGACCTAGTAAACTTCGAACATCAGACACATTCTTCGGAGTTGGCCATTCACTCACAGCTTGAATCTTAGCAGGATCTACAATTGACCTCATAATGACCATAGTGACCCAAAAATGCTACCTTCTCCAAACGAAACTCACACTTAGAGAACTTGGCATACAATTGATTCTTCCTAAGCGTCTCCAATATGATCCTCAAGTGCTCATCATGTTCTTTTTCATTCTTCGAATATATCAGAATATCATCAATGAATACAACCACAAACTTATCTAAGAACTCATGGAAAATCCTATTCATTTAGTCCATAAATATGGCAGGTGCATTGGTTAACCCAAAAGGCATTACAATGAACTCATAATGACCATAACGAGTCCTAAATGCAGTCTTAGGTATATCCTTATCAGCTTCTCTCAACTGGTGATACCCCGAACGCAAATCAATCTTTGAGAACACGCTCGCTCCATTCAATTGATCGAATAGGTCATCTATCCTAGGCAAAGGATACTTGTTTTTATGGTTACGTTATTCAATTCTCTATTATCGATACACAACCTCATACTCCCATCTTTCTTCTTAACAAACAATACAGGAGCTCCCCAAGGTGATGCACTAGGTCCAATATAACCCTTATCGAACAATTCTTGCAACTGCGTCTTCAACTCACTCATCTCTGGAGGTGTCATTCTATAGGGTGCTTTAGATATAGGTGCGGTTTCAGGAACTAAGTCTATGGTGAAAAACTCAACGGCTCTAACAGCGGCATACCCGAAATCTCACTCGGAAACACATCCATAAACTCATTCATAATCGGAACATCTTCAATATTTACCCCCTTCTTTACTCACATCTTGCACACTACGTAAATATAACTCACACCCCTTCTTCATCAACTTCTTTACTTGTATTGCGGAGATCACCCCAAAGTTCTTGGATTTCCCAAAACGTCTATACGAAGTCAGCGTACCCAAAGGATTCTTTAAAACTACTTTCTGAACTCCACAATCTATCTTGGCCGTGTATAAACTTAGCCAATCCATCCCAGAATTACATCTAGGTCTCCCAGATTAAACTCTACCAAGTCGAAGGAAAGACACAATCTCCTATTTTCGGAGGCAAATTTCTAAACGACTTGGTACACCGTATGGTCTCACCAAGAGGTATACTAACAGCAAATCGATCACCTCAAAATCTACTAACCCCGCACTTTTAATAACAAGACGGCGAAACAAAAGAATAAGTCGCCCCCGAATCAAATAATGCTCTAACTAGCACGGAGTTAATAGAAAAAGTACCAGACACTACGTCGGCAGATCGTTCAGCTTCATTGCGACTCATCGCGAACAGTTTGCCCGGAGCCTTGTTCTGGTTGTTCTCACTAGCAGGCTTGTTATAGCTCTCTTGATGGTTCTGTGCCCTTACAGGCTTCGAACCCTGATTTCCTGGCTGGTTGAATCCAGACCTCACTTGATTACTACCCCCATTGCCATTTTGCTCTTTCTTTTGCTTAGCAAAGCACTCATACTCCCTATGGCCCTTCTTCTGGCAGTAGTTACAAGTCACTAGGTCTCCCTTACAGTCTCTACCAGGGTGGTTGATGCTACACTTCTTGCAGTGATACACTCTTTTAGCTCGACCCCTATTGCAGTTATCCTGGTTGCTGCTTCCTTGGAAATTCCCATTACAATTCCTGTTTTTCTTGAAATTCCCCTGGTTTCCCCCCAACATTAAAGTCCTTTCTTTTCTCACCAACCACAGTATTCTTTTTATCCCGCCTCGACTGGAGTCCATAAATGTGGGCGGCTCTCCCATACACAATATCTAGGGATGTAAAGGTATCACCTCCTAACCCCAGTTGTATCTCGTCAGTCAACCCTTGCTCAAACCTCTGAGCCTTCAGCTCCTCAGTGGCTGCAACCTCAGGTGCAAACCTCGACAGTGCTATGAATTTACTATAGTACTCAGAGATGGTCATACTACCCATCCTAAGGTTAATGAATTGCTGAGCCTTCTACTTCCTCATAAACGCATGGTAAAACTTCCCTCTCAAGGCAATCACAAAAGTGTCCCAATCGAATCCTTCCACCGCACTCAGTCTAGCTCCATTCTCCCTCCACCATAAGTCAGCCTCATCCTTAAGGTACAGTACAGCCTGACCCACTTTCAAGTTCTCAGGACAGTTTACAGCCCCAAATAGTTTCTCAAACTCCCTAATCCAGTTTTCTAGAAAGGTAGGGTCAGCTTGTCCCTTATAGTATGGTGGCTTAACCTTAGGTAGCCTTTCAAACATGTCCCCAGCAGTCTCAGGACGCTCAGCTCTCTCCTGAGTCATTCTTTCCGCCAAGAGGCGAATAGCATCAGCTAAGTCGTTGTTGTTAGCCATCCTACTTCGTGACCTGAAAGTAATATAACTCTACTTTAGGTTTCAATATGGCTTATGTGTCAATCTAAGAAGGTAACATTTGATTTGATCAACTAAGACCGCATCAACAAACAATTCCTCAAACAGTTCCAAGTACAACATTTCTAGTAACCACATAATCATCCATGAAGAAAATATTCACATCAGATCACATAAGTTAAACAAACAAGAATTTAATCACATAATAAAAATTTAAATAATAAAAAGATTTCCAACACGTGCCCAGGAAAAAAAATCTTGCTCACTCATATAAATAAATAAATAACTTTATTCCTCCAAAAGGGTATTATTAAATAACTGTTACTATATCATTATATTTTCCTAAAATAATGGTACTATAAAACAAATCTAATCACTATTGGCCAACTATCCAACATTATTATATTATTGTACTATATTGCTTTCTCTAACCGTAAATATATAAATAATAACCTAAGGTACCACATTATCATTCTTATCCTCATATTCCTTGTATCGTTTCAAACTCATCTATGTCCTCATCATAATATTCGACGTATCTCCTTTGTCTTTTAGATCTCCTTGTAGGTTGAGGCTCTTCATCCTCTGACTCTTCATCAGTTTCAAACCTGAAGGATGCACGGTAAATGTCCAGTCTGGTCTGACACCTAGCTCGGTCGAATTCCACAATGAGCTCATCATCACTGGCCATCCCTGTCCTTAATATTGTACGCATAGTCCAATCTAGACTGGTATAGTTATTATAATCACCTTCATCATCACTTAATACAATGGGATTTTGGTAACTTCCTACTATGTCAGACATGATTAAGGATCTACAACCATACATATATTCAATAACATCTTTAGCACTCTCCCCGTACGCAATTCCCAACAATAACAATAAAAAGTTGCCATTAACATCATAGGCACAAGAATGTAACAATCAGCAGGGAAGAAAGATATAAACAGTTAGCAGGGAAGAAAAATAATAACATGCTGAACTAACTATTTAATTCAGGCATATAATATTTCTATCCTATAAGCCCTTCCTATACTACCCATTTCTCACAAAACAACAAAATAAGACTTTAAAGATAATAAAATAATGCAGACACTAACTAAAATTGTCAGATAATAAAAATAATAAAAGTGTCAAACTTAAATAATAAAAAAAAAAAATCACCTATGAGTTCCGAAAAATTTCGGACATGCTAAAATAAAAAAATCGATCAACAAATAATTCGAAACAAAAAAAAACGAATTTCGACTCTAAAAAAAAAAAAATCGGACAACAATAAAAAAAATTCGGATCTCCTAAAAAAATTTCAAACAATATACTCTTATTCCCAATTTAAGGTAATAAAGTTTTTCAAAACGAATAAGTAGGAGCAATTCTAAGAGTTTATTCAAATAACTAGTAAGTAGTTAGGCGCATAAAAGTTTTGAAAATAACCTAAAGCTCCCATATACCACTTTGTAACACCCTGACAATTCTCTCTTTTCTAAAATACCTTTTTATTATAAAACACAGAGAATTTTATCTCCCGTGTGAAAACGTATCGGCTTATTCAAAATTTTGTAGCGGAAAACAAACATAACTAAACTTCATACTTTAAATATAATAAATAAACAAAGCACTTAAAACCAACACTCTAGAAAATGTCTACTCCAAAATCAAACTTAATATAATATGTTTCTACTAAAGCAACAGACACAACAATTTGCTACACAAGCTCTCCATTCCCAGATTCCCAATGATGCAACATCTACACACCTGTAGATGTCAATGCTCTAAAGAATCTGCTCACCAAAATGGGTTATCACAGGATCAATAAGGCAAAGCCATGATCAACACATACAAACAAAGCACGTAATCAGCACAGCTGAGTACTACATAATAATAAATAACAATCCTAACATGATACTAACAAAATAATAAACAGGGATAAATAGTAATATAACAATATAACATTATGCAGATAAGTTCTACTGAACTAAACTTTAATCATCTTTTTATTACTTTAATGAAATAGTTATTGAACCGAGTTGTCTAACTAAAAACCAGCATTCCCTAGGAAGACGAAATACGGGCGCGACTCCGTATTCCATAATGACCTGCGATATCGAGGAACCTTTGAATAAAAAGAGGAACGGTGGTCAATCCAATTTTCAGAAAAAGCCATAGCACGCTCACCATGTACCCCAACTCCTGATTGTCCAACTTCAGACATGCACCAGTCTAAAGTTTATTACTATCCAAGTTACACTTTACGTGATTTACAATTTATTACTAATTATGACACACAAGTAATACAAAAATCTCAAATCAAACATTCACAACTAAACTTCTTTTTATCTTAGGATTAAAATAAGTGATCACATAACTTACAATCCAAGAATACCTCTTTCTATTCCAATCCTTCTTATTTGTTGAACCTAGCCAACAATCAACTTACCTTTCAAAGGCATAAATTAACAACTTACCAAATAAGACCCACAGTCCTCATAGAGTAGTGAAAATAATAAAATAAGGGAACACATGATTTAAACATGATCCAACTTACTAAATATATTAATTCCCCCATGTGAATTAATAAATAAAGTTCCCAATCCAACATGCTTGCATCAATATTCCATACAAACATGATATTCAACTCATAATCAAATCTTATCCTTACATGTTCGCACACAAGCATAAAACATGTAAAATCCAATCATAATAGAAATCATATATGAACTTACAAAGTTCCCATACATGATAATACAACTTTTCCTTCCTAAAATCATGATACTACTCACATAACACATAGGTATGTACGTACCTTGTATAAACAAACTGATAGGCCACCGTTAATCACTTTTAAAAGTCACCTACTGAAAATTCTCCGCCTAAAACAACCAATATAACTTAAAGTCAATACTCTAATTAAATTCCAGCAACTTTAAAATACTTTAAATCCTCTTTCAAAATATTTAAAAGTTGTTTTTAACATTAAACCTTCAAGTACTACTACTTCCTAGCATAGTATTACTATACTAGTCATTAAAATCCATCAAACTCCCTTAATAACATCTTTTCTAAAAATTCCAGCAGCATATAATTTATTAAAACCCTCTTTAAACACACTTAAACATGCTTAAATTCGTAAAGACAATAACTTTCATAATTATAATAAACTACTAGATTTTTCTAACTTTCAAAACCCTAAAAGTTCATGCTTTGATAATTAAAAACCTACTTTAAACTTTAATATGCAAATCTGATTTTTATTTCAACAACACATAAGTTATATAACTTAGATTCAATAATAAATCACTAACTTATAACTTTTAAACACAAACAAATTAAAACAAACCCTAAAAATACAAACTTTGGATTAAAACAAAAACTTGAGGAGGAAGAAATAACAACCAAGCAAGGAAGAGGAGGAAGGGACACGCGGCACGAGGGAGCAGCGCTGGCTGCTGCCGGCGGTCCGGTGGGCTGCTGGCAGCAGTTGGCTGCCGTGAAGAACGACGAGGAAGAGAAGGCCGAAGAGGAAGAGAGAAGAAGAAAGAAAAGGAGGGCCAAAAGTGAGATAAATAAGGGTATTTATAGTTTTCCCCCATTAGGGGTCCAAAAACAAAAAGAGTTGGGCTTTGATGGGTTAATGTCCATAGGTTAAGCTATAAGGTTTGGGCTCCTCACACCCATTTACAAATCATTTTCTAAATCCAATAAGTGTTTCAAACATTCCAAATACTTTTCAAAGCATGACTTTAATAAAATATTTGACTTGCATAAATCATTAAAGTAATTTCTTTGACTTTCAAATAGTCAACCTTAAAGAAATAAATCGTTAAAATACTAAAATATATTTAAATATAATTAAGTATACATTAAAATATATTTATAAAATCCATAAATTTACGGGGATTACATGGGCTCAATTGTAACTTTACATATAGCTTCATCAACATCATCAAGTAGATGTGAGAAGTGTCGTGGTAACCACGTCAACTCCAGCGATGATCCTAAAAGTTCTGACTTTTCTATATCTGGGACAGGGTCTAAGCAAACACCAAACAATTCTCCTGCTATATATATCTACCCACCTATGTGAAGAAGATCTTGTAGCGGGAAATCATGCACCCTGAAATCGAGTAAAGTGGTAGCATGTGAAACATGCGAGTCTTTTGCTTCTACCTCTTAAACAAAGCCGTAAGCAAACCCCTATCCAGCTCTACTGCCCCTTCAAGAAGTATATGGATGCTAGAACCTTACCTTCCTCGCATAATGTAAGACACAATTTGAGGACCAACCAGTCTCTAGTCAAACTCCATAAATTCTCCCACCACGGTAGTGTCTTGTCCACCTCATCCCTACTCCATATATCCTTGCTTCCGTGGTCCCGTTGAAGCCTACAAACGGATTTATCAACTAGTCTGGGAGGTGGATCGAACAATGCTATGAAACCTGTATTTAATAAAATTACAGGTTATAAATATCAAAACATGTATCGTCATATGGAAACACAAAAAGCAAAAAGATTAGCACAACATTTCCTCGATGAACTAGCGTTATTCCTACATGGCAATATTTTTTGTTATGTCTTCTTTCTTGACATATGCTACAAAAGTCTTTACCCTGAATATATACCCCCATTCATCTCATCACGAAACATTTTTTAATGTGGACAACCTTTATTCTTTTACCAAATTCATTAGCAACAATCTTGGGCCCTTCATACGGGGACCAATATGCCACATTCTACAATTTCCCTAAAATTTAATAAATGTGACTCTCTATAGGCCGAAGTAGTGAAGGAAGAATCAACAAAATCAGCATAGGATAAGCTCTTATGTTTACAAATAACAAGTACATGAGAGTATGACAACTTATATGCATTCAATTTCTTATAAGTACAAGTACATAAGCACAAATTTACTATGTGCACCTTCCATCCTTCCCTGAAGAGCAATTTTTCCCTCTCGTTGTAACTTGAAACTCACCTCGCTCATAGTGAAAAGGAATTACTATTTGGGCTGCTGATTTCTGCATATTTTTTTGCAACGATTGTTGATGCCTTTGTAGTGTAATCACGACTTTCTTCGAGCATGCTCTTACTCCAACCTCTCCTCTAGACGAAGTAAGAATTCACACGAGAAAAATTCATCAGAAGTAGAGCCTGTAAGGTAAATATCAAACCCTTGTGGACACCATTGATGCATTATGTCATAATTTTCATTCTTATGCCAAACCTGTAGTCCCCATCATTGTGGATGGACCACTAATGAACACGAATTGCGTGCTTGTAAACTAATGCACTTCACAACGTACATTGAGGGTTTCTCCTCTGTAGACACATAATCGTTTTTTCCATTTAAGGACCCAATGATGAAACATACCGCGGTCTTAATTGGTTCGACCCAAGGGGAGTGCAGTCCGAATTGTAATCCCCCGTACATTTATGAATTTTGTAAATATATTTTGATGTATATTTATATATAATTAAGTATATTTTAGTATTTAAACGATTTATTTCTTCAAAGGTTGACTATTTGAAAGTCAAAGGAATTATTTTAATGATTTAAAGAAGTCAAACATTTTAGTTAGTCATACTTTGAAATGTATTCGAATAGCTTAAAACACTTTTTGGGTTGTGAAAATGATTTTTAAATTGGGTATGAGGAACCCAACCACTCAAATCATCAATCATTAGATACTGGGTTTTAATTCAATCACCTTTTCCTAAGCCCCAAAGGGAAACTATATAGCCCCCAAAACTCCAAAATTCCCACACACTATTTTCTCTCTCCTCCTCATATTTTCGGCCCTCCCTCTTCTTTTCTCTCTATCTTTTCTTTTCTCTCATTCTTCTCTTTTCTCCTCTTCCCTTCGTGGACCACGGGACGCCGCCCGCCGCCCGCCGCCCGGCGCGTCGCTCTCCTCCTTTCTTTTGTTTTGTTATTTTCCTTCCTCCTCAAGTTTTATTTTAATGCAAAGTTTGTATTTTTAAGGGTTTGTTTTAATATGTTTATGTTTAAAAGATATAGTTTGATGATTTAATTATCAATCTAAGATTATATAATTTATGTAATAAAGTACTTAAATTTCAAATTTACTTATTTTGTTTAAAATAGGGTTTTGAGTAATAAAGCATGGATTATTTTTAAGGTTTTGGAAGTTGGAAAATCATAGCAGTATGTTGTAGTTTGTGAAATTGGGTTTTCTTATGATTTTAAGTATGTTTAAAAAGACTTTTATTATATTATATTTTGCTGCAAATTTAAAAAGGATGTTGATGGTGGAGTTTTTATGATTTAAACATGGGTTTTAAGGTTTTTTAACAACTGGTGTAGTAGTACTATACTAGGAGGCTTTAATAATTAAGTTTTAATGATGGGAAAGGTTTTTAAACACTTTTAAGAAGGGTTTAAAGTATTTTATTATTGCTGGAAAATTATAAGGTACTGATTGTGGATTTATATTGCTTATTTTAGGTGGAGAATTCTCTTTAGGCGACTTTTAAGCACTAGTAGAGAATCAATGATTTGCGTCGGACCTGGGACCACTATTTGCGTCGGACATCGGTCCGACGGCACAGGGTCTCGACGCAAATGACGGAGACATGATCTGCATCGGATTTGGATGCGACGCAGATTTAATGCTATTTCCGTCACATAAACTGCATAGTCTGACGCAAATGATCCTTTAGCCCCAACCTCAACAGCACCATCTGCGTCGCATGATGGTCTGTGTGTGACGCAAATCATCCATTTTATATTAAAAAAAAGTCACTCTGCGTCAGACATTATACTTTTCATCATCGTTGTTTAAATCGGTACCGAAAATATAAATCAGTAAGATTGTTACAGAGCCCAGCTACAAGCAAGTTCCTTCCTTACATTATACTTTTCATCATCGTTGTTTTATATTGTAACACATAGATATTTGCAAGTATCATATGGAGTTGTTCAAAAACACGTTCAACTGCATAAACACCCAAGTCCAAGTTCCTATACTTTTCTTCCTCTAATATAAATTCAAGAAGCAAATCTGAATCCAAAACAACAAGGGATTAAATCTACAAAAACTGAACCAGAATCTATACAAAAGAAAAAAAAAGGGAAATAAAAAAAAATTATAAAAAAGCAGATCTAACATACAAAAGCCGAAAACACCATGTGACTCGATATTCTTCGTCATTCTTTATCCTCCTGCGAATCAGATCAAACTTCAATCAAAAAAATCAGATCGGACTTCAATCAAAAAAATCAGATCGAAGTTCTCGTTCTTCTACAATTCTCGTTCATAAACTTCTTCCATTCTCGATCTTTGTTGAATTCTCGTTCTTCTTCAATCCGGATTTCTGAAAATTCGAACATCTCGTTCTTCTTCTCTCCTTCAATTTGGGGAAAATGAATTAAATGTGTTGATGAATTGATTCATTATGTTGATGAGTTCGTGAATTGTGAAGGAAGAAAAAGGAGAAGAACCGGTGGTATGAGAAAGAGATGGAGAGAGAGGGAAGATCATGAGTGACGGCATAGGGGAAAATAACTTGCGCTTGTTAGGTTTTTAAATATAAGGGGAAGCGGGCCTCGTGGCTATGTGCGTCGCATGGACTACGAGGTGCGATGCACATCGTATATACTGATGCAATTCGTGAATAAGGCTCTGAAATCCATTTGCGTCGGATGGGCCTCCAGATCCGACGCAAATCGTTGGATATAACCATTTGCATGGAATTTAATTTACCGCTTGCGTCAGACACGCTTACAGCCTTTTTCTCTTAACGCGTTTTGTACGATTTAATTGTATCTGAATTCTAATATTATACTAACTAAATTAGTTGAAAATGGGTGTGTGACTAAACTAATAAGCAAATGACAGAACTAAATACGAAGGTAAGAATCAATTAATAAAGAACTAGGACTATGGATCACTATGCATACAATTCGGGAAATCAGAGACGAATAATAATCACCTAATAAGTCAATTTATCTAGGGCACATGTAATTTCTCTCGAACATTACCTCCCTCAAAGATCACCTAGCCGCTCTCGCATGGTCAAGGATCACTATGCCTAATGATTGAAAGCCTATACGAAATCTCTCCTCTCGAAGCAGATTCAATATTGCGATAATAGAAATACAAATCAGGCCTAATTCATAAATCTAGCATGAACGATTCAATCACAGGAAACAATTGAAATAAAGGGTAATTATACTAATCTATCAATCCCTCATTGCATACATAGATCCCTACAATCCTAGAAATAAAACTACTCACTCATGCTTGAGAAAACAATAACAAATTCCATGTAAAAATTCATACTTTGAACTATTGCAAATAACTAAGAAATTACTCTAATCAATAATAGAGAAAGCAATAAAGAAAATTACCAAACTGAAGAACTATATTGAACTTGCGAATAATCCAAAGGTTTGATCTTGAATCCACAATGAAAAGTAGTAAAACTAGGGTTCTTGAGAGAAACTATGAGAAAAATAAGGACTAAAACCAAGATGAATAGTAATATTCTGATTTTTGCTATTTATACTAATCCTAAAATAACTAGGAAAAGTCTTAGAAAAATAGCCCGAAAATCATTAAAAACGCGTGCCGGGTTAAGTCGCCCGATCGGGCCAAGTCTGCCCGATCAAATCGGGCGCAAAGCAGCAGCAGAGCTCCAAAACTAGGCCTCGCCCGATTCAATCGGGCCGACACGCCCGATGCAATCGGGCGGTCCACCAACTCTGAGCATCTAGGCCATAACATTGCTCAAGCACGCCCGACGGAATCGGGCCGAACCGCCCGATCGGGTGACTCAACGAAATAACAAACCGGCGATAGCGCCCGGTCGGTCCCGCAACAACAACTAGTTATCTCTTGCCAGCGCCCGATCGGGCGCGTCCTGCCCGATTTGATCGGGCTCGGATCCGGGTTCTTCCTTCTTGGCTCTAAACGCCAAGTCTTCAATTCTTCTTTGCTCAAGGATCCCGGAAAGTATCCTCGGGACTTTGAAACTCCGCATAGAACCTCTCCAAGTCCAAAGTGTAATGGTCAAATAATAGTAGAAAATAGGGAGATAACTCCCTAAAACCTGCAATCTGACACAGTATAGAAAACCACAACTAGATGGAGAAAGTTAGCGTGAAATGGCTCCTAAGAGCACCATTGATACACATTTTAGCTCAAATATAAGGGGAAAAACTCTATATAAAACCATAACATCAACGTCACGTAGAGTCGTGCGCCCAGCGCACTCTTTGCGCGACACGCAGTTCACTTTCTTATCTTTATTTTATGATTTTGCTATAGATAAGCCACTGATTTCCCGATCTAAAAAAAACACTTTCACGTACTCTTTACACTCGAATACTTGTGAACTCTCAAAAAATTCCTATTCTCATACTCACATATTTACAAACATACAAATACATATTTACAAACACATAAACACATAGTTTGATCGATCTTGACAAGTTTTTGTTGAAAGGCTTCGGAGATTGCTCTTCCCGAAGGTTGTTATTCCCCTAAGACCCTAGCCACACCGGTATATTCCCTGAGGGACCTTGAATAAATTTCTCTTATTTTTATATTGAAGTTGCTTACACTTTATTTCATGATGTAGATCTTTAATAAAAATCGCTTCTTCCGTACATTCTAATCTCTACTCCTCCTTTTATATTTCTTATATATTTTCATGATTGTCCTCGCTTATACTTTCATCACCAACATGTTATTATTGCTAATCAAGACCTAAGAAATTGTTCAAATATTAACCAAATAATTTGGACAACCTATTAGGAACCCCGTAATTTTGATTGCTTAATAACTTGTCACTAAAAAAAATAGTCTTTTGATGTGTTTAATCAACCAACTTAGACTAATATTTTTAGGGTGTTTGAAAATATTCTCTGGTTATTCTTTTGCATAAAACTTGAAATGAATCGATATTAAGTAGAAGCCAGCAATGGGCGAACGTGGCTCCTTCAATCGTTTTGTACCCTCACCCCTGAACTCAATCTATGGTTCATTGACCATTAAGGGAGTCATGACGGGGAAATCTACATTGGATAAGTCCCTAAGTTGTCCCTATGATTTCCCAATATCCAATTAGGTTTATGAGTATTCTTTTAAAGACTTGTTGGCGACTTCTTTCAATTCAAAATGTATTTCAATAAACCTTTTACAATGAGGTAGTCAAATACGTGCTAATCCCGCGTAGGCGAAATAAAATCACGCCTACAGCCTCCAATCCAAAACTCCGAAAAGAATTGTTTGAATGATATTTCACCATGTTCTTCAATTATTCCAAAGAATCAAACCGATAATAAATTATTGGCACATGTCCTCTAAGCATTTGCTAATGTTGGATTTAACTCGGCAACATGATTAAAATTTTGAGGTTAAGCATTATCTTTTATGGCTAAATCTTCTATATCCTCAACACCATGATCACCATCAAAACAAGATTCTCTCAACTTGAATGCGCCAAGATAATTGACATTAGCTTCATTGCTGAGTAAGGTGGTGGGAGAATGATCTTGCACATAAACAACATCTCGTTAGCATTCTTGTAAATGAACTCATAATTGGAGACGAACACAAGTCATCATGGATGTCGAGCTATTTTAGATTCCGTTGGATGTATAATTGCATCATAGTAGCTGAATTATGCCTTATGGCAAGCCAAATAAATCCTAAAGACGTATCATCATCCAATGGAACTATATCAAAGGTAACAAGCATTGGGTGCCTCATTCGCACATTTTATCTCCATAAACCTCGAATCACACAAAGTGAAGTTCAAGTAACTTACTCAATAGCTAAAAAAATGAACATTGAAAACTAATAAGAATAAAAATTCTTCTTCCCATCTTTATAAAAAACATCACTCTAGACACAAAATCGTGTATGTCCATTGAGTACCCAATGATGAAACATATCGTCAGTCCTAATTGGTGCGGTCCAAAGGAAGAGCAACCAAATGAGCTAAGCCCAAAAAAGTTTCGAATATATAAACTCTATTTATTGGTTTAAAACAATCCAATCCCAAATTTTAAGGCCCAATCAATTATTCCCCGATAATTAATTGTATTTTCAATATTTTAATATTAATTATCCGATAATTAATTTTTAAAGGATATTTCCTGAAAATTATTTTTTTATTAATAAAGATAGCTAATTTTGGATTTCAAGGGATAGATTTCATCAAAGATAAAAAAAAATCATGAAACGAGTGAAAAACTAGTCAGATCGGCATTGCGTCTAACGCAACATATTGTGCGCGCAAGGGAGATTAGGGGTGTTCAAAAATATCCGATCCGAATTATCCAATTCGAAAATCCGCCGATCCGATCCGAAATTTCGGATATCCGATCCGATTTTAAGATTTCGGATATTTCGGATCGGATATCCAAAAAAATTGGGTTTTCGGATCGGATACGTATCGAAATTTTTCAAAAATGTCAACGACCTGATGTGGAAAATCCGTGATCCGATCCGAAAACCCGATATCCGATCCGAAATCCCGGTGATCCGATCCGAAAATTTCGGATCGGCGGATCACAATTCCTCCGATCCGAAATTTTCGGATATTCGAATATATCCGACATTGAACACCCTAGTGGAGATGTCGTACCTTCTAAAAAAATGCAAAGCCAGTGCGCGAGACGCAAATACCATGCGCTCTAGCGCATGAATGTGCGTTAAACCCATAATTCCTTCTTTTCTCGTTGCTTCGTTTTTTGGATTCCTTTGCCTAAAAATAGCTTCGTTTATTCGAACGGTTTTATAACATACTTCTCACAATACATCTCACATTACGTAAACACTCCCTACACAGGAAACAAACCATTCATATACATCCAAACACATTAAACATATTCAATCTCATTCATCCTTTGAATTTCCTAATTCAAGCTTCAAGATTGCTCTTTCTGAAGATGGTTTCATAAGACCCGGGCGATAAAGGAATCTCTTCTTTTACTAACAATTTACTTATCATGATGTAGATCCTAAAGGAATTCACACTCTATTGTACATTCTTCCTTAAATCTGTAATTCATTTTATTTCTATTCATCACTATTCATTATACAATTCATATGCAAGATTGTATGTTTTAATGCTTTCATCATCTCATATGGAGCTTACTTTTGATAATCAAAGACTTAAAGAACTATTCTAATGCCTAATAAGATATTGGACAATCTAATTAGATCTTAGTAATTTGATTGCACAGTAACATGTCACCAAAATTAGTCTTTATTTGTTTAATGAACCGACATAGATTAGTCATTAAGCAATGCATTAACATATCGTGTGGATGTTTATTCGCATGAAACTCAGCATTACGAATTAATATTGAGTAGAGGCCAAGAATGGGCTTAACGTGGATTCCGATCAGGAAATTCGCACTCCTCACCCACCGAACCTCACCTCTTTAGTCAGAATAAACCAACGAGGGAGTCACAGCCTGGGAAATCTAATATTGGATAATACCCAAAATTGTCTCTATGATTTCCCCAATATCCAATTAGGTTTATGAATCTTCCTTTAAAGACTTGTTGGCGACTTCTTTCAATTCAAAACGATTTTCTACAAAATCTTTTCTACAATGAGGTATTCAAACACAAGCCACTCCAATGTGCAGGCTACAAAACACACCTACACTGGGCGATTCCACCGGGAGTGATTTTCAAAAATTAA